>CM031946.1:15965671-15983171 GCA_018749465.1 Paracanthobrama guichenoti
TCCTGTAGTATCACAAGTTGTTAGCAGCAGATCCTTCAAGTCCTGTAGGTTGCGAGGTGGAACCACCGTCGATCAAACTTGTTGGTCAATTGTATTGAGATCTGGGGAATTTGGAGGCCAAGGCAGCACCTTGAATTCTTCATCATGTTTCTAAAACTATTCCTGAACAATGTGTTTAGTGTGGCAGGGTGCATTATCCTGCTGAAAGAGTTCACTTCCACCAGGGGACACCATTGTCATGAAGGGGTGTATCTGGTCTGGTCTACATCCACATGAATGGCCAGACCAAGGGTTTCCCAACAGAGCATCACACTCCCTCAATCGGCTTGTCATCATCCCATAGTGCATCCTGGTGCATCACTTTCCCAGATAAACGGCGCACAAGCACACGGACATCCACGTGATGTAAAAGAAAACGGGACTCATTGGACCAGGTGGCTTTCTTCCACTGCTCCAAGGTCCAGTTCAGGCACTCATGTGCAGAGTGCGATGCACTGTGTTTTGTGACACATTCCTCCCATAACATCATTAAAATGTTGTGTGACTTGTGCCATAGTAGACCTTCTTTAGGGTCGGACCAGACGGGATAGCCTTCATTGCCTTTGTGCATCGATAAGTCCTGGGGGCCCAACACCGTAACCGGTTTGTCCCTCCTCGGACAACTGTTGGTAAATTCTCACCACTGCGACAAGCAGCAATCCACAAGCCTCGCCATTTCATGGATACTTTGACCCAGTCGCCTTACTATAACAATTTGGCCCTTGTCAAAGTCACTCAGATCTTTACTCCTGCCCATTTCTCCTGCATCCAAAAATTATGAGAACTGGTTGTTTGTTTACCATCTAATCTACACAGACATCAATATATGACCTTGTTAAGAGATGATCAACGATTTTTGCTTCACCTGTGATTGGTCATAATATTTTGGCTCATTTATTTCCCCATGGTTGAGTGTGTAGTCCAGGGGTTTGATGACACACGGTGTGTTTGGGTGAAAGATCACAAGAGTCAGACAGATGGGCACACAGTGGGGAATTTATAAGCTGCCACACTCTCCTGAACACACACACACACACACACACACACACACACACACACACACACACACACACACACACACACACACACACACAAACACAGCAGCATACACACTAGCAGTGAATGAGATTTAATTAAAAAATTTTTTTAAAAAAATGTTGCAACTACCTTTAATGAAGCGCGCACACACACTCGCAAACCCTTTCAACCAGACGAGACCTTCTTGAAACCAGTTCAGATGGTGTAATTGATAACATCTGTCAAAGTTATAAACAGATAACCTACTGACACACACTCATGGGTGGAAATGATGGATGGATGGATGGAGTGAGGGGTGGATGGATGGATGGATGGAATGAGGGGTGGAATGAGGGGTGGAATAAGGGGTGGATGGATTGGTGGAAGGATGGATGAATGGATGGATGGAATGAGGGGTGGATGGATGGATGGATGGATGGAATGCGGGGTGGATGGATGGAATGAGGGGTGGAATAAGGGGTGGAATGAGGGGTGGAATGAGGGGTGGATGGATTGGTGGATGGATGGATGAATGGATGGATGGAATGAGGGGTGGATGGATGGATGAATTGATGGATGGATGGAATGAGGGGTGGATGGATGGATGGAATGGTGGTGGATGGGTGGATGGATGGAATGAGGGGTAGATATGGATTTAATTTCCTCAGTAGGTTCTCTGCACAACATTTTATGTCTATTTTGGTAGTCAAATAAATGCCTAGTTATTTTGTATACCATTTTTTAATTGCTATGTTTTTTATTACATTTTACAAATAAACATTTTTAAATTAGCTGTAACAGAACTTTGTACATTTCTAAGGAAATGGAATGCCTGTCATGGATCAAATTCAACAAATACCCAACTTATTTATTAAGTATATTTGTCTCCTCTAACCTTTTTAAATCCATTTAGCAGATATCTGCAATTTTTCCATCAAAGTAAGTTTACAGTCATCAGATTCCATTTGGGCCTGTTCATATGCCACTGTAATTACTGTAAACAAATGTCTACTGACCAAAAACTTCACAACAAGCATATTGCCGACACTAAACTGATCTTAGTGTGTAAGCAGTCTTCAGTGAACTGAATTAATGTACAATCACATGATGAGGGAGAGAGAGAGAGGGAGATGAATTCGTTCACAGCTGGAGGACACTTTAACAGACATGTCCTACATTAGCCTTCACGCACACGCCGTTCATAGACGGTCTGATTATGGCAGCAATTGATATGATAATCTTATGTGACATCTCTAGGTCTGCCGTGGGCTAAAGAGTTCAGAATAGGAAAAACAACATGTCTAACTAAACAAAAAGATGATAAGACAACAATGAGAGTAAACAGACACTAAAACAAGAATACAGTTCATCTGTCAGTTTTATAACAACACTATTATGCTTTTTTATCAAACAAATCTTGTTTTGACTGTATGGGCAAACAAGACGACAGCAACCTTTGATACTGTTTTATGCATACACACAAATACACACCCACGTTAAGCACAATAACAAACTGTACTGTACTACATCTGTTACTGGCCGAGGGGGTCTCAGCTGATATTGGCTATATTATCTTCGCCATCATCTAACGCTTAAGTACAGTCGATCTTTAAAAATACTAATATTTAATTGTTAAAATGTTTCCTAAATTTCACAGTGATTTTTTGGGATATATTTTATTTTTGTATATTATGATGCTGTGATGCCTAAATTCACTCGTAGAACTATAAACCTAGTTTTTTGGGGGGTAAAATTTAATATCCATACAACATTTAAATAATTATTGGTTTATTGGTCTTGAACAGAATTTTAAACCGCTGATTACCTATAAAATACTCTACTGTTCAAAAGTTTGGAGTCATTAAGGCCTGGTTTCACAGACAGGGCTTAGATTAAGCCAGGATTTGGCCTTAGTTCAAATAGCACATTTAAGTGGCTTTTATAAATGTTCCTTAGGAAAAAAAACTACAACAAAAAAACAACATATTATAATATAAGCAGCTCAAACATGCATTTTAGTCTGGAACTAGGCTTAAGCCTTAGAGAAGTATCGTCTGCTCACCAAAGCTGCATTTATTTCATTAAAATTAGAGTCGAAACATTAATATTGTGAAATATTTTTACAATTTAAAAAATATATATTTTCTATTTGAATATATTATAAAATGTAATTTATTCCTGTGATTCAAAGCTGAATTTTCAGCATCATTCAGCATCCAGTCTTTAGTGTCACATGATCCTTCAGAAATCATTCTATGATGATGTGCTGCTCAAGAAACATTTATTATTATTATCAATGGTGAAAACAGCTGTGCTGCTTAATATTTTTTGAGGAAACCGTGGAAATTATTCTTTGATTAATAGAACTGGTGTTTAAAAAAAACTGAATTTAATTGAAATAGAAATGTTTTTAAAATTCCAAAAGTGTTTACTTTCAATTTTGACCAGTTTAATGCATCCTTGCTGAATAAAAGTATTTATTTATAAAAAATTAAAAAATCGTACTGACCCCAACGTTTTTAACGTGACCATTTTGTGTTCGCATTACGAGGGCAAGGGCTTTGATTTCACGACTAAATACATCACTTGCTACGAAGCAAATTATAAACTCATTAACGTTTCCTCAACCTGACTTCATACATTTTCCTGAATTACCACCTCTAACAAAGGAAAGCAGATTAAAAACTTGAAACTGTAGTCGTTTGAATAAGGAATTCTCTGCCTCGCTAGCTTTCAGAGAGAGAGAGAGACTTGAGCAGATAAACAAACACTCACCCCGGTTAAGGTCTTTATGTTGTGCAGTGCATTCTGGGCCTCCAGGGCAGCTTTCCGTGTGTAGAATGTGACAAAACAGCACCCTGGGAAAACAGACAGAGAGAGAGAGAGAAAAAAAGAAAGAGAGAGGTAAGCATTTTAAGCATGCAATAAGCCAAGTGAATTTGATCTTTTCTTTTCGTCTCACTACCTGCTGAGAGAGAAAACAATCTCACTGCTGTCACACAGATCTCTGCCAAACTACACCACAGAAAAGATAAGGGACGAGGGAGAGAAAGAGATCCAAAATGAGAGGAAAGCGGCTAATATTTGATGCTTAATAAACAGCCATATGGAGCGGGTATATTTTGTACCAATGAGATTTCACTGTGGGCGGGGTTACCCACCTTGGCGCCTAAGGCATATGCTGCGTACGACATCGCATACTGTTTGAGTAGTTACTACATTTGAATTTACTTCATGATGGTTAAAAAGTATGTTTTATATAGTATGAATGAAATTCAGACGTACTACATCCACCATGCTGTTGCTGTCAGGTGACCTACCAACGTCAGTTGAGTCACTTCACTGCCATTCATAAATCATCTCCCATGGCCTGGATTGTAAAGTGTCCTTCTCACCAGAAGTAGTAGGTCATCCGGGGACTTTTCGCCTACTGTTTTTCGAATGTATTCAGACTAGGGGTGTAACGATATTCAAACCGAACTGAAAAACCGTGATACACCACCCACGGTTCGAACCGCGATACTCTCATGTCGAACCACACACACGGCACCACCCCCTGCTGCCCCAGCCCAGCTCTCACTTCGCCTTATCCCACAAAATTATCTTTTTCCTCCTTGACATTTGATTAAATAGTAATTAGTACTTTTAACAACTAATAAGAGCTGTATTTGTACTAAATATTATTATTATAATAATATAATTTACTAAATATACACAAACTTTTGTCTTTCAAGTGCATGTCACGTGACTTGGGCGATCGCTCAAGCTTCATGGAAGGGCAAAGAGAGCCAGTTTCCCCATTTAGCCAGGTAGGCAAAATGCTACCTTGGAGTCTCAGCAACATCGTCATTTTCGTAGATTGTTACAAAATAAAAAAAAAATCTCTCTCACCTCAGAAAACCAGTTTCCTGTCCTGTCAGCCGTTATACTACACTCGTAGCGCACACTCTTTAGTTACACGCACGCACGCGGCGGCGCGCGCCTTATCACGCCGTATATTACAAGCGCAAGAGAAACTATGAGCCTGCAACGTTACGATGTCAATTTGTAATTCATGGAATAAAAGTAAAGTACCAATAAATCACGTAACTGGTACACTGTGTGTGAGCTTTGAAGGCATGATGCAGGTATGATGTTCATTCTGTTCATCAGCAGCAGGTTTCATCTTTCATTAACAGTTCATGAAGTATTGTGTATTCGCCATGGTAACTGTTGTTTCCATAACCACAAAATGCCACTTCATTTTCACTTTATTTTGTTTATTTTAGTGTGGTGGCTATAGTATTAACAAAAACTGCTATTTAATATCTTTAACTTATAGGCCTATTTATTAATCAGTATTAGTCATATTCATACAATTAATGTGTTTGTTAAGTAGGCTACAGTGGGACATTACTTGTGTGTGTCATCAATTTTTATTAAATAAATGTTCTTTTTTTTTGACATTATGGTAAATGGTAAAATGAGTAGATTATTTCTGACCAGTCTACAGTGCAGATATTTATTTCATTTGAGTTTACTCAGGTATGCTAACTGCTCTAAAGAAAACGTGAAGCAAATGTATAAAGTTAAATTATTGCTGTTGTTATTAAGTTAAAAGTGAATCTAGTGTTATTGCTGGTGCCCGCCATGAACCATGACTCCACAGCAAACAGAACTGAACCGAACCGTGGCTCCAAAACCGTGACGTGAACCGAACCGTGGCATAGGTGTATCATTCCACCCCTAATTCAGACATACTACTCTTTGGGTATACTGATTTCCGCATACAAAAAGATATAGTAGGATATAGATATAAATATAAGTATCATCTTTATTTATATAGCGCTTTTTACAAGTCCAATTGTTTCAAAGCAGCTTCACAGTGTTAACAGGAAAACAATGCAACAAAATTTGATTCGGCTGTACAGCCGCTCTGGTGAAACGGTGATGTTATCCAGCTAATTTCAATTATCAGATAGTGTCATTGCGGGGCAGATCGGTAATATAGCTGAAATTTAAGTGTCGCCAACTGAGCAAGCCAAAAGCGACGGTGGCAAGGAACCAGAACTCCAAAACTTGGACCAAAACTCCTTCTCAATAAATAAAGTGTAACTTATATAGATATAAGTCGTCCTACATAGTACATATAGTAGGATTAGATTTTGGATGCAGCAGTAGAAGCCGTGTTACCAATGTTTTGTTGCATGTTTTAGTCATGAGTAAGGTAAAACCTGACAATGCGTGACAACTTGAGCGTCAAATAATTTGTCCTGCATGGTGTGGTATAATAGCAGCCAATCTGATTTTAAGACACAACAACAGGAAAAGGATTTTAGACTAATGAGCTTTCTGTTTCTTAAAATTCTGTTTCTTAAAATGGTTTATAATACATTTTCATACAAAACACGTTACAAAAAATAAAAATAAATAAAAACAAGCACCTTTAACATGAACAACCAGTTTCAAGAATCTTACATTCACAAAAAGTTTTTTTTTTTTTTGATAGAATTCAATAAATGATACTTTGAAGTGATTCGGATGTTGATTCAGTAGCTCATTCATTCAGTAAAGTATTTATAAAAATATTCAAACTGGTAACTAGTGTCTTTTTGAACGATTAAAACCTGCCTATAAGAGACATTTGTTTATGAATCAAACTACACGGGCCACGTGATCTTTTTCTGTGCAGAAACACCTGAATGCAAAGATGTGTTTTTATTGTTCTGATAAATGGTTGTTTTACCAAACGGTGTTGTTATTGTTAAAAATCATTTCCGTTAATTCAAATAAAACTGAAATAAATAAAATATAAATTAGGGCTGTCAAATGATTAATCGCATTCAAAATAAAAGTTTGTGTTTACATAATTTACACTCACCTAAATGATTATTAGGAACACCTGTTCAATTTCTCATTAATGCAATTATCTAATCAACCAATCACATGGCAGTTGCTTCAATGCATTTAGGGGTGTGGTCCTGGTCAAGACAATCTCCTGAACTCCAAACTGAATGTCAGAATGGGAAAGAAAGGTGATTTAAGCAATTCTGAGCGTGGCATGGTTGTTGGTGCCAGACGGGCCGGTCTGAGTATTTCACAATCTGCTCAGTTACTGGGATTTTCACGCACAACCATTTCTAGGGTTTACAAAGAATGGTGTGAAAAGGGAAAAACATCCAGTATGGGGCAGTCCAGTGGGCGAAAATGCCTTGTTGATGCTAGAGGTCAGAGGAAAATGGGCTGACTGATTCAAGCTGATAGAAGAGCAACTTTGACTGAAATAACCACTCGTTACAACCGAGGTATGCAGCAAAGCATTTGTGAAGCCACAACACGCACAACCTTGAGGCGGATGGGCTACAACAGCAGAAGACCCCACCGGGTACCACTCATCTCCACTACAAATAGGAAAAAGAGGCTACAATTTGCACGAGCTCACCAAAATTGGACAGTTGAAGACTGGAAAAATGTTGCCTGGTCTGATGAGTCTCGATTTCTGTTGAGACATTCAGATGGTAGAGTCAGAATTTGGCGTAAACAGAATGAGAACATGGATCCATCATGCCTTGTTACCACTGTGCAGGCTGGTGGTGGTGGTGTAATGGTGTCTGGGATGTTTTCTTGGCACACTTTAGACCCCTTAGTGCCAATTGGGCATTGTTTAAATGCCAGGGCCTACCTGAGCATTATTTCTGACCATGTCCATCCCTTTATGACCACCATGTACCCATTCTCTGATGGCTACTTCCAGCAGGATAATGCACCATGTCACAAAGCTTGAATCATTTCAAATTGGTTTCTTGAACATGACAATGAGTTCACTGTACTAAAATGGCCCCCACAGTCACCAGATCTCAACCCAATAGAGCATCTTTGGGATGTGGTGGAACGGGAGCTTCGTGCCCTGGATGTGCATCCCACAAATCTCCATCCACTGCAAGATGCTATCCTATCAATATGGGCCAACATTTCTAAAGAATGCTTTCAGCACCTTGTTGAATCAATGCCACGTATAATTAAGGCAGTTCTGAAGGTGAAAGGGGGTCAAACACAGTATTAGTATGGTGTTCCTAATAATCCTTTAGGTGAGTGTGTGTTTATGTACTGTGCATAATTATTATTTATTTGAATACACACACACACATACATGTATATATTTAATACATATTTGCATGTATAAATATATATATATATATATATATATATATATATATATATATATATATATATATATATATTAATATAAATAAATATTTTTATAAAATCTTAAAAATATACATGCATGTGTGTGTATTTATATACATAATAATTATACAGTACAACAGTACACAAACATTACATGTGACAGTGACAGCACATTACATGAAAAAACTTAAATTAAATTAGAAATAATGCTTTGACAACTAACTAAAATAAAATAAGTTTGTTGAAGTATTAAAATTACTAACACCAAAACTTAAATAAAATAAATGAAAGCCAAATAGAAATAGTACAAAAAGCGCACATAACACTAAAACTTAAACTAAAAAGTAAAGCATTAAAAATATTTTAAAAGCATATTCCAAAAATGAATACATAGTATAACAGTACACTAAAATCACATTCAATCAGACTGCAAACTTACATTCAGATTTGAAATACAATACAATGAAATACAAAATATGTGCCATGGCACTGCAGATTCAGCACTGTGAAGTGTGCAGGAAACAATGAATGGACGTGATCCAACTATTTGACAACAACAAAGTCACGATACTTTTTGTATCCACCAAAAAAAGATGGGTCAAAAGGCTCTGTCCTTCATCAGAAAAATAAAATTGACTATATGTACATTGTGTGTTTGCACACACCACTGTCCTTGACTGGGCAGTGGAGTACAGAAGCATGCATACACACACACACACACACACACACACACACACACACACACACACACACACACACACACACACACACACACAGATCAACAGAACCGACTAACAGAAAGAATCAGCTGGGGACCTTTGTATATTTATGTGTGTGTGCTGCTAAAGCAAGCTGAGAGTGCTGGCATGTTTTATTTAGAGAGAAAAGAGAAGAGGAACAAGAAAAAAAAAAATGAGTGAACTGAATCCCCTTTTACTGCCAGGGAGAATTTTGGCAGGATAAACTAAGGATTCACTCATCCCTGGCAACAGTGCAGTCCAGTCTATGGCCAAAACAACCCTGTTCCCAGTGTTACACACACACACACACACACACACACACACACACACACACACACACACACACACACACCAGTCACTAGTAAGCAATCATGCACATTTAAACTCCCAAAATGCCTGAAACATTCCCATCAGTCAACACTGACAATGGTCGAGGTTGGGGGGCTTAATGGTTCTGGGCCATTAACACAAAGGTTGCAGGTTCAATTCCAATTAAGTGTGACCCAGGAACTGAAGTGTTAATGAGATCTCTGTTCTGATCAATCATTATTGTGTCTGAAGTAAAAACTGACCCCAGGGGTCTCAAAAAGGTACTCTATCCAGAACTAGGGTACCACAGGAACCTCAAAACGCAAGCATCTACACATGTAGTCTTAGACTTGGAGCGTTTGCTGACTGTCTGAAGAATGTTTTACGCAAAAATACAGAGCGCTTTCTCAAAACTGTCTACACCACAAATATAACGTTAACGGCAAACAAGAACGATACCGTTAAAATCACTTTTTTTAGAATGATATTTTCCAGCTGACGAGCGATAGATGCATTGACAGCCAATCAGAATCCATCCTGCCTTAAAGAGCTTGAGCATTTAAAGTGGCAGACGACAAAACTGCAGTGTGCGCTTCTGTGCGCTGCGGATGCTAATATAGTTATCTTTATAGATATCGTTCTTGGTGTGAATGGGCCTCAAATCTGTTTGCTTTTAAAAATAAAAGTGGCAATTCATGGCCAGAATGAGTTTGGACCAGACTTTATCAAAAATGTATGGTTATAAACGATATACAAAAATTAGTTTTCATAAACAAGATGTACTGCATGCATGAAACAATTGTAAAACATTTGATATAGGGGTAGTGTTCACAAACGTTTTGTGTACAGGGGATTGAGTTAACACCACATGAGCCTAAACACTCCACAGCAACTCTAACAGTAATACTACATGAGCCCATAATACTCCAGTAGTATTAAGTAACACTCCACTGCATCAAGACTTGGAACGCACCATACAGTTGAGTAAGAGCAGTGAAGGTAAAGATGAAAGTAAAGTTAGGAAATTAGATAGTTATGACGGATGAGCCATGTTCAAACCTGATGTAAAATAGCTGATATTCACAAACCTGTGGCCTAACATTAGCTGATCAATTAATGTGCCAATTTACAAATGAATAGTTTTGTGGAAAAAAGTCCCTTTATTTCTACTTGCAATGTACATACTTTCAAGATGAAACTGCATTTGTGTTGTTTCTTTCTATGGTACTTTCTAATTTTAGAAAGGGGCTCCTAACAAGCTAATTATTTTATTTGTTGGTACATTTTGGCATTAAAAAGTTTATTAAAACTATTGGGCTAAAGATGATTGATTAATCGATCGATCGATCGATTGATTGAAACATTTTTAAATATTGGTGTCTTTTTCATATTGCTGTTTCTATTTTCCCCATGTTTAAGGGGTTACTTCAAAAAGAAATAAAAAGAAATAACAGATGACAACTTGTGGCTCATTGTTTTTTTACAAACCTCCAAAAGGACTTTAAAAAGCTCATGAGAAGCTTTACAATTTCCAGTTTATGTATAGGCTACTATAAGAAAATGAGTATGGATGTGCATGAAATAATAAATATCTATTTGCTCAAAATTTGGCTTTTGTTAGAGCAGTTTACCTCTAATATCACAGCCTTATGTCCGCTTCAACGCATCCTCTGTGACAGCCGAGAAACCGTGATGTGAAATGGGCTGATGCCGCAATGCGTACATTGTCCTATTTACCGAGTTCAATGGTCCATAAAAAAGACTGATATATTAAAAAGTACTCAAATTTGACTCTTGTTAGGGCAGTACGTCATATTTCAAGGCCTTCTGTCCGCTTTGACGAATTTAACTCTGTGGCGGCCGACAAACTGCACCGTCAAATGGGCTGATGGATCAATAGGTGGCTCAGTGTGCATTGTCCTATATGCTAAGTTTAATCATTCATAAGAAAAAGTAGGTCAGTAGGGCCTATATTTATTTTGCCCCAAATAAAACTTTATCGGCCAATTAAAATATATTGGTACAGACTAAGTAAAATGAGCAAGACAGTAAAATCAGTAAGATTTCGTATTTCACAAGAACAAAAGACCCTTAAACCACTTTGTCAGATTTAACGCATACTTAGAGGTGGAGGAGAAACGCTGAGTTTAATTCTAACAGAGCTTGCGTGCAGAGCAAAGGACTTCAGAAAGCGTTGCGTAATATAAAGGGAAGCATCACGCTTCAATAAATGACAAATGAGTAGTTGGAGTCAGCCTCCTACTAGACAAATGCTCTAATGAAATCCAAAACTTGAGCACTTTTTATCCTGATGCACAGTCTATTTCACGGCCATCACAGAGGATGTGTTAAGGCGGACATAAGGCTCTGATATTAGAGGTAAACTGCCCTAACATAAAACATATTTTGAACAAACAGATCTTTATTAATTCATGCACATCCATACTCTTGTTTTCTTCATAGTAAAACGGCAGTGACGTACAAAGGATAGGTTAGTATACATAAACCGGACATTTTCGAGCGTACGCAAATGTTTTTCATGCGCATGCAAAAGTTGCACGTGAAAGAGTATACGTGAAAGTCTGTATATGTTTTGTTATTTTTGCAAAGGTCTCTTTAGGGGATTTCATATCATTTTTACATATCATTCTCCTCTTCTAGAACATATAGATGTCTAAAAGCATTAAAAATCTGCCTCCAAAACAACGCTAATACGCTTATATGAAACAGTCAGCCAATAAGATCTTGTTCCTTCTTGTGTTGTCAGCAAAAGTGAAGGAAACATAGCCTTTCTGGACTCTGCCAGCGACTCATTCCTTGGCTGTTGACAGCGGTTCGTGTTTAATCGTGTTGCGACACTGGAAACTTTTGACAATCCCAGGCAAAGAGGTCAGAACTGTCATCCTCAAAGTGTTTTCCACATCCGTACGTGGCAGGACTGCTGACGTATGGTCTGAAAGCCCGAGCCTCACCTGAGACAGATAAAACAGGATAAAGCCACGAGGCGTACAACCGCCTCAAGAGCTCCGTGACCGTTCATACTCGTGCTGAGACTCACTGACAGGCGGATTCCATAATAATCATCATATCGATGGATCTCGATTCACTCGGAAATGTGTCACATTATGGAAGTATAACAGGTTGCGAATATCATTTTTGTGTTGACTGTAAATGAAAACGACTTGAATGCCAATTATTCCCAGATTCCATTTTTGATCTGTTATACGAGACAGACTGTCCAATGCCCTAAAGTTATGGACTTAATCCCATGAACACACATATCTGTTAGAATACATTTTAATACATTAACATAGCACATCTGCATTTGGCCTTAGAGGACACACACACACACGCTCTTGTATCATTCTGCGGCTGTGCTACGTGTCCAGGGACTGAAAAGGATGCTCACACAAACGCATCCATTCATCTTGTGAGCATGTAGGCGTGCGTATGTGTGTGTGTGACGGACTTCAAAGGCAGACAGGAATACATCTTTACTAAAGAACCCCAGCTGCTCAGGGCCATTTAGCCCTGGACCGCTCTCGCATCACTCAATCAACAAGGGACAGTCTGTTTCTATGTGTGTGGCGTGTGTGAGGACCGTTCTAAATTGTAGCCCGGCTCTGATAAACAATTCCTGCTCTTCACCTCTGGGTGCATTTATATTCTACGCCTTCGTTCTGGTGTCACACACACACACACACACACACACACACACACACACACACACACACACACATATGCAGGGCAGGCGATCAGTGAGGCCGTCTGTTCGGAAGCACCTCCCTGCTGATGCTCAGGCTATGGCGGCCAGGCAGGGACACACGCGGGGCGCAGGACGCGACGTCCCACTATGAATTGGCACAGCATGTGTGTGAATGTAGATTACACCGCTGAGACAGAAACTCAGAGGAGTTATGCACTCTTGCTGGGATCGGTTTGCGAGTGTGACTACTTTTCCACTGGGTGCTGTTGCCCAATCTGTACATTTCCACCGAAGAAATCTGGATCTGGGTTGAAAGAATATCAAGTCTTAAACCAGAAAGGACTAACGTCAGTGGCCAAGCCCATGGAATATTGCCCTCACTGTGTGAAGCTAACAAAACTACAACTCAAGATACAATATATATAGATCGCTTCCAATTTAATCCAGTTGTCTACACTGCTGTGGTGCAACACTGACGCAACATGGCGGACAAAAGCAAGGCTACTCAAAACGCTTTATTTTTCCTGACAATCTAAAAAAATATATATTCTAACTATTTATTGCATTTATATAAATATTTATTATTTTATTTATGTATATTTATATTATGTATGGTATGCGTGAATTGATGCGTACATTAATTTGATTTGTTATAGGGATAGTTCACCCAAAAATGAAAATTAGCCCATGATTTACGCACCCTCAAGCCATCCTAGGTGTATATGACTTTCTTCTTTCAGACGAATACAATCGTTATATTATATTATATTATTTGCCCTTATATTATATAATATATTAAAATATGTCCTGGCTCTTCCAAACATTATAATGATAGTGAATTTGAAGCCCAAAAAAAGTGCATCCATCCATTATAAAAGTAATCCACACGGCTCCGGGTTAATAAAGGCATTCTGAAGTGAATTTGATGGGTTTTTGTAATAAAATATCCATATTTAACATGTTATAAAGTAAAATATATAGCTTCCGGCAGACTACCTTCCATATTCAACTTATGGAAAAACACGGTTACACTCTCTTCGTAACTTGAACACGGTCTGCCAGGAGCTAGATATTTTACTTTATAATGTTAAATATGGATATTTATCTCACACAAACACATTGATTCACTTCAGAAGGCCATTATTAACCCCCCACCCGGAGCCGTGTGGATTACTTTTATAATGGATGGATGCACTTTTTTGGGCTTCAAATTTTGGGCTCCCATTCAGTGCCATTATAAAGCAAATTACAATAAAATTACATAATTACATAAAAAAAAATTTTTTTTATATATAACTCGGATTGTATTCATCTGAAAGAAGAATGTCATTTACACCTAGGATGGCTTGAGGGTGCGTAAATTATGCATACAATAAATAAATACATTTCAGATGCTGAAGCAACTTCCCAAAAGTAAGTGTTAGGGTGCGTTCACACTTGGCATGTTTGACTCCATTAAAACGAACCCTGGTGTAATTGCTCTGTTAGTGCGGTTCATTTTAATAAGTGTGAACGCTGCTGTGGCGAGGTTGGAGAGCAAGAGACATGGGAGGAGCGAGTGAGACCGGTGCGTGATTGAGAATGAGCGTCACCTGTGAGACACACCTCTCTCATGAGGGAGCTCGGAAGCATATAAGGACGAGCGACACCAGTGAAGGACGAGAGAGGCCTGGACTTTTACGTTGTGTTTTGTTTATGTTTTATTATGTGTGTGCATGGCAGCCATCCGTGAGGGGCTGCCCGTGTGACTTTTGTTTTGTTTCGTTTTATTGATTAAAAGTCTGTTAAACGTTCGCCGGTTCCCGCCTCCTTCTTCCCATATCAAAAAACTGTATTACATTGGTGTCGCTCGTCCTTATATGCCTCGCTCGCTTCTCCCACGTCTCTTGCTTGCCAACCTCGCCACAGCTGCCATCCGAACCCTGGTGCGCAAAAAACAAGTGGACCAATGCCGCTGAAAAGATGGATCTCTGTCCGCTTCCAAACTCTGGTGCAGTTTGAATGAAATATTAATGAAAAACGGACCAAAAACATGTAAACAAACCTAAAACGGGACAATGTCACAAGATGTAACCCTAAAAAGGACAAAATGCTCAAGCATACCTGTTTTTTCGCTACATAGTAGTGAGTTTGCCCATCACAGTTCAGTACAGGCATCAGAACCATGCCTTGTCACAGCAGATCTTCGTTTGTCAGTGTGATGGAGGGATTCCTGCTGCTGTTTTGACTCCTTTATACATTTTATAAGCTCTTCAAGAGCTGGTCAAAATACTATCACAAGCAGCTACGCACATACAACGAGCACATTTAGCCCTGGACATAGCATTGTTTTGGATGTTCGTTAAGGTCCGTCTCAAAATATGCGCAATAAAAGGCGACCAATCAGGTTGTGAACGTATCCCTATGCCTATTTATCTTTAGGGTCGGTGTTAAAATGCCACTGTGAACGCTAACGTGGATGAAGACGTCCGTTTGTTTTTGGTCCGGACCAAAAAAAAACACGCAACCCAAAATACAAGGGTGAACACACCCTAAAACTCTTAAAGAAAAACTAAAAGACTGTAATGTGTGTAGGTAAACTAGTTGGTAGCGTCAGTGGAAAGTCCGGGAAACTCAAGTTAAGTGTGTGCGAACTTGAGTAAGATCTCAGGTTATGTAATATTGTGTGTATATGTTGTTTTAGGACACTTCAAATTGAGCCCTATTAACTGGCACACTTTTCTTAATATAATCCGCCCATTAACTGGTCATTTCAAAAGGTGTAAAAACTAGCCTTGTGGGGGAGAGAATGGAAAACCAAATCCTTTTTATAGAAATTCAACTATAATTGGTGGACGCCACAGGGAAAGACTGTGCCAGAGAGACAGGCGGGAAGTTAACGTTCACCTTGCGACTTTGTTGGTGGAGAAATCTTTCAATACAGTCTAATTTAACAGCCGGAGCCACGCACAGGCAACCTTTTCCTAAATGAAAATGGGTTAGAGTAGAGCTGAAGGCTAGCGGCAGCCATTATGGCCCAACGGCTGTGTCAGAGGCCTTGATGAAGCTGGACCCGAGAGAGGCACTCTAACTGCAGCTAACTGAACTACAGGAGCACTCATCACCCCGTCTGAAAGCCAATCACACACCTCGGCTTTGGCGGAGATACCCGTCGCAATGCCTGTGTGTATGTGCGAGAGTACAGGACTTGAGTAATGCTCTCCCACTCGGCCCTGACTCATCCTCCATAAGAGTGAGAGGATGGGCGGCATTGTGAACGTGTACATGCCATCTTCCTGTCTGAGTGTTAACAACTCCACAGAACTGAGGTTAACGCCTACGCTTTAGCGCTATTCTGAAACCAAGCGAGCTACTTCGCTGTCTACCGCCTACATAGGCACCATCGGAACCAAAACTGAACCTCATAAGAGACTGATTTGGAACATTACTGCACTCTAAATGATCATATTTATGACGAGCGGCCACAACAATGTCGTAATAATGAGTGGGCAACTCTTCTCAGACTTTCTGAATGGAGGCCGTGCAAATTATACAATCACAGTAGAAGCTAACTAGCATTGACCATAATTGTGTTTTAATGTTGTTGATGATAATTAGTTTGTATGCATTTTACAAACTGTTTATGATGAATAAAGCTAAAGCTAAAGTTAAACCAAATAGCTAACACACCTCATTTAGCCAGTGAATGAGGAATCAGACTAGCGCAACCAAGCAACATTGCCTGTCATTCTCTGCAACAGCATAATAATAATAAATAGAGATGCACCGATCGACCAGCCAGGGATCGGAATCAGCCGATTTTTCTCATTCCTGGTTTTCTAGCCAGCGGCACAGACAATAACGTAGACTGTGCTTTCTCGGTCTCTTCTCTCCATCGGTGAAGTGACACACACCCGCCTCCTCTCACTCACTTGTCTCATTTGCACCGGTTAAGTAGTGTTTGTATGGAGTTAGGGCTGGGCGATAAAACGATAACGATATGTATCGCGATAGACACGTAATCGATATCAATAAAAAATGCGTTCGATAAAACATTCGCTAATTTTTATTTTTTTCTTCGTCAGAAGAAACCAGAGGTTGCGAAGCAAGATTGGTTGCATGAACAAAGGCACTCACTCTCTGGTAACCTAGCAACATAGGGAGTGACACACTAACAGCCAATCATGTAACAGTATCATGTTTGGTTGTGCCATATCGTTGTCTCGTGTTGGATTCTTCAGTAACAGAACCGGCGTGGAGTGCTAAGTGGAAAATCAGTGCCGCAGCGAGCGAGGAAATTGTTGATAAAACAGGAAAACAAGTCAGCTCGCCAGTATGGCAGTTTTTTGGATTTTATATGTCTGACCGTAATCAGACCAATGTCATCTGCAAATTACCCAAGACCGCCATCCCCACCAAGACTGGTAATACCATAAACTTGTTTAAGCACCTTAAGCCTCGTTTATACTTTCGTCTGGCTCCGCAAGCCTCTGCTGACTGCGCGCGCGCCTCGTCCGTTTGGGGAGGTGTTTATATTCGTGCT
>CM031946.1:15988171-16353171 GCA_018749465.1 Paracanthobrama guichenoti
TTTAATTTTCATCAAAAAAGAAAGGGAACCAATAATTAATACACATATAGACACTACTTATGTTGTAGTACTCGAGACCGGTCTTGGTCTTGAGACCGGTCTTAAGACCATTTTTTGAAGGTCTTGGTCATGTGTCGGTCTCGACTGCATTTGTACTCGGTCTTGTCTTGGTCTCGGACTTAGAGGACCCAGGATTTTATCTTAAGACCAGTCAAGACCACAACTGCAAGGATATCACTAAATTGCTGGTGCATTGTCTGATTTAACATCATTAATGTGATTTGATGTAAAACTTACTGCTTAAAATGCAATCAATAACTTTGTAAAGTGATTTCTTTTGTTACTGTGCTGCCGGGTTCAAAAGCAATGCAGCATTGTCTCAAAAATGCCCCAAATTAATATAAATGGCCAAAAAATTATGAGATTTTTTTATATAACATAGAATATAATTAAACAATATCACAAGAGCAAGAGAGCTGTTTTCATGAATATAAGCGTGATTGTAGGTGATATTGATTTATACAAACGTTCAAGAAACAAGAAGTTAATATTAAATGACATTTTAAACTGTCTTTGCTAATTCGGCAGCGTTTCGTTATTAAATGAATCAGCTGCTTTGATCAAATCGGTTGAATAAATGATTCCGTGAATGGTAAATAATGTTAATGTTTTAATGTTAAATTAATCTGAACATTATTTATGAAAGTGTAATTGTACCAATTCAGATGCAACTTCTGTGCCATTCATTTTCTTGTCAGTGATTTGATTGGTAACAGCTCTATAGTGTCTTACTATTCTAATTATATTTATTCATGAAATATAAGTCATTTCTCAGACAGTAGATATGGATCTTTTAGATGAATTTAAGGAGTGCTGGTCTGGTCTTGGTCTCGACTCAGTCTCGCCCTGCTTTGGTCTTGGTCTTGTCTTGGTCTCAACCCCACAAAGTCTTGGTCTCGTCTTGGTCTCGGCACACGCTGGTCTTGGTCTCGACTTGGTCTCGGTTTAGGACTACAACACTTGACACTACAGTTCTAAATTTTTTTTTTTTCTTCAGAATATGTTCATTCAGCAAGGATGCATTAAATTGATCAAAAATAACAGTAAATACATTAATAATGTCACAAATTATTTCTTTTTCAAAGAAATGCTGTTCTTTTGAACAAAATGAATCACAGTTTAGCAGAACAGTTTTCAACATTGATTATAATCATAAATGTTTCTTGAGCAGCAAATCATCATATTAGATTTCTGAAGGATCATGTGACACTGAACACTGGAGTAATGATGCTGAACATTCAGCTTTTCCATCACAGGAATAAATTACACTTTAAAATATATTCAAACTCTTATTTTGATCAAATATTTATTTGACCGGAACTTTACTTTAGAAAGTTTTAAATATGGATATTTTTCTTACACAAACGCATCCATTCGAAGGCCTTCATTAATTAATTGTGGAGCAGTTATTTGACGGACAGAGGCATTTATATGGACTTCAAAACAGAACAGCAAGCTTGGATTGGCCAGGACTTTTTTAATATAACTCGGATTGTATTCGTCTGAAAGAAGAAAGTCATATACACCTAGGATGACTTGAGGGTGAGTAAATCATGGGCTAATTTTCATTTTTAGGTGAACTATCCCTTTAAATGGTATAATACAATTATAGCAGGATTCATTATTTGGTGCTAAAGCTCAATAATGAATCCTTAAGGAATATGAATCGTTATGTGGAATCATGATAGTCAAATTCCTTACAATTCCCTGCAAATGACTGTTCACACCAAGAATGGGAACTATAAAGATATACCTATAACAATATCTATATTAGCTTTCACATCAGCGGATGATATCATTCTGCTTATTATAATCTTTGCAGTTTTGATGTCTGCCAAGTCGGATGGATTTTGATTGACTGTCAATGTTTTTATCATTCATCAAATGAAAAAAATAATTGTGAAGTTGATTTCAGCGATATATCATTCCTCTGTGCTGTTAATGTTATAATTTTAGTATGGACTCTGCTGTTCTTTTATATTTAGAACAATTTAGGACTATATCTTTCTTGTTATCGTTATAGTTATCGTCCTTAGTGTGAACAGGCCTTAAGGAGAGAAGCCACTGACCGTTTAAACACATTGTCCTTTATTTGGACCATCTTTCTTTCACTCGTCTGTGCTGACAAAAGTAGAGAGGGAAAGAACCAGACACAAGGTGAAAATAAAAGTGTTTTTTTGTTTTGTGTGTGTGTGTTTGTCTGTCTGAATGTAAGTCCTGAGGCTCAGATTAAGTTGTCAAGTGGATCCACTACTGCCATAGCATTCTATCTCTCTCTCTTCCTTTCTACCCACTTCCCTCTCAATTTGAGTCAATTGTCTGCCTTAATGGCTTAACTAGACCTTCCATCAGCCTGGGCTGCTCTTAAGGTGTGTGTGGAAGGATTGCTGATGTAAGGAACTCTGATAGGCCGCAGGCTCACACACACACACACACAAACACACTCACTCACTCACTCATGTACTTACAAGCAAGCACAATAACACTGCAAGCCAGCAAGGCAATCATTTGTGCATCTAAAGACGGCCTGGTTGGTTACATAAACGCAATATAACAAATTATGGTTGGAGACATATAATGGTTAGACTGAGGTTATTTTAGGCCTGAGCATCCTCCTATGAGGGAGCAAATTAGTAAAACGGGCTGATGTATTAGGCCCCGTTTATACTAGTGTGTTTTCATTTTAAAACGCATAGCTTTTTCTATGGTTACACTTGTCGTGTACGTTACTCGAAAACGGAGACTCTCGAAAACGCTGCAGGCCCCGTTGCAGACTCTAGGGTTGCGTTTAAGTGTAAACGGACCAAATGGAGACTTTTGAAAACGATGGCGCTACTTGACCACGCCAATAACAGACCAGGCTCTGTAACATTCCGTCCCAGGCTCTGAGACGGAACTGCATGCTTTGCTGACTTGCGTGGTCCTTTTTACCAGCCGTTGTGCAGTTAAATGCTGTTGTGACGTGCAGGGCGGCGAGAGCCGTGAGAGAGCGCCGCGAATCTTCTCACAGAGGAGCTCGGAAGCAAAAAAGGAGGTGCGACGAGGACCAGGCCTGGATTTTATGTTGTTTTGTTTAAGTTTTATTAGGTGTGCACTAGGGGTGTAACGGTACATGTATTCGTACCGAACCGTTTCGGGACAGGGCTTTCGATTCGGTGCACGTGTGTACTGAACGAATGCAATCTTTAACAGTTAACAGTCGGCTTGTTTTAAGCACGAACAATCCGAATTCCCACACGAACATATTAAGTATTCAGTCCATTTCATCACAAAATTCAAATGATAAATGCCACTCTTTAATGTGACGTAACTGATCATTGTATAGACGCGTCAGTTCAAGTGGCGGCGCACGAGTGAACGTGATCATCTCTTCTTAAAGAATAAACATGAATTAATATCACTTAAGGTATGTTGAAGATACATTACAAATTCCTGAAATGTATCATATGTCGAGGTACGTACCGAACCATCAGTTTTGTGTACCGTTACTGTGCACGGCAGTTGCGGACGGAGATCGTTTCTGAAACGTTGTGGAAACGGCAGTATAAACTAGTGTAAACAGGGCCTTAGTAAGTCGTGGGAGCAATTTGTTAATTCGTGGCCATGTTTTACATGTTTTTTTCTGTTTCAGTTTTACTATGACTATGTTAACCTTTCTGTTATCTAAAAGCTAGTGTGCTCCAAACAATGACAAAATTCGCGTTTAGAAGATATAAGCGTTCAAAATTTACAGTCTCTCACTTCCGCCAGTACGGATCAATGATTTTGATGACATCACTCTGCACTTCAGCTTCTCATCAGATTTCCTGTCCAATCAAATGCTCTCTAGAATCTAAAGCCTAGCCGTTCTGTGAGTCTTCAGCGTCTATTTATAATGTAGGGGGCGGCCCCTACATTATAAATAGACGCTGAAGCTGCGGCTGAAATTGATCACTTGTTCACACACTTACGATTTTCTACATGGTGAATGGCACATAGTGCACTATATAGGGGATAAGGAACGATTCAGACAGTGTATGCTTTATATGCTTTCCATTGGGGCGAATGAAGTCTGGTTTCACGTTAGGGTCATGTGAACCACCGCAGCGCACACACAGTCTGCTCCGGTCCAGAGACACGAGAGCACAGAGCGGATCATATGCGTATGAGTCCGCGCATACCAGAAAACATATCAAACCCATTTGATTTTGCACAGAATCCTTTATTTTAAAGCAATATGGAGGAGATTATGGGGTGAAACGGTTAGAGATTAGTTTATCAAGCTCAACTGATCTGGCCATGCTGTGATATAAACTAAACACTACTGGCTATTTAAAAAAAAAAAAATTGATATGTCCCGTCCTGTCTTCCTGTTTCAGTGCAAATTACGTCAACACATTTGAATAATACTGAACGTTTCAAGGCACTTCAGTGGGCCTTTAAAGTATGTGGACCTAAACATCTACAGTGAGAGAAATACAATAAATAGAGTTATATAAAGGTACAGTGTGTTAAAAAATGTCAAGGTGGGCTGAAAAGAGGAAAAAAATGCAAGTAGACTGTGAAAATGAAACTAATTTGGATACAAAATCCCTCTTCCACCCATTCCACACACATTAGTTGACAGGCAGCTGGGGGGGAAGTCACAAACCTGTAATTTTCTCGGTTTAAAAAAAAGCACAGCTGACAAGTGTGTGTGTGTGTGTAAGCAGGAGAGAGTGAGAAAGAATATGAAAAAGTGATTTTTACTTATTTTTCCAATCATCACTGGAAGTTTACACCGCCTGTCTGACAGCTGTGCTGTCGTATCTCTCTCTCGCTGGCGACAGGTGATGCTTTAATTCCACTCATCAGTTAAGCTTTATGATCCTAATTAATCTCATTGGTCATAAAAACAAGGCGTTCTGCTCCGAGCGCTGAAAAATACTCAATCCATCCACACTTAATAGGGAAGATTTATCTCCGTTTCTCCATGGTTCATTTATCGCTTTATTTCTCTGTCTTTATTTCAACGTGTCATAATTCAGGGCTTGTCAGTCACGTTTATGATGGTGAAACCATCCGTTCAGTGACCCTGTATGCTAAATGTCCCATTTGGTGTCAAATGTGTGAGAATTAAATATTTATGACTGGAGACAGCTCGTTCTGTGAGTTTGTTTTAGCACATAATGGCTTTGTCTAAAAACCTAGTGAGCTGCCTTGTTTGGCATCGTAAGAACGTACAAATTAAATCGTACATAATTGGTCATCATAGTCAAGTACAAACGTTCAAATCGTACCCATTTTTGGGCATCCTTGTTACATACAAACATCCGTATTGAATGCATTTATGGGGTTCACAGGTACATCTTAACGCTCAAACTACATATTTTGGGTGTCATAGGCCCATATGAAAATTTAAACAGTATGAATTATTGGGCATCACAGTCTGTTTGAACATTCAAATAATTTTGGGTACATACTTTTTAGCCGTTGTAGGTAGTGTCGACTGATATATATATATATATATATATATATATCGATATATATATATATATATATATATATATATATATATATATATATATATTATATATATATATATATATATATATATATATCACAGCCGGTATACTGGCTGATATTTGGCCATTTTTCTGCTTGTCCGATGTGTCAGAAGAGGGACTTTTATTTTGACGGCTCTGAGAACAGTAATGCCTGAGCACACATCGCTCCCATTCTCCGTCTTCATTAGTACCTAGATAACTAATGGTCTTCAATATAGTAATACAATACAATACGTTATAGTATTATAGCATTTGTTTTTATATTATTAGTATGAGAAAGGCAAAACTACAATACTTAGTGTTTATACTTATTTACATTTACATTTATGCATTTGGCAGAAGCTTTTATCCAAAGCGACTTACCTACATTTTTACATTTTTGTCAGTTCTTGCTTTCCCTGGGAATCGAACCCATGACCTTGGCGTTACTAGCACCACACTCTTATTGTTTGAGCTACAGGAAAGTACTTATAGTACTTATAGTTTAGAAGTATATGTTTACTATAGTTTATAAAGTTGTAAATATGGATATTTTTCTTACAAAAATGCATCGCTTCGCTTCAAAAGGCCTGTATTAACACCCTGGAGCCGTATGGATTACATTTATGATGGATGGATGTGCTTTTTTGGGCTTCAAAATCTCCCATTATAAAGCATGGAAGAGCCAGAATATTTTTTAATATAACTACGATTGTGTTTGGCTGGAAGAAGAAAGTCATATACACCTAGCATGGCTTAAAGGGTGAGTAAATTATGGGATCGTTTTCATTTTTGAACTATCCCTTTAAAACTATTTAGTCGGTACACAATATTGGGTGTTGTAGCCACATACATGCTATCAAATTGCATGTATGCATTTCATCAGTATGTTCAAACTGCATTCAAACCTGCCAATGTTCAAACTTTTGATGCCCAAAAATGCTGTCTAGATAGGCAGCTTACTAGGATCTGAAACAGCCGATGATGAGCATTTGTCCTTTCATATGTCCTGACCAAGGTAAGTAGACTTAACCACACACACACAAATTTCACACATCAAGGTCAGGCAGGCAGTGTGACTCCAGGAAGATATTTCCTGTCATCATGTTCGTCAACTGTCAGGAAGACGTCAAACTCCGACTAAATTTAGAAAAAAATCACCTCCTAGGACAAACTGTTTCCTGTATACATCACACAGAAAAGTCAGTCGACAACAAAGAAAACCTACAAAATAAAAGAGAATCATTTTTCAAGGTCTGAGCGGAGATATTTCCAAGCAGTCAAAATCACACAGCCAGAAAAACATGCCAGCTTAACTGCGAAGAATGACAGGCGTCGGCGCGTGCGAGCGAGCGAGCGCATGTGTGAGATGTACAAAACTGTTCTGTTAATCACTCCACTTGTTAAAAGTGTGAAGGGGAGGTGGGTGCTATAGAAGTTTCCATGGTAACTCTTGAAACGCGAGGAGCCGATGTGATAAATGTCACACTTGCTAATGAAGCAGCGAGCTGGAGAGATGCTGTCTTTCTGCGCTAACGAGGAGACACACACACACACACACACAAGCCATAAAAGCACAATAACAACCTCGATTTATCGAGAAACATTTTTAACTCGCTCCATGAAAATCACATTACTTCAATTTAAAATGACCACCCCACCAGAGCACTTACTGATATATATTATTTCTAAAAGAACAAGCTAAAGAATAAAAATAAAAAAACCTCTGGGTTCTGAACAGATTTATTGAATTTTTCATAGCTGGTAAATCATAAAAATGACAAGAAATCAAAACTGACCTTATTTACTTTCTTGATAAATGTCCCTTGTCTTATTCTGCGCAATTCATCAATGCGTGATGTTTTGAAGAACAAAAACAGTTTTCATATTTCTCCTCCTCTAAAACTTTCTAAAAATGTATCTTGATGAAATTAAGGCAATGTGGGCAGTAAACACAGTATAAACCAATATCATATAGCCTAACAATCATAAGCCAATCAAATTTTCTACATTATTATTATTTGTTTTGGCTCTAATGTGTTGTATTACAGAAATTAAATATTGCACATTAATGCATGTCGCAGCATATTTAACATCTTTAATGACGTGAAAACACTCAAGTTTACGCAAAAATATATAATTTATTTGAACTCTTTCCCTACCAGCTTTTTATTTTTTAAAGTTGCCAGCCACCACCAAGCGTGTTTGATCATTTTCACAAAAAGTTTATTCTAGCTTCATGCATTTATTTTTTAATTTTTATCAACACTTGAATGTGGGCATGTTTCATAAAAAAAGCAACATAAAAGCCATGAAAAATGTGTTTGATCAAATGATGATGATCAAAACAGAGATGGAGTAGATCAACACCCCTATAGCTCAGGACGAGCTGGTCGAGTAATGAAATTACTAAGATAAGTTTTGATCTGTTTAATGTTGGTAATTGTGTTATTTTACATATGCATATGATTACATATGATATTGCTTGTTTCTGCTCCTTCTTCTCCTGTGCTTTGATCAGGAGATTCTGTACTCTCTCAGAAGATGTGTCATAGCGCCCCCTAGCATATAACAATGAAGTTAATTGGTTAATTGGAAAGGTGCATCGCAAATACATAGTAGAGGAGAAGCACTAAAATGTTCTGTTTTTCAACAAAATATTAACTAATTCATCACGAACTAATATTGCACTGAATAATACAAAATCAAAGTAATACATTGTTTTACAACCAGTGTGATTTCTTGTTAACATGTAATGGTGTTGATGACAGCTAATTTTAAAGATTTACTAAATTTAACGATAAACTCAATATATTTAAAAACTATTGAAAATGTTTGAAATAGTCTCTTCTCTTGTTTATTCTGATTTTGTGGTTGTTTTCCATCCTTTCCATCACACAAACTAATCCATATTAAACGAGCATGTTCACAGGATTCTCCCATCCTCTTACAGAGTGCTGAAACAAAGCAGCCGTGTTTCCTTGCAAATGTTTATGGATTGAAGTGCTTATGAGGAAAAGTGCTCCGCAAATGACTACACAACTGCGCACTTAAACTCACGACTCCCCACACTTTTGCTGCTGAAAGCGGCTTGAGTGGAAATCTGCAACAGTGTGACAGGATTGCCAAAATCCTGCCAACACTACCATGATTTTTTATTGCCTCTCTGTTGCTATGGAAACCGGGTGGAGCTGGGGACAAGCGACTGATGATGCTGCGAATGGCTGAGTTGGGCCGTTCGTTCTTCTCCAAAATACACACAGACACAGGAAGAGGACACTGTGTTATGGGCTGTCATCCAGTACTAGAGGGGTTTGTCTCGGGTGTCAGCATGCATGTCGAGCAGTGTGTGCGTGTTTGTGTGTGTATGTAGCTGGCAGGCATACAGCAGGTGCAGAAGGTGGAGTATATCAAACATCAGGAGCAATCATAATGACCAGAAGTTGGACCACCATCAAACTTCTACAGGTCAGCACATCATGGCCCGCGGCTCACCTGTGTGTGTGTGTGTGTTTGTGTGAGCATCTGGACGACAGGTCCTTCATCTGACAACAACCCATCTGCTCACCTGTCTCCCTCACAATTCTTCTCTATCATCCTTTCATTTCATTTAACAGTCCGTAAATCTCTTATACAACCTCTGAAACTATTGGAAGTTTGAACACAGGGCTCATTTTCACTTCTTGAAGCCTATAAACATGATCCAAAATGAAAATTTACACATCTGCTAATGAGATGAGAAGTGAAAAGTGTCAATTTTGCTCCAGGAAACCTTTTTTTAAAAACTTTATTATTTGTACACTTTGTACAATTTGGCGACCCTAGGGGTGCAAATATTACACGCTTCCCCTTAATAGACATATTCGCAAAAAAGACTTCTTGTTGAAATAAATGGCATTTTAATTAAAATGTATTGTTCTGTTTAGTATGTGGGTCAATGACAAATAAGAGCGATCAAGCTAAAAGAAAAGGACAACATTTTTCAAAATCTAGTTTAAAACACACATGCCAGGATCTTAAAAAATGTATTTGTGTTCATGCTGGAAATTATTTGTAGCATTTTCAACAAAAGTTTAAATTCAAGTGACTAAAAAAATGTGATTTCCATCAACCAAAAAGTAATATCTATCTATCCATCTATGGATTATGGATTATGGATTATTATATATATAAAAATATAAAACCTTTTGCCATCAGGAAAGATTCTGCCCAAACCTTCAAAACGTAATAAACACGAAGTATGTATGAATTGTATGAATTGCACTTTTAATCTAGTTTTGAATAGATTAATACATGTAAACAAACAAAATGAGTGTCAGGTCACAGACCAATGTGGTTTGTACAAATGATGTGGTTCACCTCAGAGTTTCCTGTTTACTTTTCTCTAAACAGAGAGAAGATTCTTTGCAGAAAATACTACTGATTGCCAAGCACAAAAGAAAATATTTGATTTGCTCCAGTGACACATGGAGTTAAATTACTCCTGTTTGTGAACTAAACCACAATGCATGCCTTCAATCGTCTGCAAAACGCAGAACAGATGAGCTGTCTTTCCTCAGAGGAAGAGTGTGCCACGCTCCCTCCATTTGGTCATGTCTTCCTCTCTGCAGGTGCTCCCATTCTTAGGATATTCAGACCCTTCCGGATGCCTTAATTAGACTGGACCTAACTTCATCACGGCTCGCCAAATACTAGACGATGCTAGAGTGATCATTTAAAAGCCGAATGGGAATGGAGTAAAGCATGTTGGTCTAATTCAAAAATGTCAATAAACGAAATGAACAAAGCTGCACCCATGCTGTGCAGTAGCACGTATTTCCCCGGGCGTCGTAGATGTATCAGGCTGGTGAGTCACGGCAGGATTAGCCAACGCCGTGAGCTAGTCTTTCACGGCCTTATTGTTCTTCCTCCCTCCGCTTTTAATTCCTTTCGTCTATCATCAGCGCCGAGGAGCATCTCAGTTTGTCAAAAACAAAATGGCGAAAAGATGGCCGCTAACTGCCAGTCAGCATCTGTGAGGAACTTTCAGGAGCAACTAGCACTGCAAACAAACACAAGTTCTCCCATAAAGCCGTTTATTAGGGAGGTGTGTAAAAACGCACAGAAGTTTCATTAGGGCGCATTAGGGGAGGTGTTCGTTTTCATTACCGTTTATGGGATGGAAAAACACCGTCATTAACATCTGAACAGATGGCGGAGACCAGATTAGATGTCTATCTCTCAAGTTCTCCTTTCGCAAGAACCACCTCCGTGTTTTCACACTCGTCTGTGAGAAGAGAAGTGAGCGATACATGCAGGAGAGGAAGTAGAGGGAAAGGGAAGGAATAAACGCACACGCAGGGCGAAAAGAAAAGAAAACATGCAAGTAATAAAATAAACAGCGGTAAGCGAGCTTGACTGGATTGAGCTCTGGTGAGCATGAGCTGGCCAAATTACTCAGGCGAGGACTGCAGCATCACACACACACAATGCTATGACCCAAAGAGAAAGAAAACGCTCTGAACATTTGGCTTCAGAGGCCGTAGCCGAAAAGCACCATATGCTGACAATATGTCAGAGGCGAACCAAGCACACACACACACACACACACACACACACACACACACACACACTTCATCTCCTATCTCTCCAATAGTGATGTAATAAGCACCGATGCTTACGTACCAAATAAATAAGCCACCGAAGAAAAAAACTGTGACCAGAAACAATTACTGAGAATCTATGATACTAATGTAAAGTAGCCGTTGCATGAAATGAACCAGGTTTAACTGGATCTAAATGTAATTGACGATGCATCATACAGACAGAAAACAGCTCAAGTTTACAGTCACAATTCAAACACAACTCTTTCCTACAGTACTTAGTTCAAACACATGTAATATTTTACTTGGAATTTTGAAATTACAAAAATTAGAAGGACTGACACTTTTCGTTTCGTGTGCGTCGGAGCATGTAGCTGTATCTGAGATAGTGATAAGTGTGTGTGTGTGGTACAGGTGCATGATGGTTGTGTTTGTGTCTCTTTATCCATGGCCCAGTGCGTTTGAAAGGAAGAGAGGCAAAAGACTGCGCACCCGCCTAAACGCCACATTGATCTTTCGCTCTGAGAATTCAGACAACCACATTAGAATTCAACATCAGAGACTGCGCTGAACACAGACTGCCGATTACAGCCGCTGACGGAGCGTGTGCACGTGTAAGCATGGGAGTGTGTGTGATATGGACCTGGAGGGTCTAAATATAGAAATCTATTCCATTATAATCCCATTATCTCGTTAACAGAGCGAACAACAGACAGCATCAGCAGACTAAACATATCGTATACTATATCTCACACACAAACACCAAGATGGTCTGTACCAGTGTTTATGCACCACTTTTTTCCCCTTAGATTTGAGCAAAAACTGAGCAAGACTCTATAACTGCTCTATTAAGATGGTTCTTTTTAATGAATCACCCTGAACTGATTCCCCAATCGTGCTGAATCAAACTATGCTTAAAAACTGATTACAAAACACATATGTGACCCTGGACCACAAAACCAGTCATAAGTCGCACGGGTATATTTGTGGCAATAGCCAACAATACATCGTATGGGTCAAACTTATAAATTTTTCCTTTATGCCAAAAATCAGACCGGATATTAAGTAAAGATCATGTTCCATGAAGATATTTTGTGAATTTCCTACCGTAAATATATCAAAAATGTATTATTATTAGTAATATGCATGGCTAAGGACTTCATTTGGACAACTTTAACGGCGATTTTCTCAATATTTCGATATTTTTGCACCCTCAGATTCCAGATTATATCTCGGCCAAATATTGTCCTATCCTAACAAACATCAATGGGAAGCTTATTAATTAAGATGTCAGATGATGTATAAATCTCAATTTAAAAAATTGACCCTAATGACTGTTTTTGTGGTCCAGGGTCACATATAATTACGCAAGCATTGGAATTTGAAACCATAAATTCTTCCAGAAAAAACATAATTCTTCCAGAAAGGAAATCCAAGCTGTTCGAAGAACAGGATGATCAGACAAAGAGGAAGAACTGCTGAACAATGGTGAGTATGAGTAAAAAATCCTGAAACTATACAAAATAGCTTTACCTTACATAATGTGATGAATCGTTTGAGAAAAATAATGCAGGACAGAATCCATTTGATTTGCTTGCCAGGATATTATTGGTTATGTTCCCCACTCACACAGACCTGACTACATCAGCAAAAAATAAAAATAAAAAATAACTGAAGAGAACGCAAATACATTTTAATGAAAGATTATTAAGCAAGGAAGCAAATGGGGTCTATTTTGATTTCATGTTGTCTAGTGGAAGGAAAGAGCGAGCAATATATAAGGGACAGCAGTCGGCCGGGAGGGAACAAGGAATGAAAGGAAGAAGAAAAAAATAGGAGAAAAGAAAGATGAGAAGAAGCATTCATGGATTAATCCAGCAGACAGATCACAGCACCACCATTCCTGTCGGCTCTCTCCTGCTAAATGTTTCATAAACCTTATTCTGTGTGTGCATATGTGTGGGATCCACAGAGAGGTCTCTATTAGACGGAATCATTTCTCCACAGAGTGCCCACAAATCTCACGGTTATTCGTGCTTGTAGTGAATACGGCATCAAAGTGAAACATGCAAATATTTTTGTGTGTGTGTGTGTGTGTGTGTGTGTGTGTGTGTGTGTGCGCGCACGTGTAGCTGTGTGCTCTCTGGCCTGTTCAGTGTGCTCATAATTAAGCGTGCTGTGTGCTAATTGAAGGTCTATAAATTGGCATCTTGGCCCTGGTCTCAAGGTCAGACACCTGTACGGCGGTACTGATTGGGATCAAACTGTTTTCGCAGAGGCTACTGAATTACAACCGTACATGTAAATACAATACTGGCAGCTGGTTCAAAACGGTGTTCGGCACTTGTGTCCGGTGATGACGACGCCGAAGCAGGTCTCGATTAATGAGGTCTCAATTCAAAAGGGCTGCAGGCAATTATTCACCATTACACACACACACACACCTGAACGTCAGGTCAGAAAGACAAACAAAAGACTGAGAAGAAAAGCAGATGTGTACGGGCCCAGAACAGATGGGACTGAAAGAGGGCTAAAAACACAGGTCTTTCTTGGCAGATGTGTGTTAGAGAGCGGATGAGCGTGGGAAAAAGATGTAGTGATTGGGATAGAGCGGTGCAGAGGTGCATAGACGGATCAATGGGATCGACTAGAGAGCACTTTGTTAAAAGTAGTTAACTTTCAATCCCACCACGGGCTATTATGTAAAAATGTCATTCTCTCTCTTGTGGGAATATTTTGCACATTTGGACAAACCCACAATTTTGGTTTGTATTTTACCTTAAAGGCAACATAAAATGGCATTTGCAACAACGTGACATATCACAGTAATTATAACATATAGCAAATTATTATTATAAAGCACAAACGTTTATGTTAGATATGATTAATCATGATTAATCCATTTGACAGCACTAATATACTGTATGTATGTGTGTGTGTGTGTGTGTGTGTGTGTGTGTGTGTGTGTGTGTGTGTGTGTGTGTGTGTGTGTGTGTGTGTGTGTGTGTGTGTGTGTGTGTGTGTGTATACAGTACCGGTCAAAGGTTTGGAAACATTACTATTTTTAATGATTTTGAAAGAAGACTCTTATGCTCATCAAGTCTGCAATTATTTGATAAAAAAATACAGAAAAAAACAGTCATATTGTAAAATATTATTACAATTTAAAATAATGGTTTTCTATTTTAATATACTTTAAAATATAATTCATTTCTGTGATGCAAAGCAGATTTTTCATCAGTCATTACTCCAGTCTTCAGTGTCACATGATCCTTCAGAAATCATTCTAATATGCTGATTTGATACTCATTTATTATCAATATTGGAAACAGTTGTGCTGCTTAATATGTTTTTGTGATATATTTGTGATATATATTTATAAAATTAATCAGACAAGCCTCTTTCTAAGACAGTCTATAAGCAAAGTTGGCACACAGGTCGCCACCTGTAAACATCCTGAGCAGCCAACACCAATGAGCCTCTCTGACCAATCAACAATGAGCATCGATCTATCCATCTCCTCACCGAGTTCTGCCACATTAAATTGACCTCCGCCCTGAACTTCACACCGCCGTCAATCAATAGCTACATTTCCCCCGAGCGTCTCAACCTTGGCTCAGAACGACAGAAGCATCTACAATCTGAGACAAAGAGAGCTCCACTACAGTACATCAGCTTTGACTTTCAGATCAGTGAAGGAGGCCAGAGACAAAGAAGAAAAATAGAGTGGGACGGAGATTGACAAAGTGATTAGCCAGATGTGCAAGACTGTTCTAAACATCACAGATCTTTAAGGTTAAGAACATTTGTTCAACATGTGTGCTTGCATTTCTCTCGCAGTTTCCGTGGGTAACTGGAGGGGGCAGCACCATGATGACAGATGTGTTCCGTCACCCTTGTTTAAAAACGGAACAGGTTATGCTATAGCAACAGCTGTAGGCTATCTACTGCCAATATAGGCAGTTTTTGGAAAACCTCATAGGGGAACCACATCAGTGGCTGAAACACTATACATGGACAGCGACAAAACAGCGCTACACACAAGTCCAAAAGGATTTTGATGTTAGCATGAAGTTTAAAAATACATAAAACACAAATATTGGGTAAAAAAAATTAAAAAAAATAAAATAAAAAATAAATAAAAAGAGACAGTTGACACAAATAAAATAATAAATGAAATTAAATAAAATGAAATTAAAATTTGACCGTCCTGTCATTCCAAATCTGTATAACATACTTTCTTCGGTGGAACACAAAAATATATTTTTTAAATGTTTCAGTGTTTTTTCTTTCTTCTTTCTTTTTGAAAGTTGTTTTGAACCCCATTTCACTGTTTGGAAAAGAAGAGCAAGGACATTCTTCAAAATGTTGTCCGTAGAAGAAAGAAATACATAGAGGGTTGGAATGACATGAGGATAAATAAATAACGACAGAATTTTGCTTTTTGGGTGTACTATCCCTTTAAAATACTGCTAGGTAGGTGGCTCAGTGGTTTGAAAAGTAGGACGTAGCTTGTGTGAAAACTCTCATTTACTGGGATAAATGCAAGCACACAAGTGCACAAAGATACATGCACTTAGTCTGACAGAGAGCTGGGGGGCCGTCCATTCCTTTTACTCTCTATGTGTGTGAATATGTAGAAAGGTCAAAAACCTGCTGGATTACATACATGTATGGGAGTTTATGCAAGTGTGTGTTCATGCAAAAGGTCAGCGTCCTAAAACTGCCACTCAACAGGGGGGCTTGACTTAAGCACAACTCATGCACAGGAGGAAAGGTTACATGGGCAGAACTCTAGAGTTCTGCTTTACAATAGAAGCGTTATTAATTTTTCTCTGTACTAGAAAGAAGCATGCCCATTAAAAACACTGTTCAATGATGTTCAGTGTTCCATGATATTGATGTATTCAACGAAAAAGAAAGAGGTAGTCTTTCTGTGCAGATGACTAGAGGACTGACAGGTCATGGAAAGGTTAAAAATCCTTGCTGGCAGGATCTAACACACATGGACAAAAGGCAAACAAGTCAGTGTGAAAGTTTTGGGATTTTTAAAATACTGGAAGCAAATGATTTGGTTCTGATAACATTTCTTTAATGTTTGATTTGTTCCACTGACCAGTAATATAAATAAATACAAATTTAGTCAGTGTTGTTAAAATAGTTTCCAAATAAATCTGTAATAAAATAAATTAAAATATAAATATCAGATGACAAACTTAAACCTAAAAAAAGTAACCAAAAATTCTAAATTTTACTGTTGCAACTTGAAGTACTAAACCTACTAAAACTAAAACAGAAATAAATTAAATAATAGAAATTCAAAAAAAGCTAATAAAAATGACAAAAGCACACATCACAGTTACTAAAATTAAAACAAAAACTGTAAATATAAAAGCAAGAAGCTAAAACATAAAAAATTATATATATAGCCTAAATATAAATTATACTTATAATATTAATTTAATATAACAATCTATTAAATAAATAAATATAATATTACTATAATTAATATTAGTGTATTCAATAAATATAATAAATATAATTATTATAATATAAATATAGCAATAAATATTATTTATATATGTATGCACATATGAATGTTTCAACTGTATGCATTTTTGGTCAACATAGGCATGTACCAACATTCAAACAGTGCACATTTAGGCACTAAAGGCTGTGCAAATGTTGTGCGGCATGCAAATGGTAAAATCGTACAAATATTTTAGCCATCGTGTATGAATACTGAAACTGTACTTTTTTTTGGAGAGGAGGTAGTATCATAGACACATATGAACATTTAAACTGTCCCCATTTTTGACCAACATTTTATACCAACATTCAAAATATATGTTTTCCAGTTTCTTACAAGTTTACAGTGTGAACTGAATATGATGAGAATAAACTACTAGGTGCCGGAAAAGTACTAAAAGAATCTTTAATAGAACCGGTTACGTGGACTCGGAAAGCAGAATCATTACATTTCTGACGTTTCCATCCCTAAGCAAAACAGCAATTTGACAGCACAGACTAACACACACAGCTGTGAAATAGCTTTCTTCCTTAAAACATTACGATTAACCACAACTGCAGTCCTGCCAATCTCTGCAAGCATGATATCACCCCTGTCAAAACCTGGCAAACGATGATCTGATGAAAAACAGTGTGAAGATTTTCCTGTAACTTATGCGACGCCCGAATCTGGACAACATCATATTTGACAAAGAAATTGCGTGCAACGGCAAGCCATTTTTTAAATGAATGTGTGTGTGTGTGTGGGGGTATTTGAGTGAGTGCTGATGTGAAGTTTTGAAGTGTAAATTTGACATTTTTTAAACATGGCTTCAACATTAATCAAGCCACACAAATTACCCAGCATCAGAGAAGAGGCGGCAATTATAACAGCAAGAAATGAGCTATCAACTCACTGGAGGACTGAGCGACGACAACACACACACACACACACACACACACACACACACACACACACACACACACACACACACAGCAACACTACTTTATATCATATAAAGCTCCGAAAATTAACCGGTGGATGTTACATCATAAAGAAAGCTACACACACTCATTAAAGAGGTCACATGTGATTCAGCAAGAATATTAAAAGGCAAACAGACAGAGAAAACTGGGTAGCTCTGTTGCAAAGAGATGTCTATGTCTAGTGCCTACATAGGTAACTGCCTTGTAAGGGAGCAACCTAACTAAGAATGGAACCTTATAATTGACTGATTTGGAAGACTCCATTTAAAGGTGCACTGTGTAAATTGTAGCGGCATCTAGCAGTGAGATTGCGAATTGCAACCGCACACTCCCCACTGCTCAGCCCTCCCTCTCGAAGTACATAGAGAAGCTACGGGACAAAGATGTCGTCTGAGACAGCAGAGAGCAGCTAGCGCTCTGTAGAGCAGTTTGTCCGTTTAGGGCTACTGTAGAAACAAACCAAAATGGTGACTACACTGTAAGGGGACCCACGGTTATATCATTATATAAGGTCTTTATACACCACTGAAAACAGTTACGTATATTATATTGCATTTCTGTCAATAGATCCTCATAAATACTACATACTGCACCTTTAAGCAGTAACTCTGTGACATACAATGATATTAAAATTCTGGCTGGTAATTATTTTCATGTTATGGACGATTAATGGCGGATATTAAAAAATATACTATTTTGTCAATCAATGAATCAATTGAACAAACATGAATACTGGGTAAAATAGACGATTTTAATGAGTAATAAATATATTCCTGCAAATAGCACTTTATGCGTGAAATGCATGGAAGCCCTGACTCACAGTTGATTCAACATACATTAGCATAATGACTTTGCTACGCTGATCCGATGACACCTTAAAAAGCTGTCTAGGTAGGTAGCAAACTAGGTTTCTGAGATAGTGTCTGGATAGAGACAAACAGGAAGACACAGAGAGAGCTGAAGATAAAGATAAAGGGAGTGAGTGAGCAGGCTGCTGGAGTGGTATAATCAGTCAGGAGAGGTGGTGAGTTAAATGAACGGGTCTCTGTGTAACCGCACACTGAACAGTGCCATTTACTCTCTCTACAGGCAAGCTCACACATTACACAGGCTTACGCTCTCTCTCTCTCTCTCTCTCTCTCTCTCTCTCTCTCTCTCTCTCTCTCTCTCTCTCTCTCTCTCTCTCTCTCTCCCCCTCTCTCTCTCTCTCCTCTCTCTCTCTCTCTCAATAGCATCCTTCACCCCATTTTTATCCTTGACTCTTCCAGATCTTTCTATTCACTCTGTGCCTCTCTTTCTTCTTGTAGTGCATTTGTCCTCATGGCTGCTAGTGAATCAGTCAGCAAGGTGCCAGAATTAAATCTATACAGCAGAACACACACATTTCCTTGGCTTTATATAAAAATAATAGTAGGCTATGGTATTTAACCCCTGAGATAATCGGTCAAAGGCTTCTTCGTAAAATTGTCTGTCTTTATCGTCTGTTTAGGCCTCGCTAAACTGTATAGGTGACCGTCATCTCAGGCAACTACTTTCCTACCTCGCCATGCTATGTCAGTTGTTTCACTCCTTAATCCCTTTTTTCACACATAAAGTCACGTAAATCAGTTTATGTAAATCAGAGATATAATGTTGGCCATTATCACAAAATAAACACCTTCAGGGTTTTTTTAATGAAGTGTATATTATCCTTTACATAATTTATAATAATTTAAACATTTTGCAGAAAATCTGGCTACACCATGACAACTATGACAATAATGACAACTACATTTGCTTATAATGTAGTTGAACTTCAGGTTTTCATACTTTTTTTTTTTTTTTTTTACTTTAATTTGAAGTAAAAATTAAAGTAAAAAGACACAGACGTGAAGAAATTGTTGAATAAAGTCGTTATTTTTGTTTGTTTTTTGTGCACAAAAAGTATTCTTGACGCTTCATAAAATTAAGGTTGAACCACTGATGTCACATGGACTATTTTAATGATGTTTTTCCAACCTTTCTGGACCTTGAAAGTGTTCATTATATTGCGGTCTATGGAGGGGTCAGAGAGTTCTCGGATTTCATCAAAAAAATCTTAATTTGTGTTCCGAAGATGAACGAAGGTCTTACGGGTTTGGGTTTTTGGGTGAACTAACCCTTTAAATGCTCAAGCTTTTTAAAGCCGGGTGGACTCTGATAATCAATATTTGTATTGTTCACCAGAAAAAAAAAGGAAAAAAACATTCTGAAAGAGATTCCAACAATAACATTCCTTTGTCTTGTTATCATTATAGCTGTGGTGTGAACTTCCCTAATCTCATAGAATTAGAATAAATATTAAAACTTTATTGTTATAATAATCATTATTGTTATAGTCCTTGGTGTGAACAGGCCATAAAAAGTAATATAATGCAGCACACGTAATTACAAGATTGTTGACAGTGGCTCATGGAAGATGCATTGCAATCTGGGTCTGAATGGCGCTGAAATCACATGGAGGCAGAAGTGAGCCGATGTGTTTGAGCTTCAGAAGGGAAGGAGGGTTTTTAGGTCACACCCAGCCCTCTTTCACATTATGTGTCCCCTGAGCTAACCCAGTCAAGCCTTAATGGTGGAACAACAATGGAGTGCATTGATTAACTATACCACTAATGAAGTGAAAAAGAGTCAATACACACACACACACACACACACATTTCTCTGCTGAAGAGTTCAAGTTTGTTGGATACTGATGTGAGTGTCAAATGTCTCCAAGATACCAAGATTTGCCATCAAAACTCAAATATCTCAAAATAAACTCAAATATTTCTCAATACATTCTTCAAAAAAACACATTTCCTGGGTTATTCACATTAATTTTGAAGTGCATTGCTGCTACAGTATCAACAATTGTCTCATTTGTATCTATTCTTATTACTCCTGAGGCATTTTAGGAGGAACATCAGACAAAGTTGATACTTAAATGAAACATAACTGATATAACTTAAGTCCCCCGAGCTATGAAAGAGCAATACAATTTCCTAGAGTAACAGCGTGTGTGTGTGTGTGTGTGTGTGTGTGTGTGTGTGTGTGTGTGTGTGTGTGTGTGTGTGTGTGTGTGTGTGCGTGCGTGTGTGTATGTGTGATGCAGACATCGATCAACATAAACAGCCAGACAGCAATGTGTCATGATTCCCCATGGAGAGGCAACCACATCTACTAGAGTAACTAAGTCTACAAGCGCGGCACTCTCGATCAAAATACCCACACACACTTCAGCCACTCTGCACTGTGAAGCATTATCATAGCTTTAGTCATATCAGTCCACAGCCGCATATATTCTCTAACTGTCCCCACCAGCACAATATCCACCTCTGCTGCAGTATTCACTGGTCTAGTGCTTAGGTTAAATGCAGGAAACTGTCTCTGATGTGAGTATGTGTCATATGTCCTGCTCTGTGGTTCAGTTCTATATGTTGTTTAGATGACGGGTCAGTGAAACAACAACACAATGACATGTCACTGTGCCAGCGTGGTTCTCGACGACCTCTCTTTATATATAAAGAAAAAAAAATATTTATATAAAAAAAAGTTTTTATTTTAATGCAATTAAATGATATATATTTGATGTAATATTGTAATATTTTACTATTACTATAGTTAATATATAATACTATATATAATATTTAATTACATTTTATGCAATTAAAATATTTTAATATTTGTATATTTATATTTATTTTTCATGTAGTTTAATTATAAATTAAATAAAAAATATATAATTTAAATTAAATAAAAATATTTACTCAAATAAAAAAATATGAATTGACAAGTTAAAATTATATTGCTTTTAAAAATATATATATTTATTCGATTTATTCGAAAAATTTGATTTATTCACATGCCCATTTATTTCTATAATCTCATACAGTTAATTCAATAAAGAAGCAAACTGTCTAACTAATGGAAACATGGTTATTGCCACATTTAACATATTTGGTACATTCATGCAATGTGTTGCGGATATGCTGAGCTTTGCATTTTTTTTTTTTTTTTTTTACCAATATTTCAACCTATCTTTAAGGGGTACCATTTCATTACATTTGTCCTTTAATTAAAGTTAAACCATAACATTAATTGGATGAGCAGCAACAAGCATGTTCCAATTATAATATTGCGATGTATTATTATGTGTATCACAAGATAGTTAGTGACATTTAGCACAATACAGGAAATCAGATACAATGTGTCTACATGTCATATGTCTAGTTCTGGGACTCTGGAAAAGTATGCATGTCAGTCAGTTGATGGGTCAGTTAAGCAAAAACAACATGTCATCATACCAGCGTGGCTTTCGACTGACCTCTCTGGTCCATTGATTAGCTGTATTTACTGTAATACCAAATATCGACTAGAGCTTTATGCTACATCCAAAGATGTTCTCTAATTTACCTCCACCTGTATCTCCGTCTCCAAAGAGTTCCTATGAATATTCCTCCGCACAAAGCTATCAGAGAACTCTTTCTGTGAAATGGGTTATGAAAATAAAACAATGGCAGTTGAGATGTGATATGATATGCCTTTGGGGATCTAAACATTCTGAGTTTTTTTTTTTTTTTCAGCTTTGCTGCAAAACGAACCCACGACGTGCAGTCCCTGTGCGCATTACATAATCAACTTCAGCCCTAACCACCAGCAGATGTTAGCCGTGTAATCTCACTCACTCGCGTCCAAGTGAGACTGGCTCAGCTTTTCCGGTGAGTACGATCCCTTTCATACACATGAATTTGTGTCTCTGTTCATGGGTGTGGATCACAGGGAGAATGAATGCTGCACGCTGATTGGTTAAGCAGCAACACATGGTGACCTCAGCCAATCAGTGGCAAGCGTAGCAGAACAATGAGGGATCCTCCATTTAAATGTGAATGCAGTGCTATTATCCAGCTGGGCTTGTGTGTGTGTGTGTGTGTGTGTGTGTGTGTGTTCAAGTCTCTTACTTACATCATTATCCAGGAGAGAAAGAAAATTGGAAAGACAAATGACAAAAGAAATAAATGGGGTACAAACCAAATTGCCAGTTTGGCCATGTTGATTATGCTGATTTTGAAAAATATGTTATTTTCCATGTACTCGTTCTCTCTCGTTAAAGACACTGTGAAATCCAAAGTACTGTTAAATACATGCATTTTTACTCTATGTAAAATGGTCTTAAATTTGGGAAGCCTGATAAAATCATGAGACAAAAAGGAAACTAATGTTTTGAATCACTCTGATAAATCCTTCACTGAATCAACTCACTGAATCAAACCAAAGCGGTTACTGAATCAACATGCAACTCACTGACTATGTATGCACAACTTTTGTTTCAATAGGACTGAGTTCATTCCAACTGATAAATCTGAATGTGGTGTTTACATGAACGCTAAACAAAGTGATCGGGTTTGACGTGCACGTTTATATGTCGCAAGTTTCAAATCGGAATTGATATGCGCACACTGCACAAATATGCAATTTCCCGCTCTGTGAATCTTTGCGTATAATAACCATTCTCCTACATTAGTTCTTTATTTCTTTAAACAGCAGACTTAATATTTATCCATTTCTGGTCATAATTTGGAGACAATACGTTTTGCCGTGCTGCTTATATTTATCATGCAGTAGAAATGCCCCTCCCCCCGTCCAAAACCAATTTTCTGCAGATGAGAATTCGAAACGAGGACCGGTGGGACATTGTTCTGCTCCACTTCATAGATGCTGAGTGAAAGGATCATTTTAGAATGACGGGACACTCATTCATGACACTTTATTCAACAGAAAGAACAGCTCGTTCCGCACGTCATACGCCACAGTCTTTTCAGTTTCGGTTTTGAATCCGATCAAGTGTTTACATGTCCTCTCGATCAGATTAGAAAAGGAATAAACCACCCCTTTCAATCCGATCGAACTTTCATTTGAATAGAGCGCAATTGAATCAATTAAGGTGTTTACATGAAGGCATTTCAGTCCGATTGAGACGTCAATCGGAATACTAATGGATTATTTGGTTGCATGTAAACGTAGCCACTTCCTGCACTGTATGCTATCATTATTTTTAGTGTCGTCTGTCTGGAAATGAAACAAGTTTGTGAAAATTAAACAATCTGGGTATGGCTGTTCACTGAACATTTGAAAAAGGGTTTATATACATAATAAATTAAATTTTAATTTAAAACAATTGTGCTGGTTTAAATAAATAAAAACAAAAAGCCATTATATAATAACTGCAATAATTTCATTGAAATATACTTTACTAGTTCTTCTTTACAGTTATTTCAATGACTTCTATAAAAATATTTAAAATCACAATATACAATTTATTAAACCAATTTAAGTATACTCCTTTGCTAACACTAATGGAATTTAATTAATTCCCAAATTTTCCCCAGGGATCCACTGTGTGTTGAATCTGCATCAAAATGGAAGGTGAAGCGCAATGCATTGTGGAATACTGTATTCCACACAGAGTGCGGTCATATTCTGGACATTTCAGCAAACACAGCAGGTTATCCGCATATTGCATGCATACTGCAAAAGCAGCCGGAGAAGTATGGTAGAATGCCATTCAGAACATACCCAGTGAGTCTGTTTTCAGAGGGCAGCGGTATATAGTGAACACACATTCACTCAGACACAGCCTGAGGGTAGGCATAGACAGAATCACTCCATTTTGCCCTTAACAGCATAGAGAGGCCTGCGAGCTCACAGTAGATCAAGCGCTGCAATAAAACAGTCAGGCCTACTTGCACAAACTTTAACTGAGCCTCCACACACACACACACACACACCAAATTCTATAACCCAGTATAATACACACATTTATCTTTCTCTCATTACTCTATCATCATAGTCCCCACAGCAAACACTCCTGCATTCTTATATAACTGATCTGTTTGATGAGAGAATGGGAGCAAAAGGGAAGAAAAGCAGGCATGAACACTTGTGTGGATCTTGTATTTTTTCTCCTTCACATCAGAATGCATTTTCCGGTCAGAGTCAAGGTTGGCCGTGACAGCGCTCTCCCAAAAGTCTCTTCATATGCAGTGGCCTAGTTTCTTCAGGGTAAGAGAAACAGAGAGACGCAGTGGAAGCGGGGCGCAAGGTGGGATCAGTGTCAAACACTGCTACACTCGGTTGAGCATTGGAGAGGCATCAGTACCGTAACTGTCCAAAAGAGGTGAGGTCTGTCTCCTGTGCTAGCTCAGAGATCTGCTGCTGTGCCCATGGCATCTCCTGGCACGGAGCCCCGGGGGGCTGTTTGCCCATCTGGGAAGCTGGCTGAAGGGTTCGGGGGCTTTGCGGCAGCCAAGGTTGATGGCCTGATGTGGTTTAGGGGAAGTGCAAAGGCGTGCTGGAGGTCCCAGTGATGGGACTTGAAAAATGATTCATGAATACTGAACTTCATTAGCATAGAAGTCTCAGACAGCCAGAATTTTGATCATCGGAATTAGTGTACCGGACTTATTCTAGCCAAAAATCAGCACTGAAAGAGGCCTACTGATTGACATGCAAAGTGACTAACCACACTATTTAATGCCACTTTCACACCAAAATGTTCCATTCCTGACTAGGGTGTTACCTGTTGCTGTTCCTGGTGGGCCACTTTCCTGGTCCAACCCCAATTAAACACACCTGAACCAGCTAATCATGGTCTTCAGGATCACTAGAAACTTCCAGGCAGGTGTGTTGGAGCAGATTGGATCTAAACTCAGCAGGACATTGGCCCTCAAGGAGCAGGATTGGACATCCCTGCTTTATGCTGTGTTTTGCTAGGTATCCTCATCCACAGGGAAATCTCAACCATGCAAAATCCTGCTCCACATAATGTAAATATTATGGACATCAAATGTTTGGATTGCCTGCTATTTTGTTATGTCGTGCAGCAACCAGTGTAGGCGAATTCACAAATAAATGATGCATATGAGTTGGTTCTTACAAATTGTTCAAAAAGACTCCAGTTTGAATCATTCCAACTAAAGGCCCAGACTTACTAAAACAACAAAAATGGAGACAAAAGCAGACTGTGGTAGCAAAACATTGTGCCTAGACCAAAACGTTGAGCTGCAGCCAACTAGTCTGTACATTCTGTGGCAGCATAAGAGGAAACACTCTCCATACCAGCAGGTGGCAGTATTCATCATTCACCAGAAGAGATAAGACTGTGGATATACAAATCATAAATAACAAAGCAACATGTGCCCTCTTGACTTTGTTGTTTGCTTGCTTTTGCCACTTCCATTTTATTTCTTGTACACACTGTTCTGCTAAGCTGAACAGTCATCAGAGTGATCTCTCACCAACAGGCTCCGCCACCGATTGAACATCCTCAATCGAGCGAAAAGCCGTTGGTACAACTACTGCTAATGGTGCAGAACACAAAAATGGGCCAACAGACGCTCAACAGCGACCCAACATTGGCCGACGAAGTGTCCCAAAACGTGTGCATTCAAACTCCCTAAAATTGTATAAGGGTAGGCATTCAGATTGAAGCTTGCCATTTTGAGTAAATTTTTCCATATGCATCAGACCAAACTGTCTGTGAGTGTGCCGTTTAGGCTGTTAGCATTCTTTTTATGAGAAACAGGACAAATCCACATACAGGGCTTGGACACCAACAAACCCAGGCACATTTACACACAGGTGTGAGGCGTGGATTAGTGTGTTAGAACGCAAGAGTTGAGCTGGAAGGCTTTTGCTGAGGGCTGCCAGGTTGTTGAGTACTTGTCTGTGTGTGTGTGTAAATGTATTTGTGTGACTTTTAGCGCAGTGATGGCTGCCTTTTAAACAGGCAGCAGAAATAAGTCCTCAAATGTTTCCCATAATCCCGCATTCCGCTCCCTCTAGCTGCAAATAATGAGCTCTCCTTCTGAAGAGCCCAATCAAACAAGTAAAACATTTGAGAGAGAGAGAGCGAGAGAGAGCACGAAAGAGAGGGAAGACATGATAACATGGGTATGAAAGGAAGCAGAGAGAGGATGCAGACATTATGGAGCGTTAGAGAGGGAGTGAGGACAGAAAAAGACAAAGGGAATGAAGCGGCAGAGTGAGCAAGAAAAAGAAAGCAAGGGAAAGGCAGGGAAAGACAGAGGGAAAAGGTCCGTGGAGACTCATTGAGGTAAGCCTTGACTTTGGCAAATGCAGCCACGCAGATGGAGTGAATAAATATTGGACAGGGATCTCACATCACTTACAGAGAGAAAGAGGAGGGGGAGGGGGTATTGGGAAAGAGAAGAATCGAGAGGGAAAACAAAAGAACGATCCAATGCAAAAGAAATCAGCGCAAATTAAGCTTGTTGATCATTTGAGCCGCCAAATCAACATTAAATGAGTAATGCGTTCTGCATTGTTGACTTATTGACTGTAACACTAACAGTGCTTGAAAGTATTTGCTATACATTTCCTATTTAAAATAACTAAGTATGTATGAACTAAATCAGAAAAGATTTTACCACTTTGTATAATGGCTAACAACACCCTCTAGCTATTTAGACTAAGCAAGCGCATGTTTTTAGGCATGTCTACTCATGCCTATTATAGTGATGAAGCACCACTCACACAGAAATCACTATCATGAGGATTCCAATTAAAATGATGCATAATATTAATACATTTAATTAAATAATATTTCAATATCAGCCTAAACTTTCTGCTTACAACAGCAAAAATGCAGAATACAGTATATGATCAAATAGCAGAGATTTGAACTCTGCACAACGACTGAAATTGAATTGCCCAAAAAAATATTACAGGTCTCTAAAGCAACTGGGGAGAAAACATTTTTTTTTTTTTGAAAGGCCAATAAACACGTCTGTTTCCATTGTGTGTGTGTGTGTGTGTGTGTGTGTGTGTGTGTGTGTGTGTGTGTGTGTGTGTGTGTGTGTGTGTGTGTGTGTGTGTGAGAGAGAGAGTGTGTTAGGAAGCAAGAGATTTCTATGGTTCCAAGGCCACAGGGGAGAATGTTGTTCGTCAAAGAACTCTAGACAAACACTCCTGCCTTGACTGTAGTCAGCTTTTCAGCGAGTGAAAGCCATCATCGCGAGTGTATGCGTGACCAGATAGAAAGAGAATATGCTTGTCTCTCAGTAAAATCAGACAGTGGAGTGTGCCTAAGATGAAGACACAGAGTAAACGAGAGGAATGAGGTATAGCGCGACAAGGTAGACAGCAAATACAGACAAAATATAATTAGCCCTCTAAATAAGTACTGGTGGGTTGCAAATTTGTTCTAATCAGGTCTTAAATAGCTAAATAAAAAGAACTAAATATGATCAAAGTAATCCCATTTTAAAAGGGAGAATGTATTTGCCAGCTTTAAGTTTTATTGTTAGCATTAGTGGTTGTGCATCCAAACCAAGCGTGCAGCACACGTCCTGAAAACTGAAGCCAGAGCGTCTCGATCGATCTCAGGTGGTTGGTCCCAGTATAGCTCATAAACCCCTCCATCTATTCTAATGGGATGCGAGACAAACTAAACAATCCAATTACACTTAAAAAAAAAATAGGTCACTTTAGGTAGTTTTTATCACGCTGATGTAAGTATTTATTTATTTATTTATATACATTTGGTTTTAGTTAGTTATTTAATGCTATAAAAAATGGGGATGTGACGTCATGATTGATAGCTTCTCTGAGCGAAGTTGTCACTGAGGCAGATGTTTCTCGGGATTTTTGGGAGGAGATTAGAGCTTTAGCTTTAATTTCTACATTTCCATAACTGTTTATTTCACAATGAGTTGTTCTGCAGTAAACTGTACTTACAGATACTGACGGAGTGTGGGCGTGGTTTTGATATCGTGGCTCTACTTCCTGCTCTCTACTGCGCAGACGCAGGTCCCAAATCAGTGCAAGATGTCATATTCGTACATTGGTGGCTTCACTTTTCTACAATGGAAGATAGTGAAAGGGCGTCGTCCATCTTTTTTTACAGTCTATGATCCAAAAAGATTCTACAACACAGACTTGGGAAAGGAGGCAAAGGTGCGAATATGGTAAAAAATATTCATCTGAACATTTCCGTGTAGACAACATCCTCCGGCCCCATCAATACTGGTCATGAGCAACAAACTTCCGCATTCTGTAAAACAGGGTGCATCGCTTCCAGTTAAATATTGAACTGTTTTATTGAAGATGCCTTCAAAGGAGCTACTAAAGATAACTGATGTCCATCGCATATGCAGATCTACAAGTGTTTTATTTTTCTTCTTGCATTCAAATATTAAAATGCCAACAATAAAAATAACTAGCTAGGTTAGCTGATTCCCTTAAAAGTCTATAAATATTGCCGTCAGTATGAACACTTTCTCCGACAAGAAGATGCAATGAGACCTGTTTTCCTGTTTGTTCATGTAACGCTCGGCATAGAAGCTATCATGTCTTTATCCTTAACACGCATGGGCCGGCAAAATGCAGGCACGAGGGATGCAGTACCTCTCGCCCATACAAATGCACATCTGACCCTGAAACACATTGCAACTTTATAGCGCTGTAAATAAAATCCATTGGCCTTGAGTTTGAAAAAGTCAGTCTCTGTGAAATCTTTTCAACATATACACACGCATTCACTTTCTGGACATGCAGGGCTACTCGCTGCCTAAAATACTACTAGCATCTACTTTTGAGGAGGCTTTTTGACAGCCATTTACGGAAGAAGTTATTGCATTTTGATGAACGATTATGAAGACAAATATATTAATAACATGCACCGATGAATCGTGCACAATAAGAGCAGGAACGTGTATTAAGAAAGTAAACAGGGTCAATTTTGATTACATGATGACTTTAAGGTTGGCTGATTGTGTGCCACAGCTCCTCACACTCGTTAATCATCCCTTTATCTTCCAGCAATTTCTGGAATGAAACTGCTCCGTGTAAGCGCTGGAGGCATTTCTATTCTCCCTCTGTCTTTCCTGTCTTCCTTCCCTTCAGTTTATGTCTCATGCTCTAGGTTAACAGCAGATGTGAGGGAACACTCAAACAGGTCATGGGTCAAAGGGTACAGATTTCCCAAAGTTTGTGTCTGTGAACATAATTGCGGAAAAAGTTGGTTCTTTGCTGCTGAAAAGAGAGAAAAAAAAATCTAAATACAAACTCAATCTTGCCAAACAATATAAGCATTTCAGGAATCAAATCAACTACTATCGATGTAATTATCCCACATAAAAAAACTAAATTATAACTTACATTAACTTTTTTTGTGCTTACTGGAAAAGCCTGTATGGAAGGCTAAACAAGTATTCGTAAGATAAAGATTAAAATAATAAATAGTCAATTGTGTGATATAAAATTGTTATTGTGAAATATAAAGTTGTGGTGGTGAGTTCTGCATGAGCAAGAAATGTTTATTTTCAGAAATTTGCTTCAATTTGCATCATCTTTACAAAAAAACATTCCTCCATATTGCCAACATCCCCTCCCACCGATCCTCCAACACAGCCTCCAGTGGGATGGAAAACAAGTTCAGTGAACCCAACACAGGAACTCTGATCAGCCCCTCTCTCGTCCCGCACACACAATAAGAGCTTCTTTGTGTCCTGGAGGACTGCTGGAGTGTTCACGGATCTAAAATTAAGTTAGCCTGTCAAATGACTTCACTTTACTGCAAAACAAAAAGCCAGAATCCAGAATCAACAAAGTTGGCAGCTGAAGTGGCTTACGACAGGGAGAAATGTAGACTGCGCAGTTGGGGATTTAAGGGACAGGTGTTTTATATTCTCACTCGAGTGTGTGTGTTGTAATGTTTCTCTGGCAGAGAGGTGAGCGGCTTATCACGTAGTGAAGAGAGAGATTAGCAAGTATTCACTCGCTGGAACACGGGCCAGCTGGATGCTGCCCGTCCACCTTCTTACGGGTGTGTGTGTGTGTGTGTGTGTGTGTGTGTGTGTGTGTGTGTGTGTGTAATGGGAGACTGATAGCAACACCTTGTCACAGAAGTGCTAGTCCGTGCTTATGGTGAACTCACCCGTCAGCGAATTCACCTACATGTCTTGATGTGAGAAAAGAGGCATATGGGGACAGCAAGAATACAAATGAATAAACCTGGGAGCTGAACAAAACAGAAAGGCCTGTACGCAAAGAGAAAAATTCATGAGCGAGAGAGAAAAAATTAAAAGACAGACCAAACTTCTGAAGAACTTTTGATAGCAATCACATGGTATAACTAGAAAAAAAAACAAGATTTTATTCATCATAACAAAAGGAATTAAAGACACAGTGCAAGATTTTCACCAACCAGTTATGGCAAAGCACAGCTATATTAAATACAATTAAATGACCTTTTGTCCAAGGCAATATTCTTGAATATAGGAAGCTGATGTACTTCCGTTATAATAAAAAAATATAATTTATTATTTTAATTAAAATTGTTCATTTAACTAAATTTAAATCATTTTAAGACTTATTGGACCCCCCTGAAAATTTGATGAGGGCCCCTAATGGGCCCCGACCCCTTGGTTGAGAACCACCATTCTAGCCAATACCAACTGCACAGCCATATGTCACAGCAGTCTGAGGACAGCAGGGCTAGGCCAGCAGTCTTTGGAGTGTAGCTTATGGCAGTAGGTTTAGTTAAGATAGAGCTTATAGTTATAGTGAAGGGTAGGGTGAGTAGTTGGGTGTGATACACAATCGTCAGTACCAACCTAACTTCCGGTCTGGCACCGCTGTCCTCAGACTGCTGTGACGTGTGGTTCTGCAGTCCTGCAGTTGGATATTCTAGCCTAACATAGGGCGGGGCTTTTGCTTGGATAAAACATAAGATACGGTCAGTTAGAAAGTCTTTTCAGATGAGCAGTTATCAGTGTTTCCTGCAGAATTGGTATAACCTACTTTTATTAAGGATATTTTTTTTTCTGAGGGTTGATTTCCACCACCACCGTATGTACAACAACTGTCCTCCAACACCCCTAGACGTACAAATTTAGTAGAGAATTCGTCCGCCCTGACGGAGAATCGCATTGGGCTATTTTTTGGCTACTTTTGACTGGCCATTGGGCTACTTTTGTTGCACAGACCAACCTTGGCAGTTATCACATTTTGTACTTTTTTTCTTTAAAATACCATGAATAGTTCCCAATAACAATGGGAACGTTTATTAAGACAGTAAATGGTTTCATTTTGTCTTTAAATTAAGCTAATTACAACAAACTAACCTCACCCCAAAAGTCAAAGTACATATTTTGGCATCCTCAGAGGAGAGTGAAGTCATTATTTAGTCTCTTCATGAACTATTTGCAATTTCGCGGGCATTTTATGGCGTTTTTCTCTGAGCACGTTCAGTTCTGTCTCCAATGTTTCCTCACAAGATAAACAACTAACAGACTGTCACACACTAGGCTATATCAACTGTAAATAGCTGGTAGGTGTGAATAGAGAGGAAGCTGGAGTAGAAAGGAGAGGAAAAGAATGAACGCGGCGAAATTCTCAACACAAAACAAGCGCTCATCAACCGTTAGGAGTTAAAGGCGAGCGGACGTAAGTGGGACAGCGGCAGCGTCTGTGAAGAGCTCGCGCTGCATCAAACTATCCCTCGCGCCCCGCAACACTGCACTTTAAGTGAATTACGTGTCCTGCGCGTGCTCTAATCTGATTTCGGCAACACATGCCACGTAACAAATCAAATTTGAAACAACCCAGATAGAGAGAGAGAGAGGGGGGAAAGAGAAGGGGAGTCAGTCATTGCGCATTCCGATGGTTTAAAAGCAGAGACGGAGCGGCGCATGTTTTCAACACTGAGCTCGAGCCATTTCAGTCACATGCCTCTTGCTCATGCACGAGCTGACACTGTGCTGCGGATCATATGTGTTCAATTTAAAGCAATTTTCTGCTATTTAACGCTCTGATGCATTAACTATTAAATTATAAAGCCAGCAAAACTATAGGCTACAAATGTCTCCTTAAAAATGAACAGGCCTACCATACATTTAAAGTTGCACCCAAAGATGTCAAATACTGGGTTGTTCTATTCTAGTATGCTTTTCCAATGGAAGTGAATGGGGACTGGAGATGTTGAACTTAAAAAAAAAAAAAAAAACATTTTCCCCTAAAATTATATATCTGATAATATCATATATATATATATATATATATATATATATATATATATATATATATATATATATATATATATATATATATATATGTGTGTGTGTGTGTGTGTGTGTGTGTGTGTGTGTGTGTGTGTGTCCATTACCTATATATATATATATATATATATATATATATATATATATATATAGCCAAAGTATATATAGGTGAAGTAGATTACAAAAGATGCACCATCTTCTATTGTAGGTAATGGACACACACACACACACACACACATATATATATATATATATATGTGTGTGTGTGTGTGTGTGTGTGTGTGTGTGTGTGTGTGTGTGTTATTTATTTTATTTTATTTTTATAGTGGTTGAGAAAGTGTCGAAGGTAATCGCCCATGAAGGTTTGGATGTAACATAACACCCTGAATGGTTAAAAATGTCTTGGACACCAGTCATCGGAGGGTTAATGTTCTCATAGCCTACTTTTAAACCCCATCGGCTATGCTATCGCACAACATCATCAAATCTATTGTGGATGCGCGTGCACATGCAACAGACGTATTTCAGTAATGTTGATGTTGATAAAATATGAATGAGTCTTATGACCAAGCAAATCAACTGAAACTGTCCTATAATCCAGCTCACCCCAAAGCCCCGAGTATCAAAGTCGCCCAAGTTCTTTAGTATAGCCTATTGCATACACTGCACTAATAATCAGATGGGATATCAGTGGACCATTACATTTATCTACATCGAGTTACATATTCATTGCTACAAATGCACTGCAGACCAGTCAACGTAACATAACAAAACTCTGAGGCGACTCGGACTGTCCGATTACGGAACACTCAATCCAACGTGTTTATTTCCCCGATGAGCAGCGGCACAATGAATTCAGTTAAAAGCAAATACAACATTAGCACCATCAGTCCCGTTATCTGATCGCTGATAACACAACGCGAGGCGCAAACACACTACCGCCGCGTGCCCTATTTGTCAACATCCTCGCGCCGAGCAAGATGACAGAAGAGAGCCGAGGAAGCAAAGAGATAAAGAGCTAAACGCTTACATCCTCTCTCCGGCGCTCAACAATCGTCCCTCCACCATCATCTCGGGAAGAAAATCCAGATTGTAGGACGAAGTCATGTTTAGGCTGACCGTGTTGTGCGCCGTTGACTGGATAACGCCCGCCCTCCGCGCGAGCCTGCCTGCCGAGTTTGGGCGCGCGAGACAGAGAGGGACAGGTGCAGCAGCGCGAGCGGCACTGGGCGCACACACACACACATGCACACTCACATACACACTAACTGCGCTTGTCACATTCTTTTCCTCTCACCCATTAGACTGTTTTTCCTCAACAATCCCTTCTTCTCAGACAACTAGGGCTACGGAGCGTCAAGCACCGGGAAGGGAGAGGCGTGGCTGCTCGCGCTGCTACTGCAGCGAGTCATTAACCAATGCATCTCTGAGCCATATCAACCTGTCTATTCTATAAAAATGAATGGAAGTATCCAAACCCGCATGATTTACTTTCATTTTAGGGAACACAAAAAAATAGATTTTCAGAAGAATGTTCACGCAGCTCCTATCCATACAATGGAAGTAGATGGGGACTGGAGCTGTCAAGCTCCAAAATGGACCAAAAACAGTAACGGTATGGCAATCAAATTATCATACAATCAAATATGGTGCATAAAGATGCATTGTCCTTTTTTTTTTTTAAGTTCAACATCTCCAGTCCCCATTCACTTCCATTGTAGCCAGAACAAAACAACTCAAACTGAGCGAATGTCTTCTTTTGTCTTCCATAGAAGAAAGAAAAGCATACTAGAATAGAACAACCCAGTATTTGTTCATCTTTGGGTGCAAACTAAAACCAAAATCAGATTAAGAGATACTTTGTATATTGAAGATTTATTGCATCAGAATTTTTATTGCATCGAACCAAGAATTCAATACGAGGCACATCCCCGTTTTACTGTGCTCATCCGTTCATGCGTATGAAAGAGCACATTTTCTTTTTGTTTTCTCCTCGCGTGCCCCCAGGGGAAGGGGGTCTCGAGCCGCAGCTCTACAGAGCACGTGCAGGAACTAGGTCATGGGAAACACTCATGCTTAATGCGTATATACACACACAAATGATGGGGAAGAAGAGGATGCTGTGCCTCGCATTCTGTAGCACATAAAGTAAAAAGATCTGGGAATATGCATGCATCCTGAATTAGCAACCATTAAAAAGTGCATTGCCTTGCAGTTTCTGCTTTTAAATTGTCCATGGCATTTAGATAACAACATATTCAGCCAAAAGCTTCAGAACAAAACAAAAAGCCATAATGGGCCATGCTTGTCCTTAAAGACCAAGTGCAATGAAGGATTTCATCTGTCATTAAAAAGCAGTTGCGCAGTGCTATAACCAGCAACAAATGGCCAAATTAAACCCGAAGAAAATAGTTTTAGCAAATTGTGATAAACAAAACGTGTCGTGCTCTGTTATGACCTGTAGCCAACAACGTGCTAGCACTTGCTTGTGTTCAAGGGTGGTGTTTGTGCATGCAAGGATGCACAATCAATATTTCCTTCTTACTGTAACATTCATGAGAAAACAGAAGACAAAACTAACCCTAGAGCCAGATCCTTAGAGACAGTTTAGATATAGGCTACGATTTCTGTAATGATTTTACACAAATTATTATAATACACAAGCCGGCGGGGTCATCTTTCCCTCTAAGAAACACTTGTGAATGCCGCCTCCAGCTTGGACAGTCAAGCAGAGGTGAATACGAAATAAATAAATTATAGGCAATTTACAATAATTCCGACATTAGGACATTATTTGTGTCAATGTAGGCCTAAAACTACAAGCACAAAATAATAGTACTTATACAGCTAACTGACCTAAAATATTCATTTGTGCATCAATTACATACCACCACAAAAAAATCAAATTTTTTGATAAAAAAAAGGAAAAGAAATGCATTGTGAGTTCTGGACAGGTTTATAAACATCCCACCATTCTCACACAATGTGATATCTACTACCTTGGGCAAATATACCATTACATAATGGATTGTGCAATAAAGAAGCAATTTACGAATGCCTGGCATTGCTGTTACGCATGTTATGGAGATGATGAATTCACTAAATGGGCTTCTATTTGGAGAGAAATTCAGCAGTAAACCCAAAGCTTAGAGGGGAAAAAAATAGGGGTGAACATGAAGGAAAGGCTCTACTGTAGACTGCAAGCACACAATGCTAATAAAGAATACAAACATCTTCCTTGTAATTATTTGTATATGCACAGCTGTGATACGAAATAGACATTTTAAAGCATATTTCTGCTTAAAACCAAGCCCTCTAAAGACATGGCACCCAACCCAATGTAAGTAAACCCAAACACCCAACTAACCTGCTCACATAGTGCAGGGGTTTTCAAACTGGGGTCCGGGGACCTCCAGGGGTCCTCCAGAAGGTTCTAAGGGGTCCCCAAAAAATTTCACAGATGAAAAAGACAACGCAAAAATGGATAAAGTTTACCAAACATTGAAAGGTTTTCTAAATGTTTCTCTCCTTTCCTGCCGTATACAAACTTTCCAGAATTGTATATGTTTGCTTTGTAAGTGAGTTTTTCTCACTACAGTCCCCTTTATCTTGCTCACTGGGGTTGTAAGGCAGTTTTCTTAACACAGTACGAAAGCTGCTTGCATACATTTATTGTGAAAGTTGCTCATACAAATCATTTTTAATTGAAAATGTTCTTCTTCGGGTTTATCCAACATTAAGTAAAGCCAATTTAAGTTTGGAAACAATATGTTGTATTTATAATGTCACACTTACTATTTATTGAACAGTTTAAATGTTTCTCATGCATAAAAATATGTGACCCTGGACCACAGTCATAAGTCACACGGGTATATTTGTGGCAATAATACATGGGTCAAAATTATACATTTTTCTTTTATGCCAAAAATCATTAGGATATTAAGTAAAGTTCTGTAAATAATTCAGAAATGTAGTCTGATTCAAGGGGAATTGGAATATCAAATCCTGACTGGACGAGAGGAGGAGCTGGGGATGGAGGAGGTTAAATGAAACACGATAGCTGCTGATAGAACTGAGGAACTTATATATGTATGCTGTGATAGACGTCGCATTCCTATAGGTAGACGTGATCAGCTGACAGTCAGCTGATGCGAGCTTGACTAACGTGACCTGCCAGAACTGACGCTATACGCTCGATATCATGTTCCATGAAGATATATGTATAAATATTTATTTTAAACAATTGACCCTTATGACTGGTTTTGTGGTCCAGGGTCACATATATAGATGGATTTTAGGAAGGGGGTCCCTCATAAAAAGTTCATCATATTTGGGGGTCCTTGGCATCATAAAGTTTGAAATCCCCTGACATAGTGCATTTTGTTTACGAATCTTACGCGTTGCTCAGAATTTGTATGATTACAAATGCAGAGCCAATTTTTCCATTCCCAGCGACTTTTCTGCAGTGGAAACATACTAAACAGTACTGTATCGGGCTCTGGCACCCCGTACTTGGAAAAGGGGGCAACAGGGATATGAGTGATTTCTCAGGACATCCATTTTACTGATATCTGGCAGGTAGTAGGGACAATTTACGTGTGGTATTAGGCGGCTCAAGCAGCTCGGAACATTAACTCACGGCACAGACCTTCATGTCGCCCCCTGAACATCCTTCAATCTTTCCGGCTTCCTCTTCTGTGTCCTTCTCTTGGGGTTAAGAAGTCTGATGAAAGCACTTAAGGGCTGATATCATTCTCTCTCACAGAAGATAATGGAATTTAGCCACAAGACGTCTTTCATTTGGGTTTCTTTCTTTCTCGCTGTCGCTCTCTCTCTCTCTCTCTCTCTCTCTCACACACACACACTCTCAGGTCAAAGGTTTCCCTGTTCTTCCTCCTGTGGTTGTTATTGTTACCCTTTTACCTCTTTCTGTTCTTTTGCTGTCATTTTTTTGTTCTTCTTTTCCTCACCTCCTCCCCAAGGGTTTCAGGGTTATAGCCTGAATATTTTCTCTTGCTGTCAACCTGCTCACTGCATTACTGTGAAAGAGTTGCCAGCGGTTATTTTAATGATAGTAGACCGTTGCGAACACACGGATCAAGCGACGGTATGGATAACCTGCATTTTTTCCACTAAAAATACACACCAGAGAATTAAGCGAGGTGAAACTATATGGTGACGTTCAGTAGAATCCTCGTTGATCCTGGAACAACATTCCAATCAACCAATCAGATTTAAGGGATATATTTATAGTTAATGTCAATTTTAGGTTTACAACAAGGTTTAGGGGCTTCTACACCATTCATAGGGATAAGTTATGGGTCACATTTCGGGCAGCCGCTGTGTTGTAAAACCTTGTGTACGCATTCTCTTCTGCCTCGTTTTCTTGGGGTCCTTATTCTTTGTGTTCTCTCTCTCTCTCGGTCTCACACCTTCTCTCTCTCTTTCTCTACGCCTCTCCCCCTTGGGTCTGGACCCAGCTGGCCTATAACACGTATTGATTGACCACGTAGGAGGAGAGCAAGGAGACAAGAGAGAAAGAGAGAGGGAGAGAAAGGCAGGCCCGGCAGGCTGCAATGCACGGAGACAAAAATAGTACACCAGGAGTTCAAACCGCACAGAAAGAGAGGGACAGAGAGAGAGAGAGACAAAGAGAGAGAGCGAGAGAGAGAATAAGGAAGGGGTGGGGGCAGGGAAGATAGTTAGATGGAGGATAAGATGAAGGAGAACATGCTAAAGATGGCAGATATGGGGTGGGAAAAAAAGACTGGGTGTATTAGGGGTGGTCTTAAAAAAAAAAAAAAGCATAGCAGCCACAAAGGGAGGTTCTTACGAGCACCCTTTGGAAACTTAAAATGACAAATGCTCTCCTTCTCCATCGCTGGTTTCAACTGTATTTTTGTTGGGTGGAGTTTTAGAATGAAGGGGTGTCTAATTAAACGACTAAAGCCCTATTCGGTGGGGTAAAGTAATTATTACCAGAGCTTCTCAGTGATTTTAGTCCTGTCCGAATGAGCCATGTCAGTAATCATTACGGACAATGTCAGTAAAGATTACGGCGACTTTTAACTTCTGTAAAAAGGTCCGTAAAAAACACCTCGGGTAGTACTATTCCCGTCCGAATAGACCCGCTGTAAATATGTACATAAATATTTCGGCATTTCCTGTTTAAAAGTAGTTTTCCACAATTTTTCAAATATGGCGGTGCTTGAAAAAGCATTCCGTTGTGTTCTAGGTGGTGGGACAAGTCTGTGGCAAAACTCAAGTGTTTTCTGCTTACCATTCAGATTAAAAAAAAGGTGGAAAGCACTTGTCAGAGGCACAAAACTTCTTTTAGCTTTAGGTAAGTGCCTAAATAAATCCTTCGACCGGACCTAACTGTTATATATAGGTTAGATTATATGTGTTTGCGCATGTGATATCAGGAAGCGACTTAATACGCACATGACAACAGGGAGGTGACGGCGGTGTGTAAAACCGGGAGGGGAGTTACCCCTCCCACTTCTGCTAGTTTTACTGAGCTTTCTTATCCCGTGCGAATTGGCCATTAAAATTACAGACACCCTGTGGTAAAATTACTTTACCCCATCTACCCTTGTAAAACGAATCCCGTCCAAATAGGGCTTAAGCCTGGCATAACTTCCAAAACTGCTAACATCGCTTATAGCACCTTTAAAAACAAAAGACTCAAAAGAGTAGAAGTCAGCATAGCCTGATTGTAAAAACATCCCTCTACCTCTTTTGCTCCAAAAACGTACCTTTAAAAACAATTCAAATGAAAACACAATTTCACACAATTTATGATTACAGGGGCATATTACAGATTAGTAAAGACTTATTTTCGCATGGTTCCTTGCACAATACTACTGTATGTTATGACCTCAAAATACTTTTACCATGGTGCATTATTTGTAAACTACTACATGTTGACGTTTGCATCACATAATCAGCTCGGTAGATATACAACTTATAGTTCAAAGTGGATGAGCCATATTTATATCCAGTATATCCACACCACATATCAGTTGAATTCATGCAGCAAACTGCTTGACAACCGTAAACAACTACCCTGCGGGATATGAAATGTAGAAATATTGTGGTATAACAAAATCTCAAACCTTTTAATGCATTTCTGCTGTTGCACAATATATACATCAGACCTAGCATTAAGCCGTGTGTATGCATGCACACATGGACACACGTGCTGTCAGCGGTCTGTCAGAAGAGTCTGTTTGGGCTTATGAATATTTGATTAACTCATGGATTATGTAAAGCAGTGAGCGTGCTCATTTGGGTGAGAGCACACACATACATACGCATACTCTCAGTTACGCTTTATTTCATACTATAGATATTTTGCCTCAGGTCATATAGTTCTCAGATAAGCACGCACAGACATATATACACACGTGACCTACTGAATTTGTCATTTGACTGTCTCTAAAGCTGCCTTTTCACTGTCTGCGTTAAACCCATGAGAGTAGTACAGGAACTGCATGAAGTTCTAAACCGGATGCTATGAATTCTAATCAAAACTGTGAGCACAGGGTGAGAATTACCACTCTAGACTATTCCTTTAAAACTGTCCAAAGTAATCCCTTTATAATTTCATTAATTAGGCCTAGAAATCATAATTTGCTTTTCTTTTGTCCTTTTGCATTTATTTTATCATGGTGAATAAGGAGGGTAACAGCTGCTTTATGACCAATCTGAAAGTTCTGTGCAACTGCCACTAAGGGATAAACTGTGACAACCATGTGCGAATGTCAGAAATATTACATGTTAAGAAGGCCTTTGAGTTCTTTTCAATGAATCAGTTGATTCAGTTCACAAAATATGTCTGAATGATTTGTTAATGAATTGGACTAATCCAGTTATTGAGTTTAACTCGAATCAATTGTCTCAATGATTTGGTCGCGACGGTTAAAAAGATTAACAGAGGGGAAGATTATCAGTGAATGATGATATGATATTTTGGTCTGTTTGTCACATAAAAGTATTGTTTGGCTTCATATAACTAATGCACAATTGTTTTAGATTCTGTATTGAAGCTTGAAAGCCTTTTGCGCTCAATGGAAGACAAAGTCTTTGCCTTGGTACGATATTATGGTGAGTTTCTTGAGTCAACTATCCATTTGAACTGTCAACATGTTTCTAACTACCTATCTGAATAATAACACATGTGGTTTAATGACACACTTGACTGTAACTCTATCACCCCCTTGAGTACTGTGGTTTGCTAGAGAGTGCATATGTGTAAGCCTGTCACTGTAATCTGGGATCACTAGCCTGCCTAATCTTCTACATTAACTCGACCCTAGTTGTTTACATTATCACTATGCCAACCAGCAGCAATGCTATTAAGACATTACAGGGCATCAACAGCATACCCTATATATGCCATTTTGCATTCCATCCAACTCTCCCCTAAACTTGCTTTTCTGTTCTGTCACATTGATCTAGGGCAAAATCTACCTCCTAAATCATAAACCCACCCAACATTCAAACTAAAGGCCCATTTCTGCCTCCCGCTATCCCAGAATGCCAACCTCGGAGTGATTGTTGCCCAGTGCAGTGAACCTTACTGGTTTAATTGAACAGGTCCCGGGTAGCAAAATTGGAGTTTAAATAAATTTGCCATTTCTCTCCAAGTCCTACATTCATTAAAGAGCCTTTTTCTCCTTTCCTTTCTCTATCCATCTCCTTCCATTCCTTTGTTTCAACATCCCTCCCCCCGTTTCCCTCATTAAAGCGGGACCCTGAGAGCGCTGGTCACTGCTTCTCATTTATTTTCATTTGAAACTCGCGCAGCTTCACTGAGCCACAGCTCGACGGTGAGTACCTAGGGACAGGTCATTCTCCTATAACACAAAACCACCCATTTCTGCAACATACTCGCACACATATCCCAGAATGCACAGTTACAGCAGCCTGGTCGCCACAGCCACACACAGACACAACCGCCATCGCCTTGTTTTACCACAATGAAAAGCTTTCCAAGCCACTAATTGCAGAGTACAAACTCCAATTTTTGTAGCGGAAAGTCGGCAGCACTGTACGAGTGGTTTTAGGAAGAAACTGTAAGCTTTTATGACAGTCTGACAGAAGTTTATGACACACCTGACCTAGTGTTATCTGTGATTGCTTAACCCTTTAATTTCCTGTTTAAACACATTCAGCCTTAGCTAAAGAATTTAAATAGCTTTGTCAGCTGAACACTCATACAAGCTGCACTTGATAATCTAGTGAGCTGCCTATCTACACAACATTTCTGGGCATCATAAATGAACATTTAAACATGCCTATGATGATTAAAAATGCTGTCTAGGCTGGCAGTTTATCCGATTTTGAGATTGTGATGTCCAAAATGTATGTCTAGGTAGGGTACCACTAGGGTTCGAAACATAAATAGCATCAAAAAAACGTTTCAGATATGTTGAAAAATCAGTAATATTACACCTTACTATCAATCGTAAATAAAGTCATTGAATTTCTAGACATCATTATGGTACATTCGGCATCAGATGGATTGAAGTTGGAACTCAGCGGCATAAATCGATGTGAGTCCTCTGCGAACAAAGTATTACATCAACCGCCAGAGGCACATGCAATAGATTTATTTACAGTCCCAGCATGTATGGTTTTCCCATGAATGTGGCCCTTCGTGTAGTTCCATAAATCATTTTTGCATCAAATAACGATAAACGTTCTCAAGAACATAGATTCAGTCCCAGTCGCATTGGGGTACATTTGTTAACATTTGGTCGTATTTATTTAATGAGCGTGCCTATACACACACTTGTGTGTGGTGGATATGGACCTGTATGGCACGGTTCCATTTGACATTTCTTTATTGGAGGAGGTTGAGTTATAGCCAAGGTGTGTGTATGTGTTACACCAGAAGACCTGACCGCAGTCATTGGAGAGATTCATGTTCCTCGGGGGCTATTTTAAAAGCCATTGAGCACAAGTACAATGAATGAGTAAAAGGCCGTAAATCTACTCTTTAAACCAACATGGCCGCCTCTCTGGCCCAACTAATGCCCTCACACCCCATTACACTCCGCACTTTAAAAGCCCGCGTTATTAACTGCCCATAACCCTGGGATAAAAACCAACTCGACACGGCCTGATTAGCACCCTTCTCCAGTTTAAAAAAAAATGGCCAGAGACACAGAGAGGAGAGGTAGAAAGCAAGCCACAAAGTGAGTGACAGCCTCATTGTTGGGGCATCCCATTGTTGTGAATGCTTTCAGCGCTACCCTCCTTCCACAGAATGCCCCCCTCCATTCCTCTCCAGACGCCCCTTTTAAATCCGATCGTCAGAGAGGCGTGCAAACAAAAGCAGACATCTTTCTAGCGGCGGGACAGGGCTTAACCCCTCCTGCTCATCCCTCTCTTTGTTTAATGCGATTATTACATCCAAACAAACTCAGAATTTAGCTCCTCACAAGTGTGTTTGCACTCTTAAATGTATGCATATATACTCACACACTTTACAGGTGCATTATTACAGGATAGGAATGCTTATAGGAAATGCGACCGCAATAAGTGCAAAAATGAGACTGCAGTAAGTGAGGACAGTGATTTGCATGCAAAATTTTATTATAAAGAATTTGATGTCTCTTTCTGTTTCCCTTGCACACACGCGCATTATCCTGCGTGCATGTACACGCATCTCTAAACACTTCTCTATAGCTGTATCAACTCTTCAGTTTTTAAAGAGGCTCCAAATGAACCGTAGGGAAGAGAAACAAGAAAGGGGAACATTGCAAGCTGTGCATTTTTACGGTTGGCAAGACGAGTGCAGACGCTACAGCATAGACAGGGTCCCGCAATTTGACAAAAACACAACTGCATGCACGCACAGCTCAAACGGCCTACAATCGGCATGTCAACGAACCACGCCAACAAAACCGCAGGCTGCCGTCAACCAAGCATTCCTGAAACGGCTCGCCGCATGCCTGCAGCTATGAACGGCAAACCTTTCAGAGCTAGCCGGATCTGTGTGTGTGTGTGTGTGTGCATGCATGTCTTTGTGTTCTGTCCAGGGACAGCTTTACCTCAGCAGCAGTTCTTCTGTGCTCCTCATAGATACAGTGCTGTTCGCGGTAGATGGGTATCGCATGCTGTCCACACACACACTCGGCACAAAGCCCAGCTCAGACGAGTGCTCCAACATCGCTGTTACTCCGATTGCAAGCATGCACTACACACGCACACGATCCTTGTGCTTTCAGTTGTGGCGGGTGTACGCTGGCCCTTTCTCTGGCATCTGAATCCTCTCTCTCTCTCTCTCTCTCTCTCTCTCGCAGTAACACTCCCACCCATCCACCCTCACTGGCTCCCTCCTCCTTCCCCTTGTCCCTCCCTCCTCCTGTCTGATTCACTGGGCTGTGATAACCCTTTCTGACAGCTCATGTTGTTTTTGGGCCAGAGCTAGTGCTGTTAGCCTGGTGCTGGCTAGCATTGAGAAGCCTGCTGTTGTCCAGGATGCCCAACACCCCTGAGGACAGCTTGTATCTTGTATCCATATGAGAATAACAACTAAAGAAATGCTGTTTGACTCTAGCCAAGCCAATACTCTATATCTGGTACTACAATTTCATCTATCTGAAGAACTACAACCTTTGTCCTGGAATGCATAAAACGTCTTCTGTGAATGACTTCAAACATGCTAAAATAGGGACTTCTTTGCTATCAATGGAGAAGAACCGAAATCTAAGTGAAACAAATGAGTGGACATAAAGAGTGGTTCGTTCAAAACAGTGCTTCTCAACTTCAGTCCTCGAGACCCACTTCCCAGGATGTTTTAAATGTCTCCCTATTTCACGCACTGACAAGCTGATGAGCTTAATTAGTGAGACATCTAAAACATTCTGGGAGGTGGGTCGCCAGGACTGGAGTTGAAAAACACTGGCTTAAAGGGATAGTTCACCCAAAAATGAAAATTAGCCCATGATTTACTCACCCTCAACCCTCCTAGGTATATATGACTTTCTTCTTTCAGATGAATACAATTGAAGATATGTTAAAAAATGGCCTGGCTCAGGACAAAATTTTGAAGCCCAAAAAAAGTGCATCCATTCATCATAAATGTACTCCAGCATGGCTCTGGCGGGGGTTAATAAAGGCCTTCTGAAGTGAAGCGATGCGTTTGTGTAAGAAAAATATCCATATTTAAAACATTATAAACTAAAATATCGAGCTTCCAACAGGTGGCCGGACGCATCGATTTATGGCAAAAGAGCAAACCTTGATCTGATGCATGACGTATTGACGAACGCGGAAGCGCAGAGGATAGAGCAAAAAAAAAAAACACAGATCATGAATTAGAAGTCTAAAACGAGAATTTTTAAAGAAAAATGTCGGAAAAATTTCGATATAAGAGAAGAGGAGCTTGAGTTTGTTGCCCAGCCCTATTTGTTTGAACTATGAGAGGCATCAAAGCTTACGCTACTCCTATATTGCTTCAGGGCTTATCGACTTATAGGCCATTTGCCAGAAACTAGTTATTTTAGTTTTTAAAGTTTTAAACATGGATATTTTTCTTACACAAACGCATTGCTTCGCTTCAGAAGGCCTTTATTAACCCCCCAGAGCCATGTGGAGTATGTTTATGATGGATGGATGGATGGATGGATGGATGGATGGATGGATGGATGGATGGATGGATGGATGGATGGATGGATGGATGGATGGATGGATGGATGGATGGATGGATTGGATGGATGGATGGATGCACTTTTTTGGGCTTCAAAATTTCATCCTCCATTGACTTCCATTATAAAGCTTGGAAGAGCCAAGACATTTTTTCATATAACTCAGATTGTATTCGTCTGAAAGAAGAAAGTCATATACACCTAGGATGGCTTGAGGGTCAGTAAATGATGGGCTAATTTTAATTTTTGGGTTAACTATCCCTTTAAAGGATAACTTTGCCCATGTTTAACCATCGGTGTATTGTTACAATATGTAAATGGACATTGCGCACTCCTTCTCTGTTATACCAGTTTATTTGTCAAAAAATGGGGTCCAGAAAAAGAGTACATATTAGCGTTGTCAAAAGTACCGACCCCAATACCAAATCGGTACTGAAATTTAAAAAATGTGACGCTTTGAGCGCTGTTGAGCTGGAATCGTAAACACCTCTGACTGGCCATCGTGCTCACAGCGGTTGGGTTAAATGTTTGCTTAACACAACCCAATCGCTGGGTTAGTCTATTTTCAACCCAACTTGGGTTTTTAACCCAGCATTTTTAGAGTGTGCTGTGTTAAAATTTTGAAAGGGTTATATAGTGAACTGAACTTGTCTTAATTTGGTCTGAGCAGTGAGCAGTTTCTCCTGTTTAGAGTGCCAAGTTTTGATACGTGATTTCAGGTTAGGTTATACATCAGTGCTACTCATGCTGCTTGTTTGTTTTTTCTCTGAGACAACACCAGGCGTTTTGAGGACCATTCCTTTGATAAATTAGTTCTGCGGTGGGAAAGCAGAAAATCACCAGGGACGTGGATTAGTTTAAACGAGGGTTCTGAGTGTGAGTGTTGTATGTGCAATTCTAAGAAGCCCATGTTTCCGCCCAGTGGGAACATTTTGTTAAATAGTCGCACTCATCTGAAAATAACCTCTTGTCGTTGCTCTTTCTTTTCACCATCTGTTCCTACCCCTCCATTTCTCTCTCATTCTCTCCATCCCAGAAAAAAAAACATATTTACCGCATCTCTCTTTAAATGTCTCCTCCTTTCACAAGTTTCTCACTCTCTCTCCCTCTTCCAAATGTCTTCCAGATCTGCCTGTTTAAAAATGCATTGTGTTTATTACGGCTTATGAAAGTTTAATCGCGAGAAAAACACATCAGAGGATCAAGGGCACCGATTCATTAAAGGACAAAATTTTGTGTTGCGCCTTGCACACTTGGCTATGATCATTCATAACACTTGCAATAATTGCCAAAGTAATTTGTTTACCAAACACCTGTGATCCCGAGGTGCCCCATTAATGTCCTATAACTGCACCTACTCCAATAGATGCAGATCCCATCACTTCAAAAAAGATGTTTTCCTTCAATGCTGATCTGCATTATAGTGACCATAGTGTTTTTGATTACGGATGTCATGCAAATTAAATTGGTTAGAGGCATAAAACAACCAGTTCCAAATGTCTCTCTGCTCCATCTGCCACCTCCTCTTCTTTCTCTCCTTCTGTTTTTTTTCTCTACCGTCAGCCCCTCTGCCAGTCTCACATGTGCTAGTCACTGTAAATGTAATGGTTGTCCAGCAGCGAGTGTTTCTGAGTGGCAGGCATTTAGTCAGATGTGGGCAGGGAACTTAACGGCTAGATGAAAATGCCAAATGTATTACCGATCAATTCTAATTTACGCTGTTTTTCACTGCAATTCGCAGGGGGATATTTTTTGCCATTTGTTTTTTGCAACAAGAAAATCTACATGTCTGTCTGCGCGAGGGTTGAAGTCGAGCTGTTACTGACAGCCGAAGACAAAATATATGCCACTGCATGGTTTCCTATGATCTCTAGCAATGGCATTTGATTAGCTGAGTCTGAGGCAGATGCCTGATCACTCTCAATTGGTTGAGTCCATAGGGCCCATTATGAGTGATTAGTCCAATATAAGGGAAGCAATGAGAAGAGAAGAGAAGAGAAGAGAAGAGAAGAGAAGAGAAGAGAAGAGAAGAGAAGAGAAGAGAAGAGAAGAGAAGAGAAGAGAAGAGAAGAGAAGAGAAGAGAAGAGAAGAGAAGAGAAGAGAAGAGAAGAGACAAAATAAGAAAACATCAGAAATGGAATGAGGCAAGAGACAGAAATGGAATGAGACAGAAATGAAATGAGGAAAACGAATAGAGATGACAAGAGATTAGACAAGATGAGATAAAATGAGAAAAGGGACGAGTTGAGATTAAATGAGAAAAGAACAGAGCAGAGATGAGAAGAGATGAGACAGGGTGATAATAGAAAAGAATAGAGAATATATGATGAAATAACACAAAAAGAGATAAAATAAGTAAAGAAAACACAAGATGAGACTAAATGAAATGATGATAAAGTAAAAGATGAGTACACAATAAGATAAGAAAAGAGAAGTGACAAGATGAGAGAAGACAAAAAGAAAAGTGAGATGACGATACAAGACAAGACACACACACACACACAAAAAAAAAAAATCTATAAAGAAAAAGTGTGGTGGAGAGAGATGGGGTGAGAGAGATGAGATTTCTGCATATATAGACAGTGCCCTGGGACAATGTGTGCAGACACACACACTCAAAGCCAAAGCAGGCCGATTATAAAATCATGTACAGTCCATCGCACAAACATAACGTTCTCTGTCAAGTCGTTGTATTGCATTTACAGTTTAATGAAATGACCTAGTTAGAGTGTCTTCCTGCCTTCTCTTCCTCTGTGCTTTCCTGCAGTATTCCCACTCTCTCAATCCTTTATTCCATTTTATCCCTATGACACTATACCGTTCTTTTCCTCCTGCGTTTAATGCCAACTATCACTGTTTTTCACTCGTCTTCTCTTCTGCCTAATTGTTTTGTCTATAATGGTGATGAAAAGGTCAATGTCCAATCACTCCTAGCCATGACGACCCATCTTGAATTGCTGTCTATGTTGCGACCAGTTACTAGGCTGGGCGTTTGGATATTTCATCTCAAAACAGTCCTCAAATGTCTGGTAAAAACTGGGTTTACTGTCCCCTCAGGAGCTTCCAAATACAGTCTTAGCGGGCACACAGGACACATACTCGAGTTCAAAAACAGTTTTAACAGAACACAAGGGGTTTCAGATGTGTTTTTAACAACTAGGCCTGTCGCCAGTTATTGATAAGTCTGATATTAAAAAGACATTTTTTCAATGACACAATGGCACAAGATCCATTTTAACTTTGTCTTAGCCTCATTCACAGTCTCTTCATTGACTGAAGCACTATTTGAAGTCATTCAGTCTATTATTACATGATAATAATAGTGTAATAAGCAGAAAAACTGTGATTTGCCACTTTGCATGTCAATCAGACAGTCTCATGCCATTTAAGTGGACAGTTCCTGGCCAGAATAAGCTGCAGTATAATGGAAAGTTGCAAGCTATGTAAGGGGTAATATATAGTCAGCTGGTCATCATTGCCAAATAAACTCCAACAGGGTGATCAGGACCTTGACATGGAGTAATATGACCTGAAATGTATCTTAAAGCGTAAGCCTAACTCAGATTAAGACTAAAAAAAAAACTAAATAAAAAACAAAAAAACATTGAGGACAGCTGAAAGATGCAATCTTGATGTGTTGTGCATATAACAAGCATTGGGGCTGCAAAGCCATTTGTGGCAACATTAACAGTGAGACTTTGCAAGTGTGTGTGTGCTTCTTTAAGCAGGTCAGGCTGATGCAATTCACAGAGGTTCTGCCTTTATTATTAAATGTTATCAAGCCTTAAAAAAGATGGAATATCAAAGGAATATCCCAGCAGTTGGAGAGAGGGAAAACGAGAGAGAAATGTAAGGTGTTTTGTCTGAATATGAGAATTCTTGAGCTAACATTAATAAAATAAGGATTATGTGACGTCGGCGCTGTGCAATTTCACCTATTCAAAACAGCATTTGGCTCTCTTTGACCAGCACGCTCGGATTATTTTACCTCGTTTTGTCTCTCTCTTAGGACCAAAAACCTCGTCTCTAACAGGAAGCGGTCCACGTGGGACCCTCGCAAAAAAGAAAGACCCTCAATTCATTTTCTCTCTCTCGTTCTGCAGGAGGAATGCACCAAAACACAGATGAATAATTTAGATTTTTTTTTTTCCCCCAAAGAAAAGGTTTGACGCAGCAGAAGAAAGAGCTGCTATAAAACATGCATGAGATACACGAGTCCACAATCAGATTGCTGATATGAAGAATTAATCTTATCTTTAAAACACATGGCAGGAACACATGAAAGCACAGCGGTAAATTGTTCTTAAGTTTTTGGCTTTCCGATAACCCTATTATGGGGATGAGATGAGATAGATCTCCTATTGTTCCAGTGACAATGTTATTACGGCCAATCAAATACAAATAGGGCCTCTTTTTAATTTGAAGATGACCAATCAACAGAGATTAAAGACACAAAAGGCCAATCCATGAATGGCAGTTAGAGTGAAGCGTTCAATGAGTGTTAATGTCAGCGTGACTATTCATGATCCTGTTGCTGGCAGATCAAAGGTTTGGCAGGAACTGTGTGTGTGTGTGTGTGTGTAAGGAGAAGGAAGGAGCTCATAAGAAAGTGAAGAGCTTGTTAATCTTCGAAAGTTGGTGTGTGTCTTGTAGACACTGGATTGTGACTGGATCACTACTTTGAAAATATAAGACTAATATATAAAATTCATTTGAAGGTAATCCATATATACACTCTCAGAAAAAAAAGTACAGTGCTGTCACTGGGGCGGTACCCTAAGGTACAAAAGTGAAACGGTACATCATTGTACCTTACTCACCTCTAAATGGTACATATTTGTCCCTTAAAGGTACATATCAATACTTTTAGGAGTGTGTACTAGTACCTTAAAGGTACATATCAATACTTTCAGGAGTGCGTATTAGTACCTTAAAGGTAAATATTAGTACCTTTTCGGTTTTGTACCTTAGGGTAACGCCCCAGTGACAGCAATGTACCTTTTTTCTGACAGTGTAGGTAATTTAGTGGGATTGATAATAACAAAAATAATGTGATAAAGAAATGTATGCTTTTATTAACCTGAGTCATTTCATAATAAGGAGTATTCTTACCACTGGAGCCATTGATATGAACAAAGAAATTTTGATTCTAAAGGTGTCAATGCATATTTTTCAAATTTTGATGTTCTTTTAAATTATGCACTCATGGTGTAACAGAACAACCAAATTAGTTAATCTTTGTATTTGTATTTGTATATAATATAATATAATATAATATAATATAATATAATATAATATAATATAATATAATATAATATAATATAATATAATATAATAAAACAATAATATTTATTAAATTAAATTACATGAAATTAATCAAAAGACCCAAACCCAGGCCAAAACCTGCTACTACTGTGGTTAACCCATTATAGATGTTCATCTTATCACAAATCTCGTACACACAAACAGTTTAAGCTGCACCAGTGAGGAATTTTTTTTTCTCCTTGTCCTCCCTCTCACACATGTACACGTGCTTGCACTTCCAAGCGGCACGTAGAATAAGACAGCCAGTCGGGCATGTTCTATTTTGAGCTATTAGCAGACAGAAATTAATTTGTCACCTTCCATTAGAGGCCTGATTCTGGAGTTCTGTCTCCTCAGTTATTTCCTCAACACACATACACACAGCAAAAGCCATTTGTCCCCACTATTTATATGGAAAATGTTTTGCTTGGATAGATGATTTTTTTTCCCCTTCTACATTGTCATTGTATTCAGGTCCAAATTTGCTCTTGACTGAACTCTGTATGTGTGTGTTTGTGTAAGTGTGTATGTACGTGATTGTGTGTGCTTCCAAAGTGAAATAAGGAATATTGTGCTTTTGGATGCGGATTTGTCTGTGTAGACACTTCAAAGCCAGCACGCTCTCTAAAAGAATGACAGGAAAACAGAAGAGGTAGAGAATCTGTTCATTAGGATGCTAATGAGAGAGAGACAGAAAACACAACTTTCTTTTTCTTTCTGGGTATTTTTGGCTATTGAGGAACATCAAAATAATCGCAATATTTCCCCTTTTCTGTGAAAAGCTGTCAACAGCGGAATTTTTGCTATGAAATATCATCTTCAATGTCACCGATGAATAATCATAAAACAATGACAATAAATATTAAACGGGCATAATTCTTCACTTATGCAGCATTTTATTCCCTGAAGTCCACCATAATAATGCTAGTAACAGACATAATAACCATTTCCACTCTTTTTTATATACAGATTCATATGAACGCAAACATTTCTAGCTAAGCTCATTGCATTCTAAAATGCGTCAGAGAGTGGTTCATATCACTGTATTCTCAGCTTTGCTACTAGAAGTGCTACAGCTAGCATTAGCATGAACTGTTTTCATTTTCAGGTCAACTACCGTCATGTTTCAGCTACAGTTTGAAGAGAATCTTGCTAAGCTAGCTAGTTAATGTTAGTTAAACTGTCATTTATAGCTACAGTAGCTTCCTGAATTAAGGAGATTAACTATCATATATGGAGAAAGCTAGCCGTTAGCTGTTAGCTAACCATTCATCTCAACAACTGTGCAGTTTTGCATTACCCAAAAAACATTTGCATCCTCTCACAAAACTATAGCATCGTTTCTTGGGTTAACGCACAGTTTCTTAGGGGAACGCACAGTTTCTTGGAGGAACGCAAATCTTTTGAGAGAAAAGGTAAAGGCACTGAAATATACATTTTCCTTCCATCTCACTTTTTTTTTTCTTCACCACATCCCTTTAGGGGCTTTGTAAACCTCCGTAGCAGTTCACTGCCGTTCATTAAGATCGCTATTGCTACTTTGTGGAATACTAATTAGTAATTGCTATGTAAATGTGGGCGGTCATTTGTTAATGAGCTCATGATTATGACATTATAATCATGAATACTCAACCCAGGCTCATTGGGAAAATGTCTGCAAATTTCTGCAAAATTATATTATGTTGCTTCTTGCAGGTTTCTCAACACTTTGTCCAGTGAAATGTCCAGTGAGTGGCTAAAAGGGCATTACGTTTTATTCCAAAACTGATAAATGTGAATCTGGCAACATTGGTTACATTGGTTGTTATACATATCGCTGCATTTAAATGCCCAGTGAGCCTAAATTGGGCTTGCAGCTTAATTTCCCTGAATGGGTGAACTGAGATGGAAGTTTACATGGTGGACGCGCTTTGCACGTGTGTCCAACACTAAAGGCCGATAAGTAATTTCAGTTGGTCAACTGTCAACTGTCAAACTCATCTCCACACACGTGTGCACACATACATGACAAAGATGACGGAGGCCATAGGCTCAACCCTAAGGGGAACTGCACATTTCTTTCACCCATACCTCACTAACAAACGAGCGATTCTCTCTCTTCAGCTTGAAGGAAGCATTCCTGTGGGTATGAGGCTGTCAACCTGACACTCATGTCTGGACTAGTTCATCTGCTCTGTCTCTCTCTGTGTGTGTGTGTGTGTGTGTGTGTGTGTGTCTGGGCTGCACTAAAATAGTTCAAATCCTGCTATATTCTGCTCTATTTTTGACATCAACCATCCAAAATACATTTGAACCTTATGTGTGTGTATTTCAATATTGTGTACTTATATCCTATGTGTGTGTGTGTGTGTGTGTGTGTGTGTGTATGTCTGAAAGAGGTTAATGGCTTAGTCAGTGACTGGTCAAACCCAATAGGGGTGTTTGAGGATTGATGGACCTGTCTGGACTGTGCGCGTGTGTGTGCGTGTGGAATTTTCTAGACAGAATGGCAAAGTGAGAGGCCGAGCGAGAGACATGTTCTTCCATCAGCTTTCTGAACTGACAATGTTAGTGCACACACACTCATTGTGACACTACATCCTCTACTCTTCCAGTAAAATCTTATGTAACATGGGCACACACACTTACACAATCTCCCACTCTCCCTTATACACACAACCTAAATGCTGCAATTATTAAAATGACTTACAAATGCTACAGGTCATGACACCGCAACTGGAAGCTTCAGATAAAGCTTATGATTTAATATCAGTTTAATATTAAACTAAAAATGTAGTTAAGGGAATGAAAATTCACTATTTACTAAATTTCATGTCATTCCAAAATGAATTATTCTGTCAAATCACATAGTTCTCTAGTCTCCTTCGAGCTTATAATTCAGACATGAGATATTATAAAAGTTGAATATATGATATATTATAAAAGTTGAAACTTTTACCATGGAAGAAAGACAATTATGCAGATTTGGAATGACATGACGGTGAGTAAATAAGGACAATTGTCATTTTTAGGTGAACTATCCCTTTAAATGTGAAATGATTGTAATATACTGTGCACATGCTTTGTGTGTGTCTCATCTTCTTGTGAAACACCTAAGCCTTGCATTTCTCAACAAATACACTCAAAGCAAGTGAAATAGCAGTCTCTTTTCTACTTTAAGTCTGTGTACGTGACAGGCCACTCTGTGCTGTCTAACTGATTTAGCTATTAAGGTCTGAGTCACTGTACGCATACGAAGTCACATTCACAGTATCCTCCTCCCAGATCTCATAAATATTAATCCCCTGTGAGCTCATTAGCATGGCCACGCTGCGCTGCACTGCCATCTAGTGAGACACTTCCTCTCATGAATATTCAGAGCGAGGGGGGGCCCAACGGTCGTTAGTGGAGAAAAATCGGGAGACAATAACCCAATCAGGGATGAGGGACAGGACTTTGTGTGCGAATGTGTAATTAAGCAGAGCATTCAGACTCTTTCATGGTATTTCTGATTAGAGGCTCGCGTTTATTCGAGCAAAGTGTCTGAACTGGGCTAGATGAACAACAAATGCAAATATTTTAGTGAAACGCACAAACATAAGCAAAATATGAGACTATTCCAGTGTGAGGGTATTAGTGATGTGACAGCGTTTGTTTAAACGTATTATGCTTTTTAGATGGCGGTATTAACGGCTTATGACAGGATGTTCACGTTGTAGGTGGGACGTGGATTTCCCGTTTTATGTTTGTAAATTTACATTGTGCATGGGAGGCTTTATGAAATGTTCCACCGGCTGTTGGGGGCCGCCAGCGTTTTTGTGTGTGTACGTAATGTTAGACAGCTGTTTCTCGATCCAGAACATCTGTGAGGTATTAGGATTGTGAGTAACAGTAGGGCAGCACTCCAAGGTCTCACGCCTCATATCACTCAGCCTACACCAGGCCTCACCGTGGAGCTCGTCCAGGTGCCTCCCCCTAAAGACGGAGATGAGGTGCTGTGGTGCAGCTTGTTCAGAGGGCTGCCTAACGAACCTTTCACAAGGCCTCACTTCGGGTGGCTCATTCAGAAGATTGCAAACGCTGTTCTGTTCAATGGGAACAAACACTAGCCGGCTTTTGTGAAACGAGGAACAATGGTTATGAAGAGAGAAGTCGAGAAACAATATGGCTGCAGTAATTCATGTTATTGTGTTCATAGGAGTTATGTTTATTTGCAGCGATATTCAGTATTTACTACCATTATCTTCATACACATATGTATAATTAAATACTCAGAGTTGCAAATTTATATTCAGAATTTATAATATTTAAATATATGGATTTGCAAATATTCATGAACTATTCACTGAGATTTACAAAAATATATTAAGAATTTATAATTGTATACTTGGCTTTATATTGTATAAATCTCTCCTCTCTCTATCTATCTATCTATCTATCTATCTATCTATCTATCTATCTATCTATCTATCTATCTATCTATCTATCTATCTATCTATCTATCTATCTATCTATCTATCTATCTATCTATCTATCTATCTATCTATCTATCTATCTATCTATCTATATACATATATATATATACACACACACAACAATAATTTTTAACTAGATACTTGGATTTAAAAACAATAATCATGATTTAAATCTATACATTTAGATTTATATATTCAGAATTGATAACAACATAATCAGAATTTACAACCATATAATCAAGTTGTATATGTATATGCAAATTTACAAGTATATATTTGGAACCGCAACTTGTTTTTTTTACATAGTTGACATGCCTAGTAAGTGTACATACAGTGTCGAAAGCATTTTAATTGCTGATGTATTTTGAAATACCTAAAATATACAACTATATAATGAAATGAGTATTAACTTTATATTTAGATTTACACAATAAATACAGAACCTACTCAGCTATATTTAATCAAATTAACATCTTAAAAGGAGTCATTCCTTGTACATTCTAAATCGTAAAAAAGCTCCAAAAATATAGACTGCATGTTATTTGAATATCACACTGGAAAAGTTTTAGCAGTGTATTGCATTGCAGTGTATGATGCAAAAGAAAAAACGCTGTGACTTATCCATTCAATACGTTTTACTGTGTTAATGTGTTTTTGGTTTGTGTAAAAGGTTTTTGGTCCAGTTGAATTTTTTGGAAATACATAAATTTGCAATGTTTTGTCAGCTGAATGGTCGATACCAATGTAAACAGCAGAATGACATATTGAACGAACAAGTGCGTCTATCTATTTCCATTGACGTCAAATGAAATACGGCATCTAGCCTGGCCAAAGTCTATAGTCTCCTCAGTACTATTTCTTTTCAGTGATCTGCTACAATGTGATCGTTTTAAAAGGTTCTTTGATGAAAGGCCTAATAATCAATCTTCAGAAAAAGAGAGGACAAAAGAGAAAACAGGCCCATTCAGATTTACAAAATACATCAATCCACATGAGGGACAAACCTGAATACTTGTAATAAACCTCGAAGGGGTTGAAACCCTGATACCCAGGGACTATTTTTTCATGTTTCTTTCTCTCCCTCTTTTTCTCTTCCTCTCTCAGAGTTGGATTATAAATAGTGTTGATTGACAGGTCTGCTTGGATGGTAATTAGAGCGGTTGCTGAGGTGAAGGGGGCGGGTCAGTCTCTGTGGTGATAATGAGGCCGGGTCCCACACGGCCGCCATGACGGTTCGGTAACTGCTCTCTTGTGCTGCCATCCCGGCTCCCATAATTATCGGTTGTTTTCTCTATGAGAACATAATCGCCACGGAGAGATGCAATTAGCTGACAACCGATTCCGCCACACCACCCCCCCCCTTCCTCTCAGCACCCCCGCTGTTGTTAAGACCCCCGGTACCGGAAAAAAGGGAGTGAAAAAAGAAAAGAAATGGTTTTGATGCAGCTAGCTAAGAGGCAGTCAGTCATTCAGCATGAGGGAATCAGTGATTGCACACAGGAGCTAATTACACAGTCACACATTCTTTTATGCCACCCTTTCTTTCACTTCCTTTCCCCTTTGTTATGCGATGGATGTTGAAAGAAAAAGATAAAAAGAGAGATTAGAGTATCTCTGCATCTAAGTTGACAACTATATTTCGGATGGTAGCCCATAGGAAAGAAAAAGCACATAGGAGATCTCTTTAACCCTGTTGTTTGAGACACCAAGGCTCCAAACATAACTTTCAGGTTGTAACTTTTTCTTATGTGGTGGAACGATCTCCCCACCTCCATCCGGGATGCAGAATCGCTGACAACATTCAAAAGACAGCTGAAAACTCATCTCTTCCGTGAGCACTTAACCTCATCTTTAAAAAAAAAAAAAAAAAAAAAAGCTCAATTGTTCCTCTATTCCCTTCCTATTCTAGCTTATGCTACACTAAGCAATGTCCAAAACTTAGTATTTCTGGCACGTTTTGTGATTTTTCGCCTCTTCGTGACCGACCGCTTCCTGTATTCCTCAATTGTAAGTCGCTTTGGATAAAAACATCTGCTAAATGAATAAATGTAAATGTAGATCTGATTATAAAGAGATTCAACTTTAAATTCTTTATTTAACATTCAGCTTTATTCAACAAATACTATGCTTCAAATATAGCCATATATAAAGCATTATATTTTATTTTCTATACTTTATTTTATTACAAAGTGTTTCAACAATGTCTAAATATATATTTTTAATACTTCAGTATTATAATACACATAATAATAACTTTATATTCTTTATTCAACATTCAAATTTATTGAACTTTAAAAAAATGTATTGCTTTAAATGCCTTCCATAAAATATTTTATTTTATTTTTCTAAAATGTGTTGCTACAACATCTAAATATAATATGAAATATATATAATATAATATTATAATAATTGTAATATATTTAAATTAATAATATATTTAAATTAATAATATAATATAATATAATATAATACAATATAATAAATAAAAAAATAAGAGAAGATTAATTTTCAAAATTTTCGTTGAGCAATGAGATTAAATGGAGAACAAATGGAGACTACCTCAAGTCTCCTGAGACTATTGTGCTGCACCACGGGAATTTAAGTCATTGTCTTTTTTTTTCTCTTTTTTTCAGCACAAGTGCACCTCCTTTCTATGTAAATTAGCTTTATTATAGATATCAACTTGTTCTCAAAATTCTGCACAGTAAAATTTTCCTCTGGGAGGAATTTTCCCTTTAGGCTCGAAACATACTTTACACAAATATTTCTAGTTCGATTGCATGTGTCAGAACGCTTTTCATAACCCATCTCAGGTATGCTTTGCATTCACCCATTATCATATGCATCTATTGGAAGTTGGCTCTTTCAGGTCAACTGCTGTTTGAATTCTGAGGTCTGTTACCACTATGGTAATGCAAGGATGAATTCGCCCAAGCCCTTCGCCCTTCGCATGTGCATTAGCATACTTTCATAAAGCATGTTTCTGTGCACTTACATTCACACACAAACAAAAGCAATTTTTCCCTAATAATTCTTACTAATACACCAAATAGCATTCCCCTTTCCTCCATTTCCTCTGCTCTGTCTCTCTAGTTCATTTCCTCATGCTCCAGAGGTGTTTTGCTATTCTTCTGAACTTCAGAGTGTTCTTTTACACTTTATCTGCATATAAAGGCACAATAAAATTGCTGTAAACGCAAACACGCAGACACACACGACTTTTGGCAAACAGATGAAGGTTGAGGTCATTCTGGGTGTGGTGCATGAGAGAGGAGTTGGGGGATTCGATCAACAATATTTGCCTAATTAAACCCATATGCACACACGAAAAACACATGATGCCCATTACATCACCATGTTCCTGGAAAACACAGATCTTGGATGGTGATGCATGTTTTTTTCTTTGGAAACCAAATTTTATGTTTCTGGAACACACAAACTGCGTCCTAGGAGCCATGAGAAGGCCGGAACTGATAAGTGGGTTTGCCAATGTAGTCGAGGTAGATGGCAAATTAACTTGAAACATATGGAAAAAATGCTATGACGTACATTAACTTTTTAGTCAGCTGTTGGGTTTGGAGCAAATTTGTCCTTTAAATTTAGTATTTTGTCATGTCATATTCACTCATTTTACTGTAACGTCCACAGCATTTTCCCAGGGTGACTTTTTCCTTTTTGCGAGTGCCCTTGAAAACTCACAGGCTGTGAGTCTGTCAATCAGCCAGTTGCCGGCGGTAACCTGCAGTGCATCGGCGTAACGACAGAGAGGGTGGCGAACTCCGGCACCGGCTTTGAGCTTCTGTGTGCCGCCCTGAGGAAGAAAGCTCCTCTCCAGATGAGACGTGACAATTTATTCTTAACAGAATTCCCGATGAAAAATAGGTGTAACTATTTCCGGATCAGCAGTTTATCAAAAAAACTCTCAGCAGCTCTCTCTCGCTCTTTCGATGTGTCGTCTCATAGCCGTGGGGCTGGGTTTAATGGCCCTCAGTCACAGATCTTTACCAGCCTCAACTCTGCACCCTTGACTCTGAGAACACCTTGTATTTCTCTCTTTCTTTCCCTGTCATCTTGCTCTCCACTCGTAATCAAAAATTCTGAGAAACTATGTTAAAATCGGCACAGCCTGAGCTTCCTATTTCTTCTTTCCAAAAATCCCACAATCCTCTCCTGCTGCTGTCCTTATATTGGACGCTGGCTTCAGACGTCGTACTGGAATGCTGTTTGAGCTTGTCATTAACTGTTCTGAAACCCTACAGCCTACATAGGCAGCTACCTTCTAAGAGGGCATGCTAAGTGAAATGGAACCGCATAAATTATTGATTTAGAACAGACTACATAGGCAGCCCTATAAAATAGAGAGCCTCAGGAGACTACACTGTCAATTAACTCCAATGGAGTTTGACGTTAGCATGTTGCTAAGCTAAAAACACAGTAAGCATAAATCTACATAGCAGATGTAAATATTGGGTAAAACTGTTTCTATATATTTAGATTAACCTCTTGTAGGGGAGCGCGGGGCACAACCTAACGTGGGGTTGGTTGTAACACACATGGTTTAAAGCTTTCCACACACGCCAGGATGACGAAACTTTGTGTATTTACTAGTTGCCATATCAACACTATATAGAGAAAAAATTGCGCCCAAAAAAAAAATACAAAAAAATCTTTGGAAGATATCACTGAACATTTATTAACCATAGCAAAAGTAAATTTCTTACTTAAGTTTATTTTTTGTTTTTTGTGTTTATGTAAAATAAGACAAATCTGATATTATTGTAATCTTCTATCCGTTATTTAACAGTTGAGATGGTTCTTTAATGCTGATCTAACAGCAGAAGACACGAGCCGGGGTTAAATCCCGGTTGAGCAGGTGGGGTGCGTTATAACACAATGAGCCCCTATTAGAACTACGCTATTATATTCTATACTTTTATGAATTCTATTGAGAAACCATGAGGAAAGGGTGAATTATGACTGAGTCCATGTTCAGAAGTTATTCATTATTATTATGTTTTGAACTATGCTGTATATCTGTGTTTAGAGGTGTGTTTGTGTCTTTAATGATTAAAAATGACATTATTTTATTTTAAACAGTTAATTGTATTGTATTAATTGTATAATTGTATTAATTGTATTTTATTGACAAAATATTTTAGTTTGTCTTGTATATTTTTCTGATTATATCAGGTAACATTTTAAGCTGTCACTTGGTCATGTTACATTGTGCCCCTCACATGTTACAATGTACCCCACCTATGGGGCATGTTGTCACATTTCACTTCCATTCTTTCGGGGTAAATCAAGAAAAAACTATACACTGTATTAATGAAACAAAACCACATATTTGTACTAGAATTAATTTAAATTAATGTGGGAAAAAATAAATACTCTGAACCCCAAGTGGCTTTACACAAACCGAGACAGTCAAAAAGCATTAGGTTGTGCCCCGCTCTCCCCTAACTGTTTGCTATTGTACACAATATGAATAGATTTAACGTCAACAACTCTATGGATTCGTCTGCCATCTTGGATTAAAAGGCAGCATCCTACCTGAAATGGATCCTCATAAATGATTTGAATTCAAGCGGTCTAGGTAAGCAGCAATAAAATGCCAGTTAGCATGTTGCTAAGCTAACAGCATGACACTCTAGTAAGCATAAAAACTCATTCGCTGCATCAGAAATTGAATACTTCCCTACTATATAGTATGTGAAAAACTGTACGCTAACAGTCTAACATGTCTGAATGCATAGTATTCGAAAAACAGTAGGTGAAAAGACCTGGGTGACCTACTTCTTCCGGCGAGATTCTGAAGTGCGTATTCGATGGACACTTTACTATCCCATGAGACCATGGGAGAGGATTTATGAATGGAGGTGAAGCAATACAACTGACATTGGTAGGTCACATGATAACGACATCATGGCGGATGTAGTATGTCTGGATTACATTCATTCTACACATATTCATATAGAACATACTTTTTTTTAAACGGTTGCAAAGTAAGTTCAAATTCAAATGTAGTGTATACTCAGACAGTACGCGATTTCGGACGCACCGATTATGTATGCAAATACTGGGCAAAATAGCCCATTTTTAATTAGATTTAACCTTATTGTATGGAACAACATTTCTCTGAGCTTGAATAAGAATTAGAATGAGAATAATTTTTCCACTGCGCTTATTGCAGTGCATTCTGCGATTGCCTTCTCTATGAAGGATAGACATTTTTTTATGTCAACCTGTTGCAACAGAAGTGCACCTAGAAACCTAGGCAGGCAGCTCACTATTTAGTTATTGGTCATGAAGGTAGAGAGCTAATGTAGTGTGAGAATGAGTGTTGTGTTTGTTGGATAAGCAATCCAGCGATCAACTGAAGGTCTCAATTAAAAAAATAGAGTGTAAGGATAGAATTTCTGCTTTGTGTGTATGAAACAAAAAACATCATATCAATATAGCAGTCAACACACTATTGAACAGCCAGAACTGAATAAAAATAATTGACTGACAGAGAAAGAGAGAAAATCTTACCTCTGTATAGTTCCAGTCAGATCACTTGCGTCCTGCCTGTGAGAGAAAAAAAGAGAAAATGAATTCATTAGCTCAGTGAAAGTCAAATACATAACCATTTTGGTAAGCACTGAGCAATTACAATTACACATCTGTAAGACACTTATATGGATTACATTCCCTGGGAATCGAACCCATGACCTAAGGTGATGTTACAGTAGTTCCGTGCTCTAATGTTTGAGCTCTTTATAACGATACTGATAACAAATCAAGTTTGCTTTGATACCAATAACAATAATTAAACTATAATAATTATATTAAAATGTTATTTCTAAAGACTAAATGGGTTATTATAGCCATTTATCATTATAAATAAATGGAAAATAAACAATAAATACATTTTAATATTTAAGATATTTAAAATAAAATAAATACATCAATGAATAAATATTAATATTTAAAATAAATAATCAATCAATAAATGAGCAAACAGAAAAACAATCAAAATAAAATAAATACATAACATTTATGTATAAAACATTCTGTGTCAATATTATTTAGTCTAAAGGATTTATCCTTAATACAACAAGGTCTATACTTATCTTTAAATTCGATCAGATATGTACAGGTACATGAGTGTATGAGCTTCTGCATTTGCTTAGTTTGCGACAATACAACTGTAATGAGGTGTGTGTGTGTGTGTGTGTGTGTGTGTGTGTGTGTGTATGATAGGACTCAAGTGTATGTGTTTATTTCTGCAGGGAGCACTCATGCATGGCTTTAGCTGCAGGTGCATTCAACATCTGTAAGATAACATTCACTTCACTGCTGTCTACATTACACAAACACACACGCACACACGCACACACACACACACACACACACACACACACACACACACACACACACACACACACACACACACACACTACACTACACCCCCCTTTCTCTGTCTTTCTCTCACCCATCCAATCATCCACACCCTCTCTCTCTTTCCCATCCCTCCATTCTCCTGTCATTTCAGAGCGTTCGGCTTTTGGGAAAACATGAGTGCTGAATGTTTGAGGCAAAGGGTGCCTGTATTAATGTCTCTCGCTCTCTCTCTCTCTCCCTCTGAGGAGAAGCAGACGGACATATGGAGCGTCACAAGCCACTGAGCCCAAGAGAAGTGGAGATGAAAAAAAAATGGACAGAAAGGGCGGGGGGAGTTTAAGAATGGTACATTGTGAGCACCTCTTCCAGCCTTCTCTTGACATATTTCACCAAAAACACTCAAATTAATCCCTGCTGACAATTACAAATGGCTAATATAGCACTTCATTAGCAACCGGTTCCTGTATGAATCATAATTTACACATTATGCTGACGGAGGCAAATGGTTTTGCACTGTAAACTAAAACTGAAATATACAGATACAGTATATCTTTTTTTTTTTTTTTTTTTTTTTTTTTTCCCACAAAATATAAGACTTGGGTACAGCACAATTCTAAATGTGATATGTTGCTAATGGCATAAAAGTGTCAGTATTTTTACAGTATTCTTTTCTTACTGTAAAATCGCTATAATACAATGATTTTTAAAAGTAAAAACAGCATAAATTAATTCACACTGCAGTAATGAGAATGCAATGCATTATAATAATACATATTTTAATAGGAAAATGTCCTGAAAGTGTCATGATGCAATGCAAAACAACCACAACAACAAAACAAAACAAACTAAAATATAGTTTCTTCTTTTTGCTTTTGATTTTATGGTAAAATATTAGATTCACCCATGTATGTATTTGTGGCAACATGCATTCTTTTCTGTTTCTGGGAATAAATCAACTGAAATAAAAACCAGCAATCACTTTGTGCAACCTTTACAATTGCCTTTACGAGAAGAAAAAACAACAACATCCAGTACCATTTCAAAACTGGCGTGAAAAGGCAGAATGCTGCATTCAAAGAGCAAATCAATTGCGGCCAATTCACCACGGCTAATCTTGGCCCTCATTCAACATGGCACCCGAGCTCAGGTAATCAAAATGAGCTCCCCGCTCTTGTTAGCACCAAACAGCCCACTCCAAATTGTTTTTCTTTTCTTTTTTATGCTTTTTTTTTTCTTCGTATCCCTCCGTTCCCCAACCGCTGAGCTCCTGCTGTGCATATGTGTGTGTATGAAGAAAGAGACCGTGCTTCCCACCGCATGTTAATAAATTGGTCCCCTGTGGACAACGGGGAGGAGGTGTGCGACCATGATTCTGAAAGCTTCCGGTGAAACGGGTGCTGTTTGATAACAGCTGCCATCAGCGCTGTCGAATAACAGGATGGCTGCTATACACTTATTAATGGTGAATTATTCCTTTATTCTGGCCCAAATGAGAGGGATGCAGAGGGATAGCATATGCCAGCACTGGTGATCAGAGCAAAGGTGGGCTGGAGGTTACTTTCCATTTCAAAGAGCCACACAGCAAGAGGTCTGTCCGCGGTTTCTGCTGTATATACCTTCGCATTGAGCCTGACTGGGATGAATTATGCAAGGCCTTAAGATGCGTTTGCACACACACACATTTTTTTTCTTCAACACGTAAACGGTGGTGAGAAATTGGGGTTAAGAAAATACAGAATATATTGAAATATTGTTCTGATCATATTTTATTGGGGAGAGCCACAAAAAATGTGATCAGAACAGGGAGGGCGGGGGTAATGCTATTTCATGCATTCTGACTTATTTACACTGTTAAAGAGTTGGATTATCATGCTAAACATGGCCAGCATTTCAAAAAACAAGTTTGACATATTTGACTTAAACAAGTTTCTTAGAGTTTTTTTTCGAGTATGGCCCTGTATGACATCATAAAGGGCGGAATTCCTTGTATGGGCACTTCTCCCTGATGAGCATGTCCACACATCACACAGAGCGAGAGCATGAGCTCGTCCATCAACGAGCTTCGTTCGGGTTATGGGAGCCGTCGGCAGCGCTGTCATTTTGTTTTAGACCACGCAATCAACAATGTCACTAAACAAGTGTGTTTCTGGTTGTGAGGGAAAGATAACCTTGTTCAGCTTCCCAAATAACCCAGCATTAAGGTAACAGTGGATGCAGTTTGTTTTCCTGGAGCAGCAACGGAGTTCTGCAAGTGTGTTTTTTTACTCCCGGAAACCTCAGGCGGTGAGTGAAACTGCATCAAATGTCTGTGTTTTGTTGGCAAACGGCGCGTAAGTGCATATGATGTAAACAACACGAACGTATAGTGAACCGAAAGTTATCCAGGGATAATGCCATGATGTACTCTGTATGTGTGTGTGTCCGTGACTCGCCCACTGTACGCCTGCACGAGCTCGGCTGTTTTCAGAAAAAATCAGTACAGCGTATCTGTGTTTTATAAATATGATAAAACTAAAGACTCTTCGGAAATATGAAGGATGCATTACTACTCTATAGGTACTCAAGATTAACATGAAATTGACAGAAACTGTATGTTATGTACCCTTTAAATTAAAGTAGTTCAATCAAATGAATTTTTATGAGTATTTAGAACTTTCTATTTCTTTTGAGTTCAGAAAACTGACACATTTTAAGTACCTATGAACCTATGAACTTGATTTGTTTAATTTAGACAAACTTAAATTTAATTGAAATTGGGCTGGGATTTGTATTTTCAAGCATGCTTTGCCATGGCACTTGTAAGAGAGAGTAAATGCTAAAATTAAGTGTCAGGCCTATATAATGTTTTTTGTGTGTGTGTGTGTGTGTGTGTGTGTGTGTGTGTGTGTGTGTGCAAGATTAATGTTAAGTGTGAGATTTATTAGCTTTTAATGTTTTGCTATGCTAATTTAGAAGAGTTTCTGTTATGCAGTGTTTTTGGGGGTTAACCTCATGGTGACGAGTGGAGCATGAGCTTAGTTTGAGAACAGATATTTGTTAAATGTTCTGTATTGCCACATTCATTCAGCAATTGCTATGCTAATGCTATCAAAGCATTGCGTTACCAATAAGCAAGTTAGCATTCACTGAATTAGCTAGTTAAACCTAGCAAGTTTCCACTATAAAATATATTTAAGTGGAGATTACATGATCATTTTAAGTTAAATGAATAAATGAATTAGCTTACTCAAATATTTCAAGCTGAGTTTTCAATTTATGAGTACAAAATAAAAATCTGCCAGTTCTGCTTTCTTAAACTTAGATTTTTTTACTTTTAAAAAAACTATTATTATTATTATTATAATTTATTTATTTATGTATGTTTTTTTTTTTTTGCCAATGTGGTAATGCAATATTGTGCACATACAACCTTACATACACATTTTTTTTTTTAAATAAATAAATAAATAGTATAATCCAGTCTGAGTTTGCTAGTCTCAACAGCTGGCTGTCTAACAAATGTTTGTTAGCATGTTACTAAGTTTACAGTGCTAAACTCTAATAATAATCAAAACATAACATACAGTTACTGAGTTTAAATTAATTCGTTTTATTGACATTTATTGACATTTTTGGCACTGAGTTTGTCACAAAAGACATGCAATACTGCCTTTAGATGTAGTATCTTATAAAGCAACGTAATGTGGCTGCTTTTGGAACAGCTTTCATGTCGAAACTTTGCCTTAAAATACCGTCTAGTTAGGGAGACTAGAAACAAAAACTCAGACTAGAAACTCAGACTAGAAACTCACACAAGTTGTGTTGTAGTGTGCAGCAGAAACGAGGAGGTCCAAGCAGAACTTCTACTTACAATAAAACAGTAAATAAACCTTACAATTTGGTAGCTAAATTGTGAAATACGTGTCTGAAAACAGTTTGCTCCTTTAATATGCCGCTAGATTCCAACAGAAAATTACCTTATTAAAAAAATGGAGGGTGGTAGATGGAAATAAAACATCTCCCCTCCTTCCCTGTCTCTATCTATCATTCCTTCTTTCTAACTGTGCCTGTTTCCATCTCCTCTCATCTGTAATCATTATCTCTTTTTCTCCAACAGCCCACCATCTGTGTGCCGGCGTCTCTTTTACTCATTCCGCGCTTTACTTCTCCGTCTATCTATCTGTCTCTCACACAAACACACACACTCACATCCTCTCTCTTATCAAAGCCCTTGTGCAACTGAGTGTACTTTACGGTATGCATTTTGCTTGCTTGAGAAATTCATCATGTTTTTGAGTGATAATGCACTTGCTTAGACAGGTGGAGTGTTTTAAAGTACTCTAGAGTAGACTGGAGCTGACAGCAGTTACTCGGTCCTTGCTGAAATAGGAGGAGTTATGTATTTATTTATTTTCATTTATTTATATATCACTCATCAATTTATAGCTGTGTGACAGGACACAGTCACAGCCTATCAGAATATGGATGTTTAATATACAATTATGTGGAGAAGAATTTTGGACCAATGAGATTTGCCAGTGGGCGGGGCTACCCAGCATGATGCAAGGAAAACAGAAACCAATAAACCACCAAAACACACATTGTCATGATCGAGAAAAAGAGAGTTTTTATAACTTGTTGCTGCATAATGTTAGTGTTGTTTGAACGCAAAAAAGAAGTGAAGGATGTGAGGTGCGACTAAAAAATATTGCTTCACTTTATAGCCACAATATGTAATTTTTCGCCACTAGAGGTCGTTTAGTCAAAACAAAGGCGTAGCTTGATGACGTCTTGATTTCGCAGAGCTTTTATTATGCCGTAGACGTCCGTAAAAGTGGAGTGCTGCAGGTCACGTCACGTGTAGAAATGGCAAGTGGGAGAGATAAGGAAGGCTGCCCGGATTTGGAGGATGCGCCAGCGTCGTATAACGCCGGCTTCACACCGCACGTGTAAGCAGTGCGTATGGGGAGCGAGAGCCGCGTGCGCCCATTGTGCAGTCACACTGGCAGCGTTTGTCTCGCGCAGCTGAACCGCGGCTCGTGTATTGCAAATACAGACGAATATTGTCCATTCTGTCACATTTTCCGGTGTTCTCCTCCGACCCCTGTCTGTCTCGTTTGATTTATGATGGACAGCATATATCTGCTGCAAATGCGAGCGTGTTCCCCTCTGTCCCGAACACACATGCATATAGCATGCTGTATATAAGTAGTTCTCATGATAAAAGTTAAGATATGCTTCTGGTTTTAATAATTTAAACAGGCCTTTGACGTTTGGGCAAAAAGTTGCTCCCGCTGAATTAAAGCCACAGTGCATTGTTCAGATCAATATTGACATGATTAACATGAAACAGGAAACACCTTCTACATACTTCTTAATATTGTATCCTAAATTGTGGATATTTAAGCTATATATCATATGCTAAAGTGAATTTCTGGAGTGTTAATGATTAAAAGAAAAAACAACAAGAACCGTACAGAACCGAAAACCGTGATACGAACCGAACCGTGGGTTTTGTGAGCCGTACCACCCCTATTAGATACATTTGAGTGTATTGAAAGCTATTCTACTCTGTGCGTTGGTTAGGCAGCTACTATGAGATACTTGCTGCACACTGCAGTAATCTCGATATTGGGCATGGTAAAACATGGTACTCGTGGAAAATCGAGAAAACGCGGTTTAAGCAATAAGACTAACCATGTTGAGCTATATAACAATGATGAGTCTTCTGTTGATGAATTTATCCAAACAGTTGCTCACCTGTCTAATAAAACACATCATATATTAAAGCGTCTTTGGTGTTTCCATAGTTTCTACATACAAAATAAAAAACTGGAAATCGAGGGTAGCATGGGTATGTCAGTGATAGGCGACGGTTCGTGTCCTGGTTAAAATAGCTTATTTCTCTGGATTTAAACACTAGGAAACATTTGGCATAATGTAAGTACACAAGTCAACAAAACATATAACATTGTTTTAGTGGTTTTTGGATATTTTAATCCAAACATCTTAAATATTATGCCTTTAACGTACGGTAAGTGAGATTTTGTTTCCTTTCTTCTTTTTTTTTACCAGCCATGATACATTGCACATGGACACATGCAGATTTGTTTACAGTGGTGTTTTATATGTGAACGAATCAGCATTTTTCTACAAATCTGTAACGTGAAAAAAATCTCTCAAACCACTTCCATGGACTGACTAATTTTTTTTGTTCACTGAAGTCTGCAAATACCATTTAAGAGCAGAGTGTGAAGGAGCATGTAATTGACCTACTGAACGGATGTTCTATAATGTTTTATTATAATGTGTTGAATGAACTGAACAAACTGTTTTTGTGAACATAATGAACGACCAAGGTTTATGGTTAGTGGACGAAATGAATGAACTGGGACTTCTATTTTGTGAACTACAAGGCATCTTGTATTGGAACAAACTGACCAAACCTGGACATCTTGTTTGTGAACTTGAAGACTGCTTAAACACTCTTCTGGAGTCTTTTAAGTGTATGTCTTGTGGTCAGTTAAGCCTTGTCTATTCGATTTGAGTTAGGTAGACCGAAGCTGATACTCTTTCTGGGTGACTGGCACTCAAGAGAGACTTGTTTAACCTCTTGTGCGGAAGGAAGTCACTGACCCATGACACCCTCATCTTCTGACAGGATTTAAACTCTGTCAAAGTTCTCCCAATATTTCACACTCAACACACAAGGAGATGTTGCATGCAACCATTCAATCCCCTTCTACTCTGATTTCTATCACTGCGGCTTCTGACATTAACGGCTCTTTGTTCGAGTCAGCATGGAACCCCCAGGCTTTTTCCAGCCCAGAAATGCTCGTCTTTCCTGGAAATCTTTGGAACGGATCCAGTTTGGGTGGTAAAAATGGGAATTTACACATATTTCTGATAATAACCGTGAAACAGACAAAAGAAAGCTAAAGTATCATCAGCCGCTATGAAGGTTTTGGTGTAATATGACGACTGTTACGTTGTTCTGATTATGTAGACATTTCAGACAGCACGTTCGATCACTGCCAAGTGACTAAATCCCTTTCCTTTTCCTCTGCCTCATTTTATTTGTTTGTCTGAGAGTGTGAAAGAAAAAGAGAGAAGGGGGAGACAAACTTGTCTAGGAAGTTCAACGCCAGGCTTCATTTGACAAGAATTGCTCAAAGGGTGAATTTACTGTTCTAAACCTAGACCCTATCAATCTAACACACATCGGCGTTATACAGCGGGTTACATAACCTTAAGCAACAGATTAGACAACACAATTCATCAATCAACTGCACCCTCCCTTTCTAATAAGCTCCATTACCCACAAAGCCCTCACAGATCTCAGTTTATGAGGCATTATGAGCCATTAAAGTCTGTTGCTGAAAATCCATAAACATAAACGCAGTATGTGTACCACTTATACATGAAGATGTACACCTTATAAAGAACTGTAAGAGAAAGAACACACACAGACAGAGTGTCGTTTTAGCTGGTTTATGAGACTGGCATATATAAAGTCAAACTGTCCCAGGACACATGGCTAATGAGAAACTGGCTACAATTTCAATTCATCCCTCCAGAGAGAGAGACAGACAGAGAACAAACCCACACACCAACCTAATTATGATTATGACATTTAAATTAAAGGTGCTTGCCCATGCAAAAGTCTCAGTCACAATGCTGGGGTATTGTAGGTGGTTGCCAGGGTGTTTTAAGGTGGTTGCTTGGGCACTCTTTTTATTGTGCATTACTATGCAGCTGCTAGAGTGTTTCTAAATGGTTGCTAGAGTGTTCTGACATTGTGTCTACTCACGTCAAAGTGAGCATTCCAAATTAATTTTGTCCTGTTGGAGGAAGTACCGCAACCACATGAAGTTCATCAGAAATAGAACAGAGAACCAGTTTACTGTGAGAGTTTTTTTTTTTTTTTTTTTGGTATATGGTTGCTGGGGTAGTCCATCTGGTTGTTAGTGTGATTCTAGGTCAGGGGAGCCCAATCCTGCTCCTGGAGATCTACTTTACAGCAGAGAGCAGTTTTAACCCTGTTCCAACACACCTGTATGTAAGCATCAAGTGTTCCTGAGGAACTTATTTGGCTGATCCAAGTGTGTTAGATTAGGGTTGGAGCTGAACTTTGCAGGACGGTAGGCCTCTACGGGAACAGGATTGGGCACTCCTGTTCTAGGTGGTTCCTTGGGTGTTCTGGGACATTTCCCAGGTACTTTGGATGGCTGCTAGGTGGTTGTTTATGTCAAAAGAATCTCCATGCCAAAAGAGCCCATCCCCAAGCCCATCACTAAGTCTATGGGAATTTTCGTCTATTTCATCAGGTGAAAATCATAAATGGGATTGCTTTGTAAAATAATAGCACACATCTCCTCGAAGTTCTACAGTGAATTACGGGTTAAGATTTTATTCAAGCAGTGTGAGGAGCAGTATACACAGTTCTTGCATTCAAAACAGCTACACACAACACAGTGCAATAGAGAAGAATGCAGGGGTCTCGAGATGAAAGTTGACAGGGCATCTTAAATACACTGTAGTCATGGCGCAAGACATTGGAAACTCAGCGGGGCACGTCGCAATTTTCTAAGACGTCCGTCTAGCGCATGTTTACCCAGATCAACAATTAAAATATAGCACACATGGAACACAAGAACCCATCCTGTGTGAAAGGCCCCTAACAGCGCATTGGATGCCATTCAGTGCAGGACTGTGTGTGTGTCTGAGTGTGTTGCTTGGTAGACAGATGTGCCCCAGCAGCTGTTCTAGTTGCTCTGGCTCACTCACACACACACGGCAGTGTATCACCTGATGGCAGAAGGCTGGTACGCTGCCAAACACTGATCCTGCCAAAAAGTGTCGCTGCCAAATAATGACCCGGCAGAATAACATACCAATTCTTATGCTGCTGTGGAAAAACACGCAAACCATATGTACGTAGCCACCATATGTGATACATTTTGTTTTGACCTCTTTGTTCTGACTATCAATGACAGTGAGTTGAGCAGCCTTGAGCGTCTGCCCTAGATGAAGTGTATGTGAGTAGTTATAAAGAAGCTAAGCCCTTGGGGAGCTGCTGTTAGCATCACACAGTTTTAGCACTACATTAACTGTTCTAGTTCTTCTCTAATGTATGCACTAGCCTCCAACAGAGCAACGCTAACATTCAATACCCACTTGCTAAATTTTATTGCTCAGAGCTCGCTCTTTCATAGCTCAGGAGATTTTATAAGCCCTCAGTTATGTTTAAATTAACTATAAACTTAGTATCTCATAAAAATCCTTAGGAGCAGTGTTGTTAAAGTTAACTAAATCTATTCAAATTTGTTTTTGTTATTTGAAATAAAGCTTTTTGGATTGATGCTACCATTGAAGCTTATTTGCTGTTGTCACCAAATGAAAATTTCTGTTTGTATTTACATATTTTAGGCCATTGTCTACCAATTATTTAAGAAAACAAGGCCAAACAAAAATACAGCAAGTTCATTTGTGGACCAGAATCAAGGATTTAACATCCTGTCATGGGCTGTATGTGGCTCCTATGTTACAGGCCCAAAGTGCGACCCTTGTTCTAGAGGATAAGACCAATAATATCTCTCAGTAATATATATTAGTAGCTAAGGTCTCCATTTGTTCTCATTGCTGTCTAGGAGAAACAAACGAGATATTAAAGAGATCTAATTTGTGATTTTATCTTTCCTATAGGTGTGTGCGTGAGAGAAGAGAAAGATTCATCCATAAAGCACTTGAGCAATAAGGGTCTGTTGAAATGGAACAGCTGTGCAATGTAACAGGAGAGCTGTGGAACGAAAGGAGAGGAGGTCCACAGACATGCCAAGATTTCATTAACTGTCACAGCGGTCTGTATTCAGTCATGCTGGCGTTGTAAAGCCCTGCTTCAGTCTTCACCTCTAAATGCAACAAGTTCAACAAACTGCTCTCACACCTTATTAACATGACACATGGGTGACTGGATGCATTTAGTGACTTTATACATTCTGTGGTCTGACAGAGTTGGTTTTATACCTAATAATCATTATCAACCAATATGTTGTCACCAAAAACAAATCAAGTATTATTCCTTGAATATTCTCTTGAACTATTTCCCCCCCATTGACAGAATTTTCCAGCTTTCCATGTTTTCACTGTTATATGGCAGGGGGTGCTATTACACATCTTCTGAAAGAGTAGAGAATCTCCATATCAAAACACAGGAAAAAATAAGCAGAAACAAGTCTTTCAGGGGGTGGGGAACAGTGTTTCTCAATGTTTTGTTCAAATGTAGATTTTTTTTTTTTAAAGAAACTTACCCACATTAAAGTGTTGATAAAAAAGAATGCATGAAGCTAGAAATTTTATTATTTATTTTGTTACTTTTTAGCAGAGGCTCTATTCTTTCTTTTGCATGTTCAGATATTCATACAGCAAAATATTCTGGGGAACTTTTGTGAAAATGATGTGAAAAAAGCTGGCGGTGGCTGGCAACATTTAAAAACAAAAAGTGCATCTCCAAAACTGCAGATCTTGTGGGGTGTTCCCGGTCTGCAGTGGTCAGTATCTATCAAAAGTGGTCAGAGGAAGGAATAGTGGTGAACTGGCGACAGGGTCAAGGGTGGCCAAGGGTCATTGATGCACGTAGGGAGCGAAGACTGGCCCGTGTGGTCTGATCAAACAAATGAGCTACTGTAGTTAAAATTGCTCAAGAAGTTAATGCTGGTTCTGATAGAAAGGTGTCAGAATACACAGTTCATCACAGTTTGACATCTATGGGGCTGCATAGCTGCAGACCAGTCAGGGTGCCCATGCTGACCCCTGTCCACCGCCGAAAGCGCCAACAGTGGGCACATGAGCATCAGAACTGGACCACGGAGCAATGGAAGAAGGTGGCCTGGTCTGATGAATCACGTTTTCTTTTACATCACGTGGATGACCGGGTGCGTGTGCTTCACTTACCTGGGGAACACATGGAACCAGGATGCACTATGGGAAGAAGGCAAGCCGGGGGAGGCAGTGTAATGCTTTGGGCAATGTTCTGCTGGGAAACCTTGGGTCCTGCCATCCATGTGGATGTTACTTTGACACGTACCACCTACCTAAGTATTGTTGCACACCATGTACACACTTTCATGGAAACGGTATTCCCTGGTGGCTGTGGCCTCTTTCAGCCGGATAATGCACCCTGTCACGAAGCAGAAATGGTTCAGGAATGGTTTGAGGAGCACGACAATGAGTTTGAGGTGTTGACTTGGCCTCCAAATTCCCCAGATCTCAATCCAATCGAGCATCTGTGGGATGAGCTGAACAAACAAGTCCGATCCATGGAGGCCCCACCTAGCAACTTACAGGACTTAAAGGATCTGCTGCTAACATCTTGGTGCCAGATACCACAGCACACCTTCAGGGGTCTAGTGGAGTCCATGCCTCGACGGGTCAGGGCTGTTTTGCAGCAAAAGAGGGACCAACACAATATTAGGTCATAATGTTATGCCTGATATATATATATATATATATATATATATATATATATATATATATATATATATATATATTTCAAATACTACTCGAAAAAAAAAAAAAAAAAAGATCATGCCTATTCCATTTCTTTAAGGTATTATCGTCCCTAACACACATTCATAATTGCACACTAACACAGGTGCAAACACACTCAACCAGTCCTGACTGATGTGTCATGTAATTGAAGAAAATAACTCAGTGGTTTAATTAGCAACAATCAAGGCTATTTGGCTCCTGCTTCACATAGTCACTTCTCCTCTTCCTACACACATCACCTCCTTTAGTAATTCAGTCTACTTTGCACTCATTTCCTCAAGTTAACACTCATTTATAACACTCTTTTCCCCCTATTACCCCAAAACACTGTAGAGCGTGGACGGAAATGTTGTGATCAGGGTGTATTCAGGTCATTACCCATAAACACGTTTCTATGCTCTCATCATCTTGACTCTATTCTATAGTGTATTTCTCAGAAATGAAAGTAAAAAAACAAACAAAAAAAAAACCCCACTGTCAATGCAGTCTTCAAAAAGGTCTCATTCATGGGGCGACACATGGCTGCCGTGGTAACGGTTTTGTCATCTCCGAATGTGTGCATAAATGAGCGTGATCCTGAATGCCAGAGGTGTCCCATTGGGGTGAAATGTCAGCGTTAATCCCATTTAATAAACTCGTGCCACACGTTAATCTCACATTACCACTTAATCTGGCCCTCATATTGACGGCGTAATCCCGGCCCACTCCGCCAGGGACCGGGGCGATGAGCCGTGCGCTCGTACTGCGAGGCGTCATTATGGCAAGAATGGAAGATAACGGGCTTGTAAAGAGATGTCAATGAGGTTGGCGGCAAATTGATATGATCATAACCATTCGAGATCCGGGTCGGCACGCCATCAATCATGATGATGAAAAGCCGGCTAACGCCACAGACAGGCAAGTATATTATCAGCATGCGCTGAAGGACTGCTCTATCACACACACTCATCACACACTGATTTAAGCGCACACACACAGTAGCTCTTTTCCAAAACTTAGTGTGCTTTCTACCAAGATAGGATTTTATGGCATCATAGGCGCACTCTATATAGTTAATTAGTACTGAGTTGTACTAAGTTTGTCAGAGGCCTGTAAAATATCTTTCTTGCTTCTGTTTAACAATTCAGTATGCAAATAGACATCCAAATGAAGTTTAATGAGAATTTGGATTTTTTTTACTTTTATTCAAATGTCTTAGGCCCACTCTTGAAGTGCCTTGAAACTCGCAGAATTATTCAATGTGTTGATGTAATTTACACTGAAACAGGAAGACGAGGCAGGACATATCGAGCTCCTCCCCTTTTTTTAAATAGCCAATAGCATTTATATCACAGCTCGGCCAGAGTCGCTGAGCTAGTTTCTCTTCCTAATCTTCTCCATAACGTTTTAAAATATAGCATTATATTTTAAAACAGAATTAAAATTTATAGCATTATATTTTATAGCATTATATTTTTGTGCAGAATTCAAATGGGTCCGATAAGTTTTCTGGTATGCGCCGACTCGCGCATATGATCCGCTCTGTGCTCTCGTGTCTCTGGACCGGAGCAGACTGTGTGTGCGCTGCGGCGGTTCACGTGATACTAACGTGAAACCAGTCTTCATTTGCCCCAAGGGAAAGCATATTTACATTGTTTGAATCGTTCCCTATCCCCTATATAGTGCACAATGTGCCATTCACCATGTAGAAAATAGTAAATGTGTGAACAAGTGACCGATTTTAGGCTCAGCCTCCGCATCTATTTATAATGTAGAGGGCAGGACGCTTTAGATTCTAGAGCATTTGATTGGACAAAAAATCTGATGAGATGTGCAGTGTGATGTCATCAAAATCGTTGATAGGTGGAAGTGAGAGACGTGTATGTTTATAATGAATTTTGTCATTGTTTTAGAGCACACTAGCTTATAGATAACAGTATAAGGTTAACATATTCATTCTAAAATCCAAAAAACTAAAATTTTGATTTCATGGCGACTTTAAGTATTAATACAAAAATAAACAGCACACTTTAGCTATCTTGCAAGCACTGTAAAAATAGTTATTAGAGTGTGCTTGTTATTACAGAGAATTGTTTTGTTAGCTTAGCAACATGCTAACATCAAACTGTTGGAAGCGTTTCAAATCTGTTTCAAATTTTCCCTTGAAACCTACAGCCTTGGCTCAAACAACGTGTGTCGAGAAGCAAGAACAAGATCTGCTGTATGTCGTCCATTGTAGTTTACTGAGTCACATTCTTCTTTGCAAGAATGACGTCGATCGTTACACCACGCACGCCTATCATAAGGGATGGCGGAAAGCAAGCCGGATCAGGGTTTGCGGTCCCGAATCTTACTGTACTGTACTGAACCATACTGCACTGCTCGATGGAAACGCCATTAGAAGGTAATTACCTACGTAGACAGCAAATAGCTAGGTAGCTCACTAGGGTTTGCAGCATCTAGTGCTAGCAGTGCGCCATGCCAAGTCATTCCAGTTAAAAAATTAAACAAAACAACAAAAAAAATTCTTATATTTGCTATTTACTACCAACTAATTTCCTTGTATTGGCAATTAAATGCAAAAATCCTTGGTGTTTTTGCAGATATGTGTGTGTGTGTGTGTGTGTGTGTGTGTGTGTGTGTGTGTGTGTGTGTGTGTGTGTGTGCGTGTGGTAATGTTTGGCAGAAGCCACAGGCATCTATAAACTACCTGCACAATTTTAATGGTGTTTTAATGAGGATGGGATTGACAGTGGATTGCGTTTTAAGAAGAGAAAAGCCGCAGAAACAGGCACTGACTGACTTCCCTGGTGAGAAGAAGGAAAAACCGCTGGCGACGGGACAAAACACACTTTTAATCCCGCGAGATGTGCGAACAAATCAATATCAATTAAGGTGGAGGAGCAGACAAAATGGACATCTTGCTTTGTTTTAACTAATGAAGTCTGCCGAGAATCCACAAACCGAGGCCCATAGCAACCAAGAAAACATACATACACACACACACACTCACACTCATAGTGTAATAACCCAAGTAAACATTCAGAATTGTGATAAATAGTCCACGTAGAGCCGGCCTGAAATGGGACACCAGTGCAAAAGAAAACAAACTTTCATGTGTCACACACAACACACACTCCCTCCAGTAAGGCTGAGCATATACATCATTAATGATGATTTTGATGTAAGTCTAATAAATAAAGTTATGCTGCTGATACACACACACACACACACACACACACACACACACACACAGGAGCCTTACACATCCATCAGTGCTGCTGGGTGATATCTCCTCATCTACATACTATGCAGCCTGAATAACAAACAAGAAGAGGAAGATGAGAGAAAGTAAGAGAAGTAAGAAGAGTACGAAGAACAAGGAAAAATCGGCAAGCATAAAACTGGCTCCATCCGAAACATTACCCAGCCCTTCCATGCATAAACACACATTGAGAGTCTTTATGAGAACCAGACGCATGTTTTCGGCTACACGCCAGCGAGTCGTTACGATAGGTGGGCGTTCGGTTCACACAATGATGTCATTGCATTATCGTCAACCGGCATATAACATAATGACTTCCAGACATTTTTTCTCTCTCTTACTGCTGTGAAAAAAAAAAAAAAATCTGTATTAGTAGAGAGTTCTCTCAAAATATAATTTCTTATTTTTTCCTTTAGAGTTTGAGGGGAAAAAATATGACCCAGATATATTTTTTTGTGAGATTCATACTTCCAGCAAGATTAAAACCAAAGACGCCCAAACAGAAAACATTTAGCTACTTTGCCACTATCAACCAGACCACGTTTATGACACCGTTACAAACACACACACACACACACACACGCACATACACACATTCCTATGCATTTCAAGTGCATTCAAGATATACTTAATTATCAGTATATTTAGGAATGGGATTCGAACCCATGACCCAGTTCAAACAAAAATATACAAAATGTCTCATTGAGCTGCATGAAATAACCATTCAAAATAATACTATTTGTTTATTTTTAGATTTTAGGAAGAAATATGTCCTGTTTTCATGAGATTAACCCTTCCACACAGATTTAAACTAGAGTCACCCACACAGAAACCATGTTGGCGCACATGCACTACCCACCGGGTCGTATCTGAAACATGCATATTTATGCAAACATATTATGTATTTGGAAAGACCAAAGTGCAATCAAGATTTCAGTAATATGTGTGGGTATGGGATTCGAACCCATAACCTTGGTATTGCTATTGCAATAGTCTACCAGTTGAGCTGTTAATAAAAAATAAATAAAATAATGTATGAAATAACCTCTCAAAACATTTTGGAACAGAAATGTGTGCCAGATATGTTTTTGTGAGATTATTATTATTATGATTTTTTTCTACATATATTTAGTACATAGATTTTGAAGACCATGAGTCTAACTTAATGTGCATTCAAGACACATTTCATTAATGTGTGCTCCTAAGATTCAAACCCATGATCTTTATATATATATATATATATATATATATATATATATATATATATATATATATATATATATATATATATATACATACACTTTCAGCAGGATAATGCGCCCTGCCACAAAGCACAAATGGTTCAGGAATGGTTTGAGGAGCACAACAAGAGTTTGAGGTGTTGACTTGGCCTCCAAATTCCCCAGATCTCAATTCAATCGAGCATCTGTGGGATGTGCTGAACAAACAAGTCCGATCCATGTGTACATTGTGTATTTAGTGAACTAGTGCATAAAGCTTTGTTTCTGTATTGCACACTTCAGTACACAATTATATAAATGAAACAAACACCTCTTCTTACCCTCACGCACACAAAAATACACTTTGTCACATGTGCATATGATCTGAACAGAGTTAAGATATCCGCCCTCTCCAGGTGGAGATGCCTTTAGATAAGCACACACACACACATGCAGGAATGCTCACCCTTGGGAAAGTTTACATCACGGTTCAATGGATTTTGGCACAACAGCTTTAGACATCACTGACAATGTGTGTAGCCGCTTCTTATCGTAGCTTATCTCAGGTCTACAGCCAACACTCACTTCCCTTTACCACAGCTGACACTTCTTTAACTCTCACGCTGATCTGGGGTCAGATTTTCTACATCAGCAGCGGTCTGTATTGTGAAGTATTCATGAGAAAACTGATCCAAGCACCACGGTTCACCACGGCTTCCAAGGCAAAGAGGAACCTCAGTACAGATGCACCATATTTGTAAGTATAAACTGTCCTACTTCCTGTGGAATTAAACCTGAACATTGGTGTACTTAATTGTTTACTTAAATACAATAAAAGCTGGAGCTACAATTGTCAACAAGTATTTCAATTCAAATGTAAAAGTGAACAACCATTTAATTAACCTATTTCTATTTCCACAAACCATAAGCAATACAATTGCAATATACCAGTATTGAATTTTGCAATTTGCTAAGTGTGAATATCTCACTGAAATTGTTATAAAATTGCGTGACTGCACATTATATATTTTATTTGTTTGTAAATTGGTACATACATAAGCATTATTTGTTATTTTATTATAAATATTATAATTTGTATTACTATATATTAGGGGTGGCACGGTTCACAAAACCCGCGGTTCGGTTCGCATCACGGTTTTAGGGTCACGGTTTTCGGTTCTGTACGGTTCTTGTTGTTTTTTCTTTTAATCATTAACACTCCAGAAATTCACTTTAGCATATGATATATAGCTTAAATATCCACAATTTAGGATACAATATTAAGAAGTATGTAGAAGTTGTTTCCTGTTTCATGTTAATCATGTCAATATTGATCAGGACAATGCACTGTGGCTTTAATTTGGCGTGAGCAACTTTTTGCCCAAACGTCAAAGGCCTGTTTAAATTATTAAAACCAGAAGCATATCTTAACTTTTATCATGAGAACTACTTATATACAGCATGCTATATGCATGTGTGTTCGGGACAGAGGGGAACACGCTCGCATTTGCAGCAGATATATGCTGTCCATCATAAATCAAACGAGACAGACAGGGGTCGGAGGAGAACACCGGAAAATGTGACAGAATGGACAATATTCGTCTGTATTTGCAATACACGAGCTGCGGTTCAGCTGCGCGAGACAAACGCTGCCAGTGTGAATGCACAATGGGCGCACGCGGCTCCCGCTCTCCATACGCACTGCTTCTGCCCTGCTAACGCACTGCTTACACGTGCTGGCGCATCCTCCAAATCCGGGCAGCCTTCCTTATCTCTCCCACTTGCCATTTCTACACGTGACGTGACCTGCAGCACTCCACTTTTACTGTCTTTTACTGTCCACACACATTTCGCGCGAAAAGGACACCCACTGTCTGAGGTAACATACGGGCACGAGGCTACATTGCGCATGCGTCGAACCTTGCGACGCACACACTCCGAACCGAGACAAGCGAACCGTACCGTGCCACCCCTAATATAAATGAATACTATATTTAAGTCTTTTATAATTGCAGTCTTTTGTAGTGCACAATATACTTCTTTAGCATTCTATTCCAGTATCTAATTTATTCACACAATAGAAAAAAAAATAAAAAATTATTAGAGAAACAAGGGCTGTCACAATCATTTTAACTTTTCAGATTGTTCCTCTACCCCTAAAAACACTGATTTAAATATTAAGCCTCATGTAATACAGAGCAGAGATTGTTGTACTACCTAGCAAGCACCCAATCGTAGTAAACGACAGGAACAGGTGCTGCCGTCATGCCTTTCTGCACCCCTTTTAATTAAGCAAACTGATCTTAAAAATACAAAGAAATTACAATGTACAGTTGCGGTTTACTTTATTCATGCACTTGTTTTTTGAACTGCTCATTTTCAGTTTGAGTGGGATGGTGCATTGGACCGTAGACTTTGGTCAAGTGGCTTGGGTTAAAACGAACCAAAGTGTACAATAAAGCAGGTGACATTTAATCTAAGCCTTTAGAAGAGCAAATCTATAGCTCTTAAAGTTCAGTTTTCCCTACGTGCCTATTTAGAATGACTTAAAGAGGACCTATAATGCCATAACTTATCGTTCAAATTGAAGAGTTTTTAATAGCTTGGAAAAATGTCAACATACTCCAGCAAATTGACCGAACAATGTGAGTGAGGCTCATCGCTATGGTTTTGCTAAGCAGCTGGGAGGTCTTAAGGAGGTGTTTGTGTGTCTCTGTGTGTGTACTGTTGTGGATTGGATATATATGTGTGTGTTGTAGAGCGCTGTAGTAATAACTCCCAGTGGGAGCAGATTTCTGTCTGGTCGTTGTGGTGACAGCATCAGGAGAGAAAGAGGTGATGGCTGTCCTCTCCTGCACTGGACAGTAATTGGCCATCCATATCGAGCTCCGTCTCAAACACACACACACACACACACACACACGCCATATCCTATCAGCATTGCTACACACACTTGCCAACATCCTTTTTGGGCCAGAGCTCCAAACCAAGTTTCAAAATTCAAGTGACGACATGCGTGTCACTACAATATTGGTACCTCAACTGACACGCAACATACACATTGTAAACATCATCATCGTCGGAATAACAGATGGAGATTGAAGATGACAAGCCAATGACAGAATGAAAGAGGCTCGGGTGGAAAAATAAACCCCAGAAGTATGCAACCTGCATGCTGCCATCTTTTTTTAATTTTTTGGGGGGAACCTTAGTGGCAATTGCCAAAAGACTAATCACTCTGGACTAGGGCTGAAACTAACGATTATTAATCGATTAATCTGTCGATTATTTTTTCAATTAAACGATTAAGATTATTAGCATTATTTTTCCATTAAAATTTCATTTTAATCCATTATTTTAAACAACGTTATTCCCCATCCTGTCCAATGCTGTCCTCCAAACAATGTGCCTATGAAAACAAAGTGTATCTATGTAGGTTATGCTGTACATTATAAGAAAAAGGGGTTAAAATAGAAACATTACATTCTAAACCTAAAATCAACTGATTACTAACTACTTTAAAGCAGAAATGAATGAACAAACACAAAAGAACTAAATCTTAACATGTACACACACAAGGTATTTTACTAATTTAATTGGCTATTCCAACAATGGTGCCCTTACTGTTACTGCTCTCATTGATTACTTGTGTTACATGTAGAATTTTAAATGTAGACTTTCCAACAAAAATATTTTAGCAAAATGTGTAGTTGTGTAGTCAGAATTATTGAGCATCTGTTCTACTGCGCTCCATCTGTTTGATGCGCATGCAGCGCTTGTTCATTGAATAGTGAAGCTTAACATGACGCTAGTTGTCAGAATATGCTAAATGGAAATACTCGCGGGACTTTCTAACATTTACAGATAAGGATATAACCATAAAATGTAAGTTACGTGCTGAGGAAAACATGTCAGAGGCTTTAAACTGCACACGCATTTGTCAAAGCAGGACGGGGCAAGACGCGGTAAAAACGCTTATAAATATAAAGCATTGCAACCGGACAACTTGGATCATTTTCCTTTCCTGCAGAAGCTCAGTCCTCCACTATGTGCGTTTTGTCCTTAGAAATGGGTTATTCACTAATGTAAAGCAACATGGTTTCAGAGCACAGCGTGCAGACGTGACTAATCAATCAAATTAGTTGTTGATTATTTTCATTATCGAATAGTTGTTGCAGGCCTACTCTGGAGGTGCAGGAAAAAGTCATCCTAGCAATGCTGATTGGTCACGAGCCCTTAGTTACTATCCAGCGCTTCCAGCTGTATACAAACAAGAAATTCAAACAGGTATTTAGAATGGTCATTGTGATGAGTCCTAACCCTATTCCAAACCCTTACCATCAACTACCCCTAAAATCAGAGGGGAATGATAGGATGATACAAGTCACAACTCCAGCCCCAAACCTAACCCTACAACAGGGGTATCCAATCCTGCTACTAGAGAGCCAATGCCCAGAAGAGTTTATTCACACCTGCCCCCAAACACCTTTCTGTTTCCAGTAATCCTGAAGACCATGACTAGCTGGTTGAGATGCATTTAATAAGGGTTGAAGTTGAACTCTGTGGGACAGTGGCTGTCCAGGAGCGGGATTGGACACCCATAACTTATAGCTAAACTGTTCAATAACCCTAAAACCAATCAGGGGTGCGAAAGCATCATTAGCCAACTATGGTCGCAAATGACGTCATTATCAGCATAGTTCAACGAGTCAGAAACCATAGTTCCATAGAACATCTGCAAATAGCATCGCAAGTTGAGTGGTTCGTACAACAGCTCTTGACCTGTGGTTAGAAGCATAGTTTCTTGTTTTTATGACATGTGGGCTTAATAAATCCTAATCTTGAGCAAAGTAAACAAGCTGATATCCAGTAAAAACAATATCATTTATTTTCGAATATATACAAATATCATTTACATCTTTTAGTTTGTCAAGAGGTTTAAAGCACCGTTTTTGAAGAGTGTGCATGTGCATACATGCTCTAGTACATAAGAACGAGCCTATGATTGAATGTGGAAATAAAGCAAAATAACCGAGGAAAAATTTGAATTAGCCATGTCTGTAATTTATAGCAAAACATCTAGCATTAGTTCGATCTCGAATGAATTCATTTAAATGAGTTATTACTCCACCAACTGCATGACATCATTAACCAATGTGGTTGAAAGACAAATTTACAATATGATTTCGGAAAAACAGTCACGACTAGCTAGTAGATTGCTTCAACGACGCATTGAGTAACATCGTTGTGTGGAAAACGCACCTCTGGTTGGGTGGAAATATTGAACTAAGACATAGATCTAGGAGTCCTTTCTGGAAAAAACAGTTTTTGCTTTGTTCTTCACATAAAGGTATTGTATAGTCTTAGAAACCTTGTAATATTATGCAAGAGTCATATGGACCACTTTTATAGTGCTGTTTCGATCTTGGTTGCAATGTACTTTTTGGTTGAATGGAAACAAGCAGCTTGGACATTCTGCAGAACATCTCCTTTCGTGTCCCATGGCGAGTAGAATTTTCAGAACTATTCCTTTGAGGCAGTTAGCCACAAGGGGAACGAGAAGAGGATATCCAGAAGAATGCAGCACATCAGAGACAAGCTAAACGAAACTCAGGCGGCAAGAAAACTGGAAGCACGTCGGGCTGAACAAAATCAGGGCAAGAGCGCGAAGAGGGAGTGGAAAAAAATTCAATATATTTTTAATCTCGCGGATGTAATGTGATTGCACAGCTGCCGTAGGCTGCAGATTTCATAAGCCAGATCACATTTCAGACAGATGGGGTCGGGGTGCTTGCGTTCAGGCCGATCTGCATGGCTCTGGGAGAAGTTAATGAAGGAGACAGAAACACAATGCCCTGTAATGACTTTAATGCCTTCACCCGGGGATTCCTTTGCTGGCCCTTGGGGGCCCAGAAGGACCAAATCATGTTAGTGTAAAGCGCTGATTGCTCTTTTCTCTTGTCAGGCTGAGTTTGAAGACCAAAGGATGAAGAAAAAGTGTTAAATATTCATCAGGTTTTATTGTTTTGTTGTGTGGTTTCCTACACATATTCTTTGGGCTTGGGCTTTTCTTTCATCCACCACACCTCTAGTGCCCTGCTCCCGTTCCTGTCATATATGGTAGATGTATCGCTTGTCCAAGTCTTTACCAGCTGACACTCCAGTTGCTAAACCAGCTTGGACCTGCTAATGACCAAGATCAGTTACAAAACAAATAAAACCATCTACCAAGTCAAAATTTACTGTATTTTTCCTGCATGTGCTTAATGTGAACAATTCACCGGTTCAATCAAAATTGAATAACTTTCTCCTCCTTTTCACAACAACTGTCCTTTTCCCATTGATGACACTTAGGTGATGTAGGCTATTGGATAATGTTAACTAATAACCAGATACATATTTCTGTTACACTCATAGCAAACTTCAAGTTTGGCTTCATTCTGGTTTACAACCTTTTTTACATCCAATCAATCCAACAAATACACCACACTACTTTAAAATAGCTGGCTTTAGCTGGATTTTCCAGTTGGGAAACCTGCACTTGCAAACTCCCATGAATCAGCAAAAAGACAGGCTACATTCAAAGCACATTAGTTTTCATTCAAATTATAATAAATTTTATACTACTCAACTGAACTGCCAAGAAAACAAAGTCAACAGAATGTACCAACTGTTTTTTTGCCAGTGTATGAAGTTGAATGAATCATTTGTAAATCAAGTTAGCAAGCTAAGCTCCCGGGATGGTGACCGGAAACGGCGGCGTTACCCCTAGCAGTACAACTAGTGTGTTGTCATGGTAACGACATCGTTGAGGGCCAGGGGACTAAAGATCTGATTATTCTCCCAGAGCTTTGTTCTCATTTAAGAGGAACATATGCATTTGAGGGTGCAGATATACATAATGTGTGTATTTAGCTTACTCTGGCAAGCAATATGCATGTTATAAAATATATCTTTTAATCTTTTATCTTTTAATTCATGAAATAATAAATGAAATACAGCCATTTATGGTATATGATGGTATGACTTATAAACAAAAAAATATATAGATATGTTGTTTCTTATTTTAGTGTTTCTTACTACAACAACTACAATGATGGTAACACCATATTATTTGAAGTACTTCAGAGCCATAAATGGCGTAATCATACAATACGTTACATATTTAAAAGTATATTATTTTATGTTTTTAAAATTAATACCACAGTATGCTCAGAAGTACCATGGACATGAAAAAGGCATTTAAACTGTAACATGGGCTCAAAGTACCATAATAATCTGATCCCATCATACCACTATAGTACCTTTAAAGTCTTTTTTAGAGTAAAAACTAGAGTTACATATGTTCAGTGTACCATGTTAAGTGAACATTTTTGTTTCAGAGTCTAATATACACACACCGAAGGCTGTAATGCTGTGATGATCTTAGTAATGGCATTATTAAGTCGACCGGAGTGACGACACTTAGCTCTGGGCATGAGCGGCCCAGTGTTTTTGTTATTACTATGACAACAAAATGAGGAAATCTGGGAAAAAGAGGTCCCCCTCTCCTGTTACAGACATAAAGACACAAACATCCCCTCTCACACACACACACACACACACACACACACACACACACACACACACACACACACACACACACACACACACACACACACACACACACACACACACACACACACATCTTGAACACATCTACAGTACTGCTTTAGTGGCCACATGCCTCTGTCAAGATCAGGTGACTGCCGCCTCTGTCTCTGTAGGAAGATTGGAGGGATGAATTCTGTCAGAGAAAATTTACCATGGTGTTAAACTCCAGCTGCGTTGTGGCTATCTGCTTTCCTCTCTGATAGAGTTTGAAAGCCCTAAACTCATGACAGATTCATAAATTTCCCCAGACTTGTTTAAACCCGCATTCACCCACACACACACCCACAATCCCCCTACACAGCGATAAATACTATGTTATATCAGCCGCCAAGTGTTCTGACAAAAATATATTATTTATATATTGCTGCAACAATATTGTATTACAGAAAAATAAGCCCTACTCTTAAAAGAACACAGTTGTCCCTACAGTAATAACACACACACACTTTCTTTAGTAAGTTTTGATGGTTTTATAAGGCACACAGGGGACAGCCTCATAAAAATACTTCCATCTGCAAGTTCCTCTCAGTTTGTCCATACCATGCTCTGATATATGATCATGGTGTGTTTTTATGTCTTAGCATATTTACATAATACTCACTTTTACATAAATTTCCCTTTTTATTTTACTTGAAACACTGATTAGACTACGTTCTTTTACCAAATCATTAAAAAAAAAAGCAATGGTATTATCATAATTTTTATGGACAAGGCATTATGGATTAACATTTTTTGGTGCCATTGTAATGTTTTTTGGAAAAAGTACTGTGCTCATGTACATTCATTTACATAGTAGTCCAAGGAACTTGCAAGAAAATTATAGTATTATCATGGTACATTTCCAAAACATCATGGTACTGGCATGGCACCTTTTTTATTTTTTTTTTGTGGATATGCTATATGGTAATGCCAATTTTTCGGATATATTTACCATTAAAGTATCATAGTATTCTATGGTACTATGATACTTTACCTTGTACCTTGAGTACCTTGAGTACCATGTAAATATCATGAAATATGAGCACCATAATATCAAATCATCAATGTATTATGACCAAATACATCACTATACTCCAGTACGTTTTAAAGAAACTTACATTTAAATATTAAGACTATGTATGTGCAGGTTTCTGAAGATGCATTAGACAGTGAACACATTCACAAAGTGAAATGACAGGATGGATTGTGGCATCTGCGTTTTTAAAGGTCACATGAGACCAGACTGAAACCAAATGTTACAGCGTCTCTGTGTAACTTGCACATGGACACATATTCACATGGACAGAACATGATTTGTGTCAGCATGTGTTGCAACAAGTGTGTATCCACGTCTGTGTGTCCAACGTGTTGGAGAACATGTGTACGCACGTATAAAATGTCTACATTAGCATGCAGGAATGTGTCTCACTATAGGCGAAGAATGTTTAATGGTAGTTCTGTGCATGTGTATGTTTATGTGAGACATTCTGCAGCAGCTGTGTAATGGGCTATTTGTAAGATTGAGAACACAATCGCACAGAGACCTTTTGACTATCGGCATAAGATCTGGTCTACTTTGCAACTTATTCTGGCCAAGACATGCCCACTTAAGACAGGAAGCATCTGACTGGCATGTAAAATGACCAACCACAGCTTGTTTTGTTTTTATGTGCCATTTAGAGGCTGGTTTATCTGAAATACCAAAAAAAAACCTTTTTTTACATGGTATCTTGTAAACTCAAGCCAGTCAGATCAGAGCTTACCTAGACTGAGATATTGCTTGCCATTTTTGTGTGCAATATGCATCAGACTGTGGGCATATGTCCTTGTCTAGCCAACATTACCACACCGTTTCCAACCAACTTATATCATAAACTTGAGGGGGACAGCTGCCATTTTGGTATTTGTGGAGTAAATACTGGCAGACACATGTAGATAAAGAGTGAAATTAAATCGAACCATATCATTAAATGTCCATCAAATAACTAAATGACTTACGGCAGAGCAGGCAAATGAGTTTATCATGCCGAAAATATTCCGCCAATGTTGCAGAAACATATTCCATTAGTTTCAGGCTTATTAAAAGGGTCCGCACTTATCAGAGGGCAATTTTCTGTCAACGGTTAGACACTTTGTAGTCTAACTAGTTTTCTGTTGCACTTAAGAGCACCTAAACACACAAATAGGCCCACACGAACCGATATATAAAAGCACGCACACACAGCCCTGGTTAATTGCAGTGGCTGGAAAAGCATCATTAAGTAAAAGCGAGGAAATACATTTCTTAATGCGACTTAGTAATGCCCGGCCAATCAGACGGCATCAAAGGAATTAATGAGGGTGCTTTTGGGCCTAACATGAGAATGGATTTAATGTGAGAACACACATACACATCCTAAACGCCACATGGATGCTTGGCCTCTCTCTCCTTTCAAACAGAGAGATGAAAGAAGTGTGTCAGGGAAGAGAGTGGTGTGCCAGTACCCTGAGGCACAGTGGACATGCACAGATGAACAGACACACTCTTTTACACACTTTAGCACGCACAAGTGTAAATGAATCAAATACAGTGTTATGTTGGTATGTGTGGGACACCCGGTTGCTTATAAGCTGAAATCTTGCGTTTGTAACATCTCACTCTTAACATAATCCTTTAATTATTCATGTCCAAACCGTCTTTAAAGATCCTATAAAATCAACAATTTTTTTTTTTTTTTGTCTGGTCTATTAGCTTTGAGGCTAATCAGTATGCTAGTGTACTCTTAAAAACTTTTGCGCACCAGTGTACCTTTGTGTAATAAAAACGCTCAAAATAATGAATTCATTGGTTTGAGTAGGGTTAGTCTCAGCCTCAGACGTCACGCCCAGGGACCGTTGGCTGAACGTCTGATGCATATGACACTTATCCGGAAACACTTCAGGAGTTTCGAAGTCGTCATCTGATTGGTTGAATTCTACAGGATGTCCGTGAGACGTGTGTGTTGCGTTCTTTAACAGTCCGCCTGGAAACAAAACGTGTTTACAATTGTGACAATGAGGATGAACTAAACACTGGATTTTCAAAAGTATGTGAAGTTTGCAGCTCCATTGTTGCAATAAACTTTCACAATGTTCTTAAATGAAACATTCATAGATGCACTGGTCTGTTATTGCAGGGACATCGACTTTATATTTTCACACCCCTAAACATGACGTGGAACAAAACAAACTGTGATTGGTTGCGTTACATGTCAGCCAATGAAAGCTGCAATGGACCTTCTGCAGTCAGTCTGAAGGTCTGGCTACGCGAGACTAGAGTAGGGTAAATTTAAATTAAGCAAATTATCAAATGAACTTTTCTGAGTATTTGTCTTTGGAAGTGTTGGGGGCGCAACTCTGAAACTAGCATTTCAAACTACAAGCTACTCATAATTTAAAGCAGATAAACCACAGCAAAATATATCGGCACTATAACTTACTGAGAAAAGTTGAGCTGAGCTAGTTGAGCTACTGTCATGCAGCAGCAGAATGTAGTTAAGCTAATAGCATCATTACTTCTAGTTAGTTATTGCCCATGCAACGCAGCCTTTAGTTGTGCTGATGCTTGTACGTTATTTTATACTTCAAGAATCAATTGTTTGCGAGCAAAGTGGCTGAAATGTATGTATTTTGTAAAGTGTCTTCATTGCTTTCACTTGTGTGTACATAAAATAAACACTATTTGCTATTACAAAGGAAAACCATCAATATGTCTTCACCCCAATTCCTTAATGGGACATATAGGATGTTATTATTTTGATAGCAGCCACATGTAAAATTGTACATGTTCAGACACACACAAACATTGATGCTGAGTGTGTGTTGAGAGTGCGACTGATATTGTAAACAGAACGGGATGGTTGGCTGAAACACACACGCACACACTCTTTCACACACACTGTAGAGCTCTTGAGTTCTTGTCCCTGAAAGTAGCACGACACAGGACATACATGATAGTGATTACATAAACCCATCCTTTACCTAACAGCATCTATCTTTCTATCTCAACATTCCTTTCATCCTCTCTTTAGGTCAACATGTCATACCGGAGATCAGGTCATTACGAGCAACGACCGAGAAATTATTGTCACCTGGTCTATGGATGTATGTGTATGTCTCTGTGTGTGTAGGACATTGTGGTTATGCAGGTTTGGACATGTTGCATAGCAAATGCTGTGATGTCATCCAAGGTTAGTTGTCCATCTGTTTTCCCTCTTAATGAACCCCTTTTGGAACATGAGATTATGTGTTACCTAGGTAGGCAAAGCACACCAAACACATTAATTGTAAAGTCTTTCTTATAGCAGAAAAAAACAGAAATCAAGAGAGATTGTATATGTGCGGAGGTAACTATGGACCGTAAAAGATGGAAGTGCACCGCTTAGGCCACAGGGGAGCAGGCGCCAACACTATTGCAATTACGAGAGAGAATGAGAGTGTCGAAACGTGCTGTGATTCAGTGTGTGCATGAGCATGTCAGGGCGAAAGGGTTGTGTATGCTTCTTGTTGTGTGTGTGTGTGTGGGAAGGTGTCTATGTGTGTCTCGTAGCAGTAATTGTAATGGGACACAAGGGGTCTGGTTTTGGCTGCCTCGGCGGCCCTCCACTTTCATTCCACACCTTCCCCCCATAATTAGGATCCGAGAAGGCCTGGTAATGTCCAGCCTCCTGGGGCCGTCTCACTCGCTCTGTCTCAGATAAGAGCCCTTGCTCTGGGCACGCAGGTCAGCGCGTAGCCCTCGGAGAGGGCCGGAAACACATTCAGCCAGGGCGAGTCATCCGACCAAGCACCTGGCTGCTACACACACTGATTTTCATGTATCCAAGAGCAAACAGCAAATGAGTAAAAACGATTTCTCCCACATTCCCCATCTCATCATCGTTAAAAGGCTGGTTATTGACCATAAATTTGATCAGGCCATTGCCACATAAGAGATGTACTTCTGATTGGCTATAAAGAGATCTCATTAGAACAAAGGCGTGATCAGATATAAACCCAGCCTGATAGGCTAATAAACGCAGACATGGGGAGCACTGCCAGTAATGTGTTTCTGCTCGTAATTTTTATGGGGATGTTTGGGAAGGCATTAACAGGAAAGATGGGCGCTTGCTGTGCATAACGGTGCTGTGATAGGAGGTACAAGGTTGTGTGGACGCAGATGTGTTCACACTTAAGCAGATCTTGGAAGCATGGCGAGGGAACCATTGGCAACCATAGAGAAGATCGAATCAGTGGTGTTATCTGAGTTTTGGCAAGACTGCTGGCAGAACATTGGCACAGTCTCGTATATGCTGCAGAGGGTTTTTGACAGTTCACTTGTGGCAGTAGAAAGGTAAAAACGACTGACTGAAGAAAACTGAAAATGACAAGGTAAATAGTTCTGTTTCCACCAAGGAAGAATTGCTGAGCCAGACTTTTGACTATTGGTATAAAGTCTGGTCCACATTGCAGCTCGTTCTGGACAAGAATGGCCACTTAAGTCTGGAATATGCTTTGTTTTTCTGCCTCTATCTTTCTGAGTATACTCCATTGTCCATGAACTTGTGGGACACGTTTGACACATGCATTATTTGACCTGCTTGACTAATACTTCACTTGGCCTGCAACTGACAGTACAGAGTTGTCATCTTTAAACTATTTCAAACTCAAGCTGTACAAACACATGTATCTTCTGACCTCCTTGCATTTCCATTTTAGTTGTTTCAGCCTACGTCTTCAATTGTTTTTATTGGAATTTTTCAACTTTTTCTTTGATTAGTTCAGGGTTTCTCAACTCTGGCCCTGAAGTTTAGCACCTACCATGATCAGACACATGTGAACAAGCTAATCAAGGACCGTAATTGGAATCACCCCTATATCCCCATTTAATATTACCTAACATTACTCAAATAATATAGTCCACTTGAGGGAGTGAATAAAAACGAGTAAGCGAATTCGGACAGTGTGTCGGAAGGGCTGTGGACACCATCTTCTGGCAAGAAGTGGGAATTCATTTGGTGCAATCCTCACAGTGCATGGAAATTCTTCAGCACAGAGGTCTTGAACCCTGCACCAGGACCCACTGTCCTTCAGAGTTTAGTTCCACCTCTAATCAAACACATCTGAACCAGCTTATTAGGGTCTTCAGGATTGCTTGAAAATCGCAGGCAGGTGTGTTAAAGGATGAGGGGTTAAAGAAGTAAAGACCTCTGCTCTTGTGGCTAGCTGTTGAGTACACATTGGTTACACACTGTTCATTGAGGTGCATTATGGGATTGAATATGTGCCCTCAATAACATCCACTATGGTTTCAGACACCACTACAAATGGCTGTCCCATCACATAGCGCACTATAATGTCCACTATGGTTTCAGACACCACAACAAATGGCTGTCCCATCACATTAAGGTATGGGGCAATTTTGGACACAGCCAAGGTCTTGTGGATTACTGGAAATTCAGTTTGATCTGGGCTGGAGCTAAACTCTGCAGGACTGTAGACCTCAGGGCCAGAGTTGAGAAACGCTGGGCTAGCACATGAAAGCAAAGCCTGAATCCGAGTGTTGACACCAAGTGAACCCATCAATTAGTGCAGTCAATGCATGTCAACAGTTGACACGTTCTGTAATAACTGCAACAGCACATGATGAAATCTGTGCATGCAACATAGGGACAAATGGACAATTGAAGCAAATCTTTAACCTAAGACATTGACTGAAATTCTGCACATTCAGGTGCTGCATAAACTCTTCTTTTGTATTATTTTTAAGTATACCGTATAACAGTGAAAACGCAGATTGCGTTTGAAATAACTCTTCAATGGCGGGGAAGAGTTTCATCATAAATGACGGAAGGTCATTGTTGGTCTATGTACATGTGTCAGATGAATGTCTTGCTGTTATTTTTAGTGCCTCACCTCAAATTGGTTTTTGATGGGATTTGAAAGAAACTAAACTTATATAAATGTATCTGAAGAGCAAGAGGGGTAGATACATCTGAAATCAGTGTTATCTGTGAGAATAAAGTGGAATTTTACAGGTGAGCTCAAGGATATTAAGTGTCTCAAAATAAACTCCTCTTGAATGTCTTTCAAAAAGTGCGATACCGCAAACATTGTGAATCTGGCAACCAGATTTAACCTGGGAATTTGTACTACTTTTCCCTCCAATTTGAACATAACTCCTAGCAAATGTGTAAAGCCATCTAATCATATCGAAACATGCTATTTTTGTGAGTTATATGCATCTGACAGCTGGAGAACAGTCCTTGGACGTGCCGTATGGGGCTATCACGAGGATATCTCTCACACATACAAATGCTTCAATCATTACAATGGCTCAGCAATAACAATTATTATGATGATGCTGATGCTAATGATGATGATGATGATGATGATGACCCCTGGGGATGAAGACAGCGAAAGCTCCCCAGGCTGCTACAGAATTATGGGGGAGAAGGCGGAAGAAGTACGGAGAAGACAGGAAGAAGTGAAAGTATTTTGCTAAAGTTTGTTGATGAGGTTGGCCATGCGTAGCTGATACAGTCATATCAGTACGACATTAAGCCAGCGTAACCACGGAAACACACATGGGGATTATATCAAAGAGAGAAAAACACAGAAGAGCAGAGAAGCAGAAATTAAAAGAGTAAAAATATGGCAGGGTGTTGCCTAGATTCCAGCTGCGAGTGTGTGTGAGTGTGCAGCCTGCTCATTAGTGCCTAGAGACGACAGGAAACAGACATACTTGTCTTCCTGTGGAAACAGAAAAAAAGGAAAGTTTAAGTGTACGCTCTAAAAAAAAAAAAATACCACCACACACACACACGGCCCAAGCTCAGTCACCTGACTTTAATCAGATCAAGACTCCACTTAACCAGCATACAACCTGAGCTCAGCATAGCTGGCAAAACAGTCGCCATCTTGCTCACAGGCGCACACACACGCACACACACACACATCCGACTTTCACTTAAGTCTCAGTTTTAACCAGAAAGACAAGTAAAAATAGTTCCATTACTGATCATACTCAATCTGCTCTAAGCCATATCATCATTATTATCACCACATATTACTGACCACTCACCATCTGTTCTAGTTTATTAAACTAGTTTGCACCAAAGTATAAAAAGTTGGTTGGATCTAAAAAAAAAAAAAAAAAATAAATATAATAATGCAATTATTTTATTATTAATTAATTAAATATTATTTAAATAAATAAAAATAATATTAAGTATTATTCAAAATATTTTTTTATATTATTATTTATATTTTTTAACCTCTATGCAATATGTTAACCAATCCTTAAAGGAAATAATATTTATTGTTTGATTCAAGGTTCAGTGTGAATAAGTTACTTTTTAGGTGCATGCCACTGCAAATGGCATGAACGAAAAATAATCCAAATTATTTTTATTACAATTAATCAACAGTAAAATGTTCATGATCGTAACAGCCCTAATGTACTTCCACATGTGGTAAGCTAAATTTACCTAGAACACACATGCACACGCACACACGCACGCAAGCACTCACACACACATACACACACGCATACAAGCACTCACACACACATACACACGCACACGCATACAAGCACTCACACACACACACACACGCACACGCACACACGCATACAAGCACTCACACACACATACACACGCACACAAGCACAAAAAGCTAGCCTCTAGCATGGGACCACGTGCTGGATTTTAATCTCCAGGGACTGAAAGTCACTGGGCCATACCAGGAGACAGTGCATGCGTGTGTGTGTGTGTTTGTGTGAGATCTCTTTAACAAGCGTAAGGCCCATCTTTCTCTCAGCAGTGGAGTGAAACATAAAACACAGTACGGACAGACAGCTACAATTAAGATTAAACACACACACACACAACACAGCTGGAGTCAAGAACTTCCTGTGTGAGCGCTAGCTAATGTAAAAGCGTGCGCACACACACACATACACAAAAAGTGTGTTCTCAGCTGGGGTTAAGGGATAGAGGAGTTTGCAGACAGCCAGCGAAGCAGAACAACAAAGGATAAAAGAAAAGAAAAAGGGACAAGAGAGGAAAAAATACTAGATGCTAGCATGTTTAGCTTAGCTCAGCTATCACAGTGTCAGCCTAAAGACGAAGAAAATGCTTGAGGTAAAACGCGAACTCAAAGCGATATCTGTGTCCAAACGCCAACCCAAAAACTTCAGAAACTGTCTGATCATTTCATGAGGTCTTAAAAGATTTAAGACCTAACCTAACTGTCGTTTCTTGTCAGACATTATTTAAACACAACAACAACACACAATATAAACCTACATAAGCCTATACTTTTGTTTCCTGTACTCCAGTGCTCTGTAATGGAAAAGTATTTGTCCTGTCTATTAATTACAATCTCATTCACCAGGTTTTTAACATGTCGACAAGCGTGTGTCACAGTAAACTGGAGGTCAACCTCTTCCCACAAATGTGCCTCACCCCACAAACCTTTTTAAACTGTGCCGTAAAATCCTAACAAATGATATCAGTGTGTGGCCAGAGAGAGAGAGAGAGAGAGAGAGAGAGAGAGAGAGAGAGAGAGAGAGAGAGAGAGAGAGAGAGAGAGAATGTTTCCCTCTTACGTGTGTGTGTGCCATCTCTCTCTCCCAAAGCAAAGCATCTGGAAAGACACTTCGTTCTTTTTAATAAAGGAGTGCAGTGAACATGAGGAGTGTTTCTCTGTAAATATGCATGAGGCTGCAGAATCCAGGCAGTTCAACAATAATCCTGCTCTACTGTTGACTTAGAATTTCATAAAGCAACACACACTCACATATAAACAACATGGCGTGTTCATACGCAGCCAAGAGTGCCAAAATATATTTCCCACAGTGCATTTATAATGTAATATTCAGAGTATTCACAGTATTAGGAAAGAGTCTGTCTTTGGTTATACACAGCTTATACTTTACAGTACGTGCCTAATTTTTTTGATTGTTTCGCAAAACTCCAAATTAACATTATCTGCTACCAAGTTTAGTGGGAAGGTTAATGCAGAACTCAAGCAAATAGTATGAATGTCATGAGACTTTAGCATTTAGCATCAAGACAACCACAAAACACCCACATGTTTTTGCACAAAGAACTTTAGATTGTTTGACAAAACCTGAAATTAACATTTCCTGCTACCAAGTTTAGTGAGAATGTTGATCTCCAAATAAAGAGAGTATGAATGTGAAATAGGAATCACATTAGACTTTAGCATTTAGCATCTAAATACAACCACAAAACACCTTCTTGTTTTTACAAAAAAAAACTGAAAACCTTGCTAAATTTGGCCCCCAAATCTGACAAAATAGATTTAGGAATGTCCTCAGTTCATAAAATAAAACAGATTTTGTTTTTCAAATATGTAACTTTAGTTATATGTAATATAACTTTAGCATTTAGGTTCATGTTGTGTGCATGTACGTTTGTGAGAAGAGAGATGGTGCTACTTTCGACAGCAAGATGAAACATCCGTGTTGCTAGTTACATGGGTAAAAGTGTGTGTGTGTGCGTGTGTGTGTGTGTGTGTGTGTGTGTGTGTGTGTGTGTGTGTGTGTGTGTGTGTGTGTGTGTGTGTGTGTGTGTCTGTGTGTGTGAGAAAGCTCTATGAATGGTTCCTGAAGTGCTCTCCTCAAACATAGCTGCAGCACATTCTCCTCTCTCAGAGCTAGCGTAGGAGGAAACCAGCACTGATATGCCTCTCTGGATTTCAACCTTATCATAGAAAACTGCCTACACACACAGAATGAGAGAGAGAGGGTGAGAGAGAGAGAAAGAGAGAGAGAGAGAGATGACAATAGGCTCTGTCTCTCTCTCAGACAGCCAGACGTTCAGGCCGGTTTTAATCACGGACATTCAGCGCGGCCTGAAAAGAGTCTCTGTCCTGAGCCCTGCACTCTCCTACGGCTTAAACAATGCACTGCACACACACAGATTCTCATTAAAATCCTGTGACCATTTCCCAATTGCCTCAACCAGCCAAATTGGGAAGGGGGTCTATGTCTCACACAAACATACACTCACATACAATTCAGAATAGCTAGAAATAAGAAAGTACCATATCAAGAAACGCCAATAAATGTTATGTCTCAAATGTTGCTCAGGAAATTAAATGCTCAGAAGGTGTCAGATGTTCCTCCTATAAAAGTTGCTTTTATGAGAAATAAAAAGACACAAATGAGACATACAGAAAGAGTATCGAGATAATAATTGAGTTCATATTGTGATCTCAGATTTGTTTTGTATTGTATCTGGTGATTCTTTTGAATTTTAATTTTGCAACATATGTGAGTCTACTAAGGCTACTGGGACTAAGAGCTTCAAGAGTTTCAATTTGCTCTCGATTAAATCTCACTGCTTTCTTTGAGAAACTATTGAGACATTAAAGAGATTTTGCTTTTGGACAGGAAAAGTAAGGAGATTCTGTTTGTCAAGGATAGTATTAGTCAGGCCACAGGAAATACAACAGCAGGTCTATAAAAATACGATTTCTCTCTGTCTCCATCCATCTCCTCTCGACTTTTATCTCTCGCTGTCTCATTCTTCCGAGCATCTATTGTTCTGCCTGCATTCATTTCCCTGTCTCTCTCTCTCTCTCTCTCTCTCTCTCTCTCTCTCTCTCTCTCTCTCTCTCTCTCTCTCTCTCTCTCTCTCTCTCTCTCTCTCTCTCTCTCTCTCTCTCCTTCAGCTGTAATTGTGATGGGTGAGCTGATAATTGTAATTACGTTCTCTAGGTAGAGTGTGTGTGTGTGTGTGTGTGAGGGGGGGGGGTTTAACTTCAAGGGGTGCAGACCCATCTGGGTAGCCTCCTAAAATGTCAGACTGTGGAACAATATTGGTAACACACACAGACACACACATACACAGACAGCATAATGGGTAACACTGACTAGACAGCGGAGGGCAGTGCATCGCCACACTGACTCGAGCCAATAATACAGAACTCTAGTGGAGAGCAGCGTATACAACGCACACACTCATCAAGTGTTGTCTTCACCTTCAGCCTGCACTGCCACATCGCTTCCTCCACATCTTCACATCAAGCTTTTCACAAGACCAGAGAACACATCTATCTATCTATCTATCTATCTATCTATCTATCTATCTATCTATCTATCTATCTATCTATCTATCTATCTATCTATCTATCTATCTATCTATCTATCTATCTATCTATCTATCTATCTATCTATCTATCTATCTATCTATCTATCTGTCTGTCTGATCAGACAAACTGTTCATCTGTCTTTCTGTACTTGTGACTACCTACCTACCTATACAGACAGACAGACAGACATGTAGATAGATAGACAGACATACAGACAGGTAGAAAGACAGACAGACAGGTAGATTGATAGACAGACAGGTAGATAGATAGACAGACAGACAGACAGGTAGATAGACAGACAGACAGACAGACAGACAGACAGACAGACAGTCAGACAGGTAGATAGATAGACAGACAGACAGATAGACAGACAAACAGGTAGATAGATAGACAGATAGACAGACAGATATAGAGATAGAGATACAGATATATTGTAGGTTATTTATTCTAGATGTGTTTCTCAGTTAAGGATCTCATCCTTTTCGTTGCTGCGCAGTGCCCAGACCTGTTGGGTAGAAGTGACGTGCATGGCCATGTGTGTCTGAGTCTGGTACAGGTGCAGAGATCAGCATGGAATGCCGTTCATCTGTGCCGCCCGTCTGTGCGCCACTGTCTGCAGCCAGCCGCTAATGCCGGGGATAAGGGACAGGCTAACGGCATGAGCCGCCCACCCACACACACGCGCACAGAAAAGCCACTCAGCCAGATAATTACGGATGCGTCCTGGGCAGAGGCTTAAACACACACTCGGAGCCGTTGCCGCTAACAGCGTTCATTAAAACCAACACTGCAAAGGTCAGAGGTCACCCACTGCTAAAGATGGATGCTTGCCACTCCATTGCCTCTCCACCAGCGCTACTCTCTCTCTCTCTCTCTCTCTCTCTCTCTCTCTGGCTTAAAAACAATTTGTTTCCTCGCTTTACTAAAATGGAAGAAAGACAGAAGGATGTAAAAAGACAACAAGAAAACGAGTTTACCTGCCATCGGGCGCAAGAACACCAAGTGTCGTGTTTAAATATGCCCCTAATCAAATCATCTCCCCCGCCTGCCTCTCCACTAATTCAATAAAGGCAACAACTTGTCATTGTTATTTAAAGTAATTTTCAATGTAATCAAGTGGTATTAATAAGCATGCTGCCTCTCATTACCGACTCAACCTGCCTTCCGAAGCGCGCAGAGCGCAGTGTGTGCGTGTCAGCGTGACAGAGAGGCTGTTGTGTGCCTGTATGTGTGTGTTAGAACATTATGCATGTGCTTGTGACTCATTGTGTGTGTGTGTGTGTGTGTGTGTATGTGTGTGTGTGTGTGTCTGTGTGGGCGGACATGAGTTCCATGGTATTTTTGTTCTTGTTGCTTGCAGTGACAGAACAGAGTTGCATCTCTTGGCTTCGTTTTTCGCAAGACATTTGTGCAAAAGTTAGAGAAAGGTAAAAAGTTGCGGAGGTGAACACAAGGCGAATATTCTCATATTCTCTTAGATTAGCAGAGAATAAGACAGACAGATAGACAGACAGACAGACAGACAGACAGACAGACAGACAGACAGACAGACAGACAGACAGACAGACAGATAGATAGACAGACAGATAGAGAGAGATAGATAGATAGATAGATAGATAGATAGATAGATAGATAGATAGATAGATAGATAGATAGATAGATAGATAGATAGATAGAGATAGACTATTATCTTAATGTATCACTATTATTCTTCATTTGCATGTAAGACAATTACAGCAATACATCAAGTTCTTCTGTAAATGCAAAAATGCATTTAATATAAAAGAAACTGAAACAAATCTTCAAGTCTATTGTCAAGTCTAACGACAACCGTGTTGTTAAAAATGCATCAAGCCCTCATGAAGGAAAAGTGGGATCATGACAGAGTGATCCTGCAGAGAGCTGAGCCCTAAAAAGAAATGAAGCACGTCGGAAATTTCCACTGCACGGATCATAAGAAAAATGCGTTATCGTTACTATGCGTCATATTCAGATGCAATCCAAGATGATGTATTTGAACTAGGCAGAAATTATTGCAAGCGGGCGGCGAGATGTTCAGAGGTGTTGATTTGGTAGAAACTTGAGGAAACGCAGCCGCTGGAGTTTTTGTTTGCGCAGCACGTCAACGTTGCGCCCGGAAAAATCAACTTAATAGATAGCAAAGTTATTTCTGGATCCATTTTATCTGCTCTCTATTTTCCCAGATTTTTACTCAAATAAAGGATGACAGAAGAAAAGGATTTGAACTAAAGGGGAGATAATGAGAAAGTTAATCGGATGCAACATACACACACACACACACACACACACACACACACACACACACACACACACACACACACAGTGTGTGCTCATTAGACAACAGTGTTCTGGGTCATCTGGTGGCTTCATTAGGCTGTAAAGAATGCCACTGAGTACCCTAGAGCCACATAAGAAAGAGAGAAACGTAAAGAGAAGCAAAAGAAAGACAGAAAAACTTAAGCTGGTCTTTATTAAGGCGGTCCAGCAGCTGCTCCTCTGGCTAATCTAGAGCCTCTACACTAATAAAGAAGAATAAGACAAATAGCGATCCATCACACATCCCCCCCATCAGCCCTTTCTCTCCGGCTCTGAACAGAAGATTATGCCCCGAACGGCTCTGGGGTGGAACCGTGATTGTGAGTGTCAGTCAGTGAGAAAAAAAAAGGAAGATACTGCCTAATAGTGCAACATCGATCAGGAAATGTCTACTTAAATGCAGCAGTAGTCTGTCACATACACAGTAAGGCTATTAAAATAGGACTCTAGCATGTGTGTCTGTGTTCTAGTATGTATCAATACAAGATTTGCACACACACACACAAAAAAAAAAAAAAAAAAAAATCCAACAGAACCTGCGTTTTTGCATGAACTCATTTGAGGATGTGCATGTGCATTTTGGTGCATTCAGAGCAGTGACCTGCTTATCGGAATAAATAATTGACCAAAAATAACACTTCTTCTGAGAGAGCACAGCGTGTCATCTTTATACCCTTGATCTATTTTCATAATTCAGTGTGGAATACAGCGGCGCCCCAATTTACAACAACCCAGAATCCTGAACTATATATGAAGATCCAGAGTATTTATAGTTTGCTCTTCATACCCTCATTACAAATATGTTCATGAAATCTTTTAAAGTGACATTAGAAATTCTGTCTGAACCTCTTATTTATTTGTCCAAAACATCAGGGATGGAGCTTATGAATTCAACAACTGACTAAAATATTGATTTAATGTAATGCAAATGAGTGAAACATAATATAATCGTTAATCTTATTTTTTGGGTCATATGCTGTCCTCTAAAAGTGTGATGGCTTCCGAGAACTAAAGCGGAACGATTTGACATCATGACATGCTTTCTGTGGTTTCAGTTACCCTTTCTATACTTCCTCAAAAACTCACGAGAACTGAGTTTACACAATGCCTGTCTCAGACCCTAGTCAACAGCCATTATGGGCAGTTTGAAAGCAGGTATGATGCCCAAAAATGACAATAAATGTCCATAGATAATAGTTAGGGTTAGGGTCAGCTGTCTATAATGCCCAGTTTTGGTAGCTTAGTTTTGAGAAACACTTGATAACACTTGAGTGTGTTTAACTATAAAGAAACACGAACAAACCGACTTTAAAGACGCGCATTAGCTAAAGATGCGCAACACCATGTTATATCAAGATCCTAAGGGGGTCTTTAAAAAAAAAAAAAAAAAAAGAAAAGAAAAAAAAGAAAGGAAAAAAAGAGGGAGAGAACTGCCCAAAATGTCAATTCGATTGACTTAAAGTGCATAAATGAACTATTCTATACAAAGCTGGAAGCGATGCGCACAGCATCAGCACCATCATCCCGCATCACAGATGAGATGAGATGAGATGAGATGAGACGCGCCCGGTCTGATAAGCCTCCTCATTCCCGGTGTGTTCGGGGGAGGGCTTGGTCCCTCAAAGGGTTAATAAGACACTCCATGCGTCAGACACATGACACTATATGTGCGAACTCAAGGGGGGAAAAAGTCCCCCACACACTTTTTAGAGCCGAAATGGCACACGCAGCCGCGCGTAATTCTCACAACATTTGTGTTGGAGTCGAGCGGAGCGGAAGAGCGCGTCCTCAGCGCGGGCAGATGGAGACACTCGGCTCTCTCCGCATGCATGTTCGGGTCGGGTCTTACCTTAACACGTTCCAGCTCTTGAGAGGGTCCAGGTCTGAGATTATAGAGACCATGCTTGAGGCTCGGGCAGCTCGGGCTTTGCTCGGACAGAATGCGGTTGATTGAGTGAGTGAGTGAGCGCTGTTACTCCGACTGTCTCTCTGCACTGCTCTGAGTGTGATAAGCGCTGAGAACAGGCTCTCTTTCCTCCGCCCCTCACAATCACTCCAGCTCTGCCTCTGTCTCTCTCGCTCTCTCTCCCTCTCTTTCTCTCTCACCGCCTCATGTCTTTACGAACCTCTATGTAATATCCGAAACAACGTATGCAAACTATTCCGTACGACGTATACATCAGAATGAATACTTGGAAATGTTATGCTCCTTGTAAATTTTTAAAAGGGGATTTTATAGAGATAGATATCTATAACTCTGTGTTATGAGACTAAGTGGCAACGAAACTAAAATGTCATAATGTTCTCCACTTTCAAGTCTTAATGCCACAGTCGAAATGGGTAAGTAGGCTTAGCAATAACAGTTTACATGGTCACACTTTACATTAGGTGTACTTAAATTACAATTTAAAGCATTTGATACAGTTTTTTTATATGTACGTACTGTACTGTTTTGCATATATATATATATATATATATATATATATATATATATATATATATATATATATATATATATATATATATATATATATATATATAAAATTAATGCAAATACAGATATCCTTTATACGTCTGTTTCCACATTACACATACTATGTGCATTTACATTAATAATAATTACAATAGTGCTGAAAGGCCTAATAACAAAGTATACAAGTTGCAGTAACACTTTATTTTACCTTTTATTTTATTTTTATTTTACCGTATGTAAATACATAATAAATTATAGCACATGTATTTACATATAGTAACAATAGTAAATTATGCATAATTACATCCTAATCCTAGTAACCCTATAGTAAGTACATGTAGTTAATCAATATTACTCAGTACTTAAATATATAATTACACTGTAACAATTACACCTTCAAATAAAGTGTTCCAAAAGTAATTACAAATTGTTTACATTGTTATGCATTCATTAGGATTGTTCATTAAGCTACATACTAGACGTAGAGACTTTAAAATGCTAAACAAACTGAAATGCTGTTTTCCCACTACATGTTTAGTCAAAATAAAAAGGTTTGTAATAAGTGTACCCCTCTTGTTAATGTCCTTAATACTGTCTACTGTAGAAGCCCAGGTCTCTGTCATTAAAAAAGCCCATTGAAGCATACAGTAGCTTGTTCACAATTAGTACATCTTGAAACATTCTGTTGCAAACTGTAAATGGCCAAGATCAGCTACATTCATAACAGGTTTCTTGGAACATTTTCGTCTTTAAATGGCCATCTTAAAAATGGAAATGTTGCTTTGTCACAAACAAGAAGAAGAAGAAAAAGCAGTTAGGTCTGTGAGTCAAATGAGAAGACAGACACCCTTTCCACGGGACAATATTATATCTAACAAGGCTAACTTCCTGTTTGACGCACCACCACATCCTGTTTTAAGGCTACCACGTTGTCTGCAGATAAGCTAACATACATAAACTATGTTAATTCAGATGAATAAAAGTAAAACTACACTCTATGTGTTTGTTTTAATGAAAACCCTGCTATATATATATATATATATATATATATATATATATATATATATATATATATATATACATTTTTTTTTAAATACATTGTGTGTATGTGAATGAAAGAGAGTGAAATAAAGAAAGTTAACACAAAGCTTGAGTTTCCTGTGTGCCTCTTGCTCAATATCCTCAGGTCAGAGTTCTCCTACTGACTTGTTTTTACTGTAGCACAAAGGAGTAAGAAACAACAATATATCCTCTCTAAAAAATATATATATATATATATATATATTATATTTTCACGTTAATGTGAATGTTTTAAGAGACATACTCAATTGAAAATTATATTTAGACCTCTGATCTACCCAAAATAGGCCACTATGTTTGAGCATGGTTCAGTTTCCTTGAAATTAAGAGCATGGATGCATTAAAGCAAAGCAATAGAGACATATAAGCAGTCTCAGTTTCAGTACGTTTGTAACATATTCAACACTTTTCAGACTGTTGAGTTCACAATAACTATGTTTCCATCTAAAGTTGTGAATTTAACTTGTGTGCAAAAGTGGAATATCACATTTGCAAATAAAGCAGCGTTTCCATCCAGTAAGTCGAAGAGAACTAAATCATCACTTCCTGATAAACTGATGCTAAATATCAATAAGAGGCCACTGCATATAATAATTTTCATATATAAATGACTAAATTACTTGTGTCTCAGAACACACAAACGAAACACAATGAACACATTTTCCGGATGCCTGCTGTTTGGGAACACGGCCGTGTAAGACTGAGGCCGTTGCTCAGACCTTTCAGAACAACCAAAAGAATATTTCAGATGCTGTGTAAAAAGATTGGTCCGCTGGTTAGTCCAGTTATGCCGTCCCATCGCGCAAAGTTAGACGACTGTTTTGATGTGCATCAAATAATTGATGTATTTATGTTTCCATCGTAGTTTATGCACATTTTTAGAAATTATGTGCATCTTGGCGTTTCCATCCAGCATTTAGCTAAAACAGTAAGAACACAATTAACGCTTTCACTTCCTGAATTTTATTTTAAAGTTGCCAGCCAGCACTAGCATTTGAATTGATCGTATTCACAAATATTTCATGGCCCCCAGAATATTTTGTTGTATGAATATTTAAACATTGAATATATCAAAAGAAAGAACAGAACCTCTGCTTAAAAAAAAAACAAACATTTGAGTCTAGCTTTTATCAACACTTGAATGTGGGTTAGTTTCATAAAATAACAGCATTTCTAACAAAAAGCTGAGAAAATTGTCAAATACTTAGAACATGTCCATCTTAGAAGTCCATCCAACACCATTGTCTGGCTATCACCAGACCAAGCTCAATCTTTTAAGATTGAACATTGGTCTGGGGAGTCATGCTCTGTATTTTTACTGCACAAGAGGCGTGATCAACGGGCATAGTTCAAATGAATCTGTACGCAATTGGATAGTCCTTCAACCAATCAGACCACAAGAGGCGTGATCAATGGGCATAGTTCAAATGAATCTGTACGCAATTGGATAGTCCTTCAACCAATCAGACCACAAGAGGCGTGATCAACGGGCATAGTTCAAATGAATCTGTACGCAATTGGATAGTCCTTCAACCAATCAGACCACAAGAGGCGTGATCAACGGGCATAGTTCAAATGAATCTGTACGCAATTGGATAGTCCTTCAACCAATCAGACCACAAGAGGCGTGATCAACGGGCATAGTTCAAATGAATCTGTACGCAATTGGATAGTCCTTCAACCAATCAGACCACAAGAGGCGTGATCAACGGGCATAGTTCAAATGAATCTGTACGCAATTGGATAGTCCTTCAACCAATCAGACCAACGATCGCTGTATCAACCATCGCTTCACTATCCGTCATTGTGTTAAACCCGCCAATAGCACGGCAGGTGGATAAGCCGGTTTGTTATTGGTCCCCGCAAATTTGTAACAGAAGCAGGATAGAAATATGTGCAGGTTTCCAGCCTGAGCTGCAGGGCGAAATCAAATCGCCGGAAGATCAGGCTGGGTTTATCTATCAACAACCCCCAAAACTTGTAAAATCATTTAACTATTTGTGGGCGTCAACATTTTTCTCGATAACATTAGGCAGTTTTGATTAATATGCTGTTGAATGTTTGATCACATTAGCTTACTTGTGCGTAAACAATTTCTCTCTGCTCCTTCTGGTTTATGCAGAACTCCTTCACATCAATGGCGGTGTCATAAATGGTGGAAAATCTTGTCAACAGTGGGGAAAGAGTTAAATCAGAACACACTTTATCCCATTATGTTTTAATAGAAACACTACAAAGATAATTCTGTTTTTTGGGGGGTTTTTTTCACTGTTAAAATGTTACATGCAACAAAAAATTGTAGTATGATTGATAAATATGTTTGAAATTATGTTGAATACTTATGTTGGATACTTATGATAGTACTTACGATGAAGACTGTGTGATCAGGTGCATTCAGTTCATAGGTGACAAATAAGTCTGTATATAGGCTATTTCTGCAATGGTCAATCCCTGAATTTGTGGGGCTTTTTTTCAATTTCTGTAGCCCAAAATGAATGACTAATGCATTACGTTGTTTATTTGAGGCATTGTATATTGACAACACACCAATAATCATTATGTACTTATGTAATTACTGATGGTGAGTGACGGTAAGAGTACAATTATCTGTAAATATTTTTTTTTTTGTGCATATTTACCGAAATCAATTGTGGTCCTGACCCCCTCTACACAAGGCAATGGTGTCCACTGGCACATAAATAATTATAGTTCTGCTTTGCTGAAAATACAGAATTGTGTTAGACAGAGGCTTGCTCAAGGTGACTGATTACATTACATTTTACATGTTTAAAATTAATATTGTTTTTAACAGTTATATGTTGTCTATTGTTGTCATACTGTTTTCGCATTTTGTTTTACAATTTAAAATGGTATTGTCAGAAATTGCATTTATTCAAAAAAATAAAAAATGCATATCCAGTAAAATAATGTCATTTTTATTGGTGAAATCATTATGAGGTCTAGCAAATCCATTACTTAATATCTTAATTTGCATTAATTGCAACACCACAAATCCTGAAGGGAGGGACTGGATGGAATTAGTAGCTAAAAATGTGATTGATGCTTGATGCTCGATGCTTTTGCTTGATGCTACTGTACATCCACAACAACATACACTACATTGCCAAAAGTTTTAGGACGTCTGCCTTCACATGCACATGAACTTTAATGACACCCCATTCTTAATCCATAGGGTTAAATATGGAGTTGGCCCACCCTTTGCAGCTATAACAGCTTCAACTCTTCTGGGAAGGCTTTCCACAAGGTTTAGGAGTGTGTTTATGGGAAATTTTGACCATTCTTCTAGAGGTCAGGCGCTGATGTTGAATGAGAAAGCCTGGCTCGCAGTCTCCGCTCTAATTCATCCCAAAGGCGTTCTATCGGGTTGAGGTCAGGACTCTGTGCAGGCCAGTCAAGTTCCTCCACACCAAACTCGCTCATCCATGTCTTTATGGACCTTGCTTTGTGCACTGATGCACAGTCATGTTGGAACAGGAAGGTACCATCCCCAAACTGTTCCCACAAAGTTGAGAGCATGAAATTGTCCAAAATGTCTTGGTATGCTGAAGCATTAAGAGTTCCTTTCACTGAAAATAAGAGGCCAAGCCCAACCCCTGAAAAACAACCCCACACCATAATCCACCCTCCACTAAACTTGGCACGATGCAGTCAGGCAAGTACCATTCTCCTGGCAACCGCCAAATCCAGACTCGTCCACAGAGAAGTGTTTTTGAGCTAATCATGAAGTTTGGAGGTCTGTAGCTATTGACTCTGCAGAAAGTTGGTGACTTCTGTGCACTGTTACTCAGTACTACAAAACATGCATAAAGCTAAAATGAAACAGGCTGTTTTGTTTTAAAAAAATATGCTCTTGTTGTTTATTTTGATATATTACATGTTCAGATGTTCATAAAACAAAACACTCTGGGGGACATGACATTTTTGTGAAAATTATCAAAAATATGCTGGTGCTGGCTGGCAAACTTGAAAAAAAAATGCTGAAAAAAATGCTGGGAAAAGATTTAATGTTCACTTATTCATTATAAAAGCAGGAACATGAAAGAATATAGGTTAATTTAAGTGGCCAATTTAAAATCTACACAAACACTACTAGCATTTACGCAACATTTGTGAAGACAGTCACGTCTTCACAAAGCAAGCCTACTTCCACAACATCCGAAAAGCCACATGTCCACCACTTTTGGCTACAAGCACTTAGCTAATAAACATTACAACCACACCAACCAAATCGTGCTAAATAACAAGCAAAGAGGTCTGTTTAACAAACCCACAAGACAGCAGAATCCTGGTTTCTGGAAAGCAGTGGGTTTGTGTGGGCTTGAGAGTGTTATTCTTAAACATAGCTTCTTAAAACATGTGCAACATGTTCCTTTTCCACCCATCATCCACTCACTCGTGGCCTGTAATCTTGTTAGCGACCATATTTATATGCATTCACACACACATATACACCTCTTGGGCTCCTTTTCAAGGCACAGAGATGTACGAGAGACAGACGTAGAGCGAAAACAAGAAACGGGTGCTTTCTTGTTGTCTCCTCAAAGAGACACTGACCTGAGACGTCAGCCATAATTCACAGCCCATATCATCTACACGTCTAATATAAATAAAGTATAACATCATCCTTTCGAAGTCTATTCCTCCCTCTCTTTCTCTGTCAGCATCTATTCAGCATAAATAAAAAGAAAAAAGGACATAAGAAAATGAGGAAAGGCGCAAAACGATGGCGCGCACACCAGCGCACGGATGAAATAACTATGAGGGGATTATTTCATAAACGACGATATTTCCTTTCTTCTGAAATTCATTTGATGCTGTCAAATAAGCCCAAAGCCATACGCCCACATGCACATTGTCTTAAAAAGAACGATTTGATGAGGATCTATTCTGCCTAACCAGGCGGAAATAAAGTGCTGCCTCTGTTCACAGTCAAAGCTTCATAAAGCCGCCCATCCAGGGAGGACAGGAACAACACAGAGATTGGAGAGCTTATGAATGTAATTATGAAATGTATGTGTCCTTATCTCTTTTGCAACATGATGAAGATCAATGTAAATGCGGCCGTTAAACATACCTGGTCATTGAAGTGTGGATGGGTGACCTTGTCTGTAGTCATTATATGGGTCACCTAAAAAAAGCAGAAAAAAATGACCTGTTAGGTAATTTCTGAGCTCATTTCCGGAATATCGTGCACAATTCATGCTTTTCACACTTTGATCAATTTATGATGTTTAACCAAAGTCCCTTTAAGACAAGTCATTTCACTCATCTTTGAAACGACTCCCAGGCATGCAAGTGTAGCTCCTATATCTCTGAATGGGGAAACATCAAATTCTCCAAAACTCTTCGCCAAGCTTACAATTAAATTTCATATTTGAAATCACCAATGAAATCTGATAACTGTCTCATAAATCTTATTTCTAAAAGCTCGAAACATGATAAAAAATGGCATTTTTCACGTACTATTTTTCTGCTAATTTAGCAGCTAGTTTGCTACTAGATTGTGGGTGGTTAGTGAATAAGAAGTATGTTTTTGCACACAAAAGTGGGGAAATTGTAAATTCACCCCTTCTTCCCTTCATGTGAAAAAAACAGAGTTGGCTATAGTTCTGTCAGCTGCTAGTTTGTTGTAATTAAGCTAATAATAATTAACGGCACATTGCGCTTGAGATTTATGTTAGATACAATGCAAGATAATGAGAAACACAGAATAGAAGAGAGAGTGTTTTGGCCTTGCGGGTAACCATATGTAAATGTAACATTAGAATGGTAGAGGAGCAGTGTGTGCTGTTATTGGCTACATTCATCACGCTAAGCTAACAGGTCTGTTACTCTGTTTATAAAGCACAAAACAGGATGGCGAAAACAAAAGGTGACAGAGTGAATAAACTGCCTGTACGTTTAGTTTGCATTTGAAAAACGGCTTTAGAGGGTATATTGCACTTTTGTTGTTTTTGTCTTTCTTAAGCACCCTACGCTACTATCAGCGACAGTTGTCTAATGCTGCCTTCAAGTCATGTCGCTATGATCATATTTACATGATGAGCACACGAATGCCACAATGTTGTTTTGCCAGTGGGAATCTCAGGATTTTCTTTGAGCCCAGACTTTCAGAGTGGGGGGCATGTCTATTAGAGCATCAAGTTGGTGGCTAATTAACATCCACATAAAATGTTTTGGAACAGAGTTTGTGTCGAGAACAAACATATGATTTTCAAATGCTTTCTAGGTCAGTGTTATTTTTGTATTATTTATATACTATTTATGGTAACTTTAGTTTAGGGTCCAATTCTCACCATTAACTACTTGCTTATTAACATGCATGACTGTCACGGTTGTGGTTGCAATCAAACACAAATGACAAAGGAATTAATTCTAAATAGTCTTTAATCCACAAAACAGGAATACATGGAAGAATCTCAGGAGTATAAACATGCTTACCACAAATAATAATGACAAACACGACAAGGAACTGAACAAAACAGGTAGTACTTATACATAAGGGAACTAATTAGACGGCTAAACGGAATCAAAGCACAATAAACAAACACAGGAATGAAAAGACAACTAAACAAAACATAATCCTGACAGTAGACTCCCCTCCCGGAAGGCGTGACATCACAAAGTACAACTGCGGAGGGTGGGAGGGGGCTCTGGAGGTGGACAGCAATGACGTGGAGATGACTTCTGACAGGAGCATTGGTCCCGATCGATGGCGGCGGAGCTGGAGGAAGCGATAATCGTCGCGAGGCCGCAATGATGACAGCCCGGGACAACATTGCAGGTCTGGAGGTCCAAGGTGATGCCGCTGGCTCGAGGGAGCGAGGCATCCCGAAGTCCGCAGCGAAACCAGGGTGACGAAAGACCAAGGTGAAGCCAGCAGAACGAAAGAGCCTGGTGGAGCCTGAATGATGGCGCATCATGGCAGAGCTGAGGGAGCACAGAGGCATGGTTGAGCCAACTGGCAGACTGGCCGAGATGGAGTTAAGGGCCTGGAGTGAAGCCAGGGGATCCGCCTCGCAGAGCTTAACTGTTGGAGAGAAGCCCCAAAGCGGAGCCCGGGAGCTGGAGATAGACAGTAGTGAAAGTAAAGTTGAGGGGCTACAAAACACCAGATATGTCCAGCCATGAGGATGGGAATAATGGGTTGGGCAGATGACAGGAGTGACCAGGTAGTCAAGAAGGTTCCCTGAAGTTCTTTCTGGGGTAGAAATTGGTTCTGACCAAAAGTCGATTAGCCAGTGGTCCTCCACTGGTTTTGGAGAGAACTGACTCCCAGATGCGATCTCTGAGATGGGCTTCGGCCTCGGGACAGAAGTGGCATCTGGCTCTAGCTCTGGGACGGATGCGTTGCCTGGCTCTGGCTTCGGGGTGAGAGGCGGCACTCGCACATGGTCCGTGGTGGGTGTTGACTCAGGCTCTGTATCCGTGGCAGCCTCAGGCGTCAAACTCACGGCGGAAGATCTCTCTTAACTTTCCAGGACTCTCCGGGCTGGGATGACTAGCCAATTCTGGAGCGGGGAGAAAGAGAGCTGCTGGTGATGAAATATGTACCGGGGAGTCGGAGTGAATGTCGGAGTGAATGCTGAGGATGTCATCCATCCTGCTCCAGAAAAGTTCTTTCAGGGTTACATCGTCCCAGCGTGCCTTGTTGTACAGCTGTAGATAGCCCTCCACATATTCCTCCTGCGTCCGGCCATTCTGAAAAAAGCAGTCCTCTTAAGTTTTACTCATTTTGAGAGTCTGTGTTTCTGTCACGGTTGTATATTTTTATAATTTTGTACGTTTTATTTATATATATATATATATATATATATATATATATATATATATATATATATATATATATATATATATATATATATATATATATATATATAATTATATATATTTTTATTATATATTATTTATATTTTTATATATTATTATTTTTTTTTTTTCAGCTTTATTTCAACTTATGAAATCTTGTTTTAATAGGTTTAGTTTTTGTTAATAATAACAATAGTTTAGGAACAAAAGTTATGTGTACAAATGTTGCTGTCACCCTCATTGAATTATATCCTGATAATCCACTTGTTATCACAACAGGTTTATAGCCTACACTTAAAATCTAAAGTAATAATGTTAAAACTTTATTTTTGCCCTTCACATCAAATCTGCTGTACAGACACATCAAACAAAGGCAGATGCAACTTGACTGCTGTAATACTGAGCTGGCTAAGTCTGGCTTTGCAGTTCAGAGAATAGTCAATATCTGTGTGTCTCCAGCTAAATAACTTTTGTGGGTTGTGTGAGCTGCATTTACACTAATTCGTATTGCAAGTTTTATTGCCTTTATTACATAATGTCTGAGCCACTTGTTTTAAATAAAGAAATACAAAAACAAACAAACATGAATCGAAAAAAAAAGAAAGAAAAAAAAAAGCCTCTTGGGCATGTGCAAGCTTAACAGCTAAGCATTTTGTTGACAGTAAGACACTTCACCAGTCATTCCTTTGCCAAAAATCATCCTCCTTCAGCTCTTGCTCTGTGTAATCACAGTTATTGATCGTTTGGAGGTTGAATTAGACCTCTGATGTTCTTGTGTTAAGCCAATTGTTGGGAAATTAGAGGTTATGGAACATATGGAAAAAATAATCAATAACTGAGCTGGCCAGAGTAAAGGAGAGAATGAATTGTATTTTTATTACCATTATTACAAACTAATGAAGTACATAAACTGCATCAGACTAGTATGAGCAAACAAATAAACAACAGATGGGAATCCACCTCATTTTTATTTAGAACATTATTTATTCTTGTACTTCTCAACTAGTTTTGCTTCAGGATCCAGATTTTATTAATAGTAATCAAACCTTAAATCAAACATTGACATTATTTTTGTATCTTTAAACATGAAATATTGACTGAATATACCACATCAACAACAAAACATATATGGGAATAATTTTTATTCATCCTTTTAAAAGTTGCTAGCATTGATTGAATTTAGCATTATAACAGACCAGAGATTCATTTGCAAATAGCTGATTTAAAGTATTAGACTTTGTTCAATTCTATTGTACTGCCATTATACAAAAGAGATTATGTTTAAGAAGTTATTATGAAATGATAAAATAATATTTATGCTACACATCTTATGCCCACGCTCTCAAATAAGTTTTTGTTTCAGCTAAAATTAAACTACCCACATATCCCTTTCAAATATTCCATCCTGACCTCAAAGGAAATTTATTAACGGAATACATAAATAATGAAGACTGGCAAGAAAAAATAAAAAATAAAAAATAATAATCATTTCCCAGAGTGCATAGTGTCTTATAAACTTCACCGCCCACAGATATGAATGACAGTTTTGATTGGCAGTGGATGTACTAGTATTAAACATTTATTACAGATTATTATTTGTGTTGTGAATATCAATATCAGCCACTGTGTGCTTACCGACAATCATATCTGAAATGGAGATGAATGAACAAAGAAAACCATCAAGAGAAGGAAGGCATTTTCTGATGAAAGTGGCAAATAGTGAAGGATGATGAAAAGAACTTAAGACAAAGATAGATGGTGTAACAACATTCTTGAAGTATTATGTGACAAATTAATGAAAAAAAAAAAAAAAAATGAAAAAAAAGTTTTCTGTTCTACATAACTGAATAAAAGAAGATCCAGGGAGTGAAAGACTGTAAAACAGATGTAAAAATAGGAATTTGATACACAATTGTCTCTGTGGGCTTTATGCACCCAACTGTCTCCTGAGCAGGAAGTGAATTTTTCTCACTTCCTGTTTTGGAGAGAAACAATTTGTCTGTCTTAGCTCATCTCACCCTCAGCAGGGAAGTTTCATATCATGTCGTTTCAGCCCCTGAACTCATGTTATTCCTCTCTATGAAATGGATTATGGAAGTTTGCAATCTGATAAAACACACCGCTTAAATACAACTTTCACATACTCTCACGATATGAAACTAGCATCAATACACTTTTGGTGCAAATTGGGACATGGTATAGGAGCTGATTGGTTATTAGTAAGTTCATACTTTGAGTAATATATTTAATCAGACACACATTTCCAACTTTTTCTTTTATTTACATTGTTTTTAGAGTGAAATATGAGCCAGAAATATATATATATATATATATATATATATATATATATATATTTTTTTTTTTTTTTTGGAGATTCACCCACGTTATAGGATGGATAGTATACAATATGGCATCTACATTGCTTGAGGAAAAGAAGTTCACTGGGAATTGTTCAATGTGTCATTATTAAACCAGTTAAGATGCCTTGTCCCAAACAGAAAACACTTGAGTCGCCATACAAGATCTCTACGCCCCAGGTGTTGCACATACACAACACAAACCTTTACCCACACACAAACAATAAGACATGCCAACACTGTGTGTGTGCAGCAAATATCCTCTGCCCTATCACTCCAGGGCATCACAAGGAATAATAACAATCTCATATCTTTCAAAATGATCCAACACATACACACTAAGAATACACACACATATTTGTGGGGGGTCAGACGTTGAGGTTTAGACTGGAGGTAAACCTCTATCTTCTGTAATGGGAGAAATGGGATGTTTTAGCTATAATGGAAAAGTGAAATGGCTATATTTGATATGATGTGTGATCACTGTGTTTTATTCCCCTTAGGTCATGTTCACAAAGCTCTTTTCTCAGTGGTGTTTATACAGTAATAAATTTCATTGTCTAATTCCCTCAGAGAGATACAGAAAAAGATAGAGATGGGCAAATGAGATGGGCATATAAGGACTGAAACATACTCTACACAAGTATGCAAACACAAAATGCAAATACTGTCGTACATACATTTGTACATGTTGTAGTATTACTATGGTAGTAATAAGCCTCCAGTTCCAGGGGGTGAAAGAGCAACATTGACTATAAACATAATTTTAATTTTATTTTAAAAAGTATTATCTCAGTTTAATATGCAGAAACAACTATAATTAGCTAATTTGTACAATACTTTGTTCGATAAATGCGTGTCGCGCTTTCAAAACAGCTCAATTTGAACGCTTTCTGACTGGCCCAACACTGGCTCAACCAATGGTGTCAGTTTGGGTGAGGATCATTTTTTTGCTTGACCAATGGCAGATCGTGGGGTGTTCGATATCATTAAGAAGGTTTCAGAAAATTAATATCTTTGTATATGCGTTCTTGCATTACCTAGGTGGTAGCAAACCTCCAATACTCAGTAAGAGAGATATGAGGCACTTGAGGCCTGAAAGACATTGCTAGTACACAAACACAAAATGAAGTAGCGTTGTACAAACTTTTATATATGCGTTCTATGCATATTAAGCCATGTTTTTACAGAAATTACGTGGAACAATTTGTCCCAGGAACTTTTTTTTTCCCCAGACTTGTTGCTTGTCTGCGTTTTAATTGTCATCTAAAGTACCATGAAGTTTAGGTAAATTAGTCTGGCGACGTAGGACTGCACGCGACTTTCCAGTTCCTGCTGGATTATGCATATACGCTTAATAAAGCCTGAACCTTGCTGTCGGTCCATTGGTTGTATTTTTTTAACTCCATTGTTGATTCAAATAGCAAACAACTCTTACTGCACGCACCGCAAAAGACTTTTAAAAATAGTGGTTGAAATAAAATGCTGCGTGGAGTCAACCAATCAGCATGTTCAACGCCCGAAAGTTCCCACCCCTGAAAGTTCCTGAACTTTGAAAAAGTACTACATCCCAAGCAGGGACTTTCTGAGGGGGAACTTCATTTAGACCCTGGTTCCTGCAGATGAAACACGCTGAGTACCATCCCAAAGTCCCTATAGTTCCTGGGGAAAGTTCCTGGAAACGCGGCTTTAGTGTGACCGCAACAAACCTCCAGTACGCAAGGGGGCGATGGAGTTCCCTTTAGATGTCAATGGCATTGACTATAGGCTGGATTTTAAAGATTATGCATTTGTTTAAAAGTTTTATTAAGTATGCCAGTTCTAGTTTCTGGTTCAGTAATTGTATATCAAGAGCAGGGACACGTTTGTGGTCAGTTTGTTTTGTGATTTTGCCAGAATAGAGAGTCTCCGCAAGAGCTTTAAGCAATAGATTGAAGAGCGCAGTGTGAAAATTGTGAATCAATTGGAGATGTTTCTTTTGTATAAGGTAGATACTAGGAGTGTGACGAGATCTTGTACCACGAGATCTCGCGAGACTAAATTGTGACGAGATTTCTCATCGAGCTGAAAAGCTGTCCTCGGGTCCTCATTTCTGAAGGAGTGTGAGGGTGAAATTAGGATAGAATATGCTAATGATACGTTTACATTACGCCTCCACTCTAGTTTTGCTTTTTATAGAAATAAAAACAATTTTAATCATAACAGCCGCTTCAATTCCATCAGCTCATCTAGAACGAGCTGTTCGAGTCTTGCATATTGCGCAGCACTGATCACGTGACGTGAAGACGAGCGTGTGTTATGAGAGTGTGTTACATGTTAGACGTGGCGGAGGATTCGTTGCGCAGCAGAAACGCCAGACTTAATTTTTTTAAATGCACGTTCAGCACCACCGCTCCCTATTCACAGAGTAGGCTCCACACGATCGCCAAATTTACAGTGAAGGTAAACGGGAACGCACATTCAAACGTGCATTCAATAAGTTACTGCTGTTTGAAAGCGGCTCCCTGGGGCATGCGAATATCTCCCAATATACAACTATTTAGTTATAACTATCTCTTAGGTCTGTATCTGCATGCTTGAAGAAATATGTGTTCTCTATTTGCTCTTTGAATATTGAGTACTTTGATTATGGTTATTGTTTGCACTTAATATCTATGATCAATTTGTGTTAGGAGTTCAGTTAGGAGGTCAAAAGAAGCTCATGTGCAGTTCTAAGGTCTGAAGAGACAATCATACAGGAGAGAAGCCAGTCAGCTGAGTTTTTGGCAAAACAGTGCTTGTTTTCTTTTACCGTATGATAAATCATACTCAGAAAGTAGAAATGAAATGGCATTCATTACAAGTTGATTAGTTAAAACATTTCAAATGCACCTGCAAACAATTTGTTCTAGTCATGTATTTCATCATTGAGGATTTCTTAAAAATACTACGTAAAAATCTCGTCTCGTTCTCGTGAACCCAATCTCGTGTCTCGTCTCGTGAGATTAGTGTCTCGTCACACCCCTAGTAGATACGTGTCGCAAAGTGTCGCAAAAGTGGTGTGGACAATATCGACCCTGGCAAAATTACGCCTATGCATTCTTATGATAATCGGCTCAACAGTTGCTAAACCAATGATGTTACTTTGGGGCGGGATTATCTGTTCACCCAACCAATGGCAGATGAGGAGTGTTTTATCGTACCATTATATTACCATTATCGGTGGTAAAATCACTGTAACACAGTTTTGAGTACCTTGTTGCTTAAATCAACATGAATAATACAGATTTTTATTCACAATCACTTCAGACTGTTACAATTACCCCTGAATGTTGCAAATGAAACAATTATAATTAAATAAATGTGATAATGGTGTTAAAAACAATGAATGCCGTTCAACATGTAATTAATTGCTATTTATGGATAACAAAAACAATGGCACAAACTGGACAAAAGCTAGAAATGTTTGTGTTTGCATACATGTCTCAGGCCTAAGGAGACTAAACCGATTGGTTAGAGTGAGAGAAAGACACAAAACACTCTTTAAGCTTATGTAAGTTCAATCTGAGGCCAGACAAGAGACAGAAGGTGGGAGGAGGGGGGTGTCGAGGGGGAAAAAAGACAAGAAAAATCGAGGGGGACCGAGAGGGGTAGAATAACTGTGAGTACATTTAGTTACACATTTTTCAGTTCAATAAAATGACCATAATAATTATGTGTAAGAACTAAGCCAAAACACACACACACACACACACACACACACACACACACACACACACACACACACACACACACACACACACACACACACACACTGATGTAAGTGGTCATCTGTTTCTCATTACAGCGTGGAATCCTTCCCATCGTCTTTTCTGAGCTTGTGAGGATTTGGAACAGTTCCTGTTTGACACACACACACACACACACACACACACACACACACACACACACACACACACACACACACACACACACACACACACACACACACACACACACACACACAAACAGAGAGAGCATGTTTTGAAGTATTTGGCGGTATGTTTTAGGTTACTATGACTTGATTTAAGTACCTCTATAAATGTAGAATTGCTCTGTGAGAGTGTTTTGTTTAAACCCTGTGTTAGTCATCTTCCATTCTCCATGCATATCTCTCTCTCAATTTATAACACTATATAAGAGCAGAATGACAGCAGAGAAGATGTTCTTTGCATAGCAGTGGCAAGCACAGCAAGAGTTCAAGGTTCAAATGCAAACATTAACAGCCCTCGGCATGTGAGCAAGGTTGACTTACTCCCACACACTATCCACCCACCCATTTACCTTGCAATCGAAATGATTGCATACCATAGACTTATATTGTTTGTATTTAAAGCTAATATTAATTACTTCAGACGAATCGTAATTCAAATCCTAACTGTACCCCTGAAGCATTGTGCGTTTAAATATACTCCATTCAAATGTTTGGGGTTGGTTATTTTTTTCCCTAATGTCTAATGTCTAATGTTTTTAAAGAAGTATATTATGTTCATTAAAGCTGCATTTAAATACAGTAATATTGTGAAATAATACAATTTAAAATAACTGTCATCAATATATATATATAATATATATATATATATATATATATATATATATATATATATATATATATATATATATATATATATATATATATATATATATATATGTATATATTTCCAGTGATGCAAAGCTGAATTTTCAGCATCACTACTCCAGTCTTCAGTCACATGATCCTTCAGAAATCATTCTGATATGCTGTTTTTAATAATAATAATAATAATAATAATAATAATAATAATAATAATAATAATAATTATTATTATTATTATTATTATTATTATTATTATCAATGCTGAAAACAGCTGTGCTGCTTAATATTTTACTAGAATTTGTGAAACATTTTTTCAGGATATTTGACAGTTTTTTTTTTTTTTTTTTTTTTTTTTTTACAATGTAAGTATCTTATTTCATTTAATGTGTATGCATATTTAATGTTTAATATACAATTATTAAAAAACATTGGGTGCCCATTGCAACCTGAGAAGAACCAAACGATTGTGGTCGCGGCTGGCTAGGACATAAAACTGATATTTCCTGATATTTAAGCATGTGAAATGCACAAACAGCAGCATTCTATATTAAATATATGCTATTATTTAATAGTAAATAATATTATAAACAGCAAAGATTAGTTCATATTTAAATTTAATATTAATTTAATTACATATTTAATTTATTGTTAATTAAGCACATTATTAATAGTTAAGAATTGTTCATTCTGATAAAACAAACTGTTTATTAGGCATCTGTCTTTAATTATTAATAGTGCTGTTGGTGCCGTTATATAGTCACAGTGAAAGGGTGTTCATATTTGTGTGCCTGACACTCTAATAGCTTTTATGATTTATAAGGATGTTTTAGACTTTGATGCCTAAAAACACCCTCCACCCTTTAAAATCTCCATAAAGCATTGTTTCAAGTTGTTGTTTTTTTTTTGTTGTTTTTTCTTCTTCTTTGCTTTGTTGCATCCCAGCCCGTTTAGGACACAGTGTTAAGTTAAAAGGATAGTTCACCCAAAAAAATGAAAATGTTGTCATCACTTGCTCACCCTCAAGTTGTTCCAAACCTGTATGAGTTTCTTTTTTCTGCTGAACAGAATGTCGGTAACCAGACAGCTGACGGCACCCATTGACTTCCATAGTTTGTTTTTTTTTCTACTATGGAAGTCAATGGGTGCCGTCAACAGTCTGGTTACCGACATTTTCATTTTGGGGTGAACTACCCCTTTAATTCAAATATGTCATAAACCTAACATGCCAAGAAGGATAAAACACAATACTATAAAGTGTATTTTCTATAAATAGTACCCAGAGTCCACTGAGATGTCACTTCAGCTATTATAACAACTTAATGTGGCGGCCTATTTCAGGAGATAAGAGGAAGAGAAAAGGCAAGAGAGAGAGAGGTCAGTGCTCTGTGTGGTTTTGTTTAGAGTTGGGTTTTGGAATTGGAATCATGTTCCGTCATGTTCCCTTTAGGAAGGATTAGGAGTGAGATTGAGGTTACGGTAAACTTCACCCTAACCCCATCTCTCTCATTCTTACCTCTCACACATATACACACGGCTGTCTCACAGGAATCCTATTAAGGATATGTTTACCTGTGGTGTTAGTGGAAGGTGCTATGCTACATATCTTCACATTCTAATGACAGACTCCAACAATCACTGATCTGATCCAGCACCCATCCATCCACCCACACACACACACACACACACACACACACACACACACACACACACACACACACACACACACACACACACACACACACACACACACACACACACACACACACACAGAGACCCACACACAAACATATTCGACCAGTCACTCCCCCCTCATAACACTTAGATCTAAAACTTAGCTGGAGGAAACCTCACTCCAGCTCTCTGGAGAAATATCCAGCTAACCAAAACAAAGCATGAAACATCACGATAGAAAGAAACAACACGAGGCAAACCCCAAATCAATCTCGACAAAATTGTACAGGGCCAAATCGGCACATCAGCATCTGGAGTGAAGGCATTTGCTACCAAACGCTCAAATAAGTAACATTGCAATACTAGTTGTGTTCCTAGATCACAAATGCATGTCGTCGAAATGGTGCGCGATATGGAAAGCATCACATTTGAAGCACATATCATTTTGAATAACATATATGGGTATGAGTGGTATGAATTTGAGTCAGTGAAAAACTTCAGTCATGAAAAAGAAAGTCATGAACATGCTTTTAATTTCTGACTTAAAATTAATTATAGAAGAGTAGGATAAAGTATAAAATAATAATAATAATACCAAAAGAAAAATGTCAGGTGGTCCAATTGTCATGATTTTATAATAATGAAAGAAAAAAGTTGTATTAGAAGGATTAAAATCGTTGAAAATAGGCCTTTTAGTAGTTTTGCATCATACTTTATTATGTGTGTGTGTGTGTGTGTGTGTGTGTGTGTGTGTGTGTGTAAAAACAAAGTCATGTGGTTCAACCAACATGCAGAAACAAAACAAAATAAAACAAAAAAGAATATCCTCTGAAGGCATTCATGACTTCACTGCAAAATTAGTTTAGTTAGTAAAATATCACAATGTAATTATAATATAATGAATTTGTGAATGAATGAATTTGTGAATGAATGAATGAATTTGTGAATGAGTGAATGAATGAATCTACCCTAGACCTACCCATTTTTTAATTCAAAACTTGTTTGAATTAAAAAAGAAAAATAAGTTTAGTATTTTTATTTTTTTTAAGCCATTTGGGTTATGATGGCATAGGAAGTGAAATACCCATGTCATTATTCACATCTGTATCTTCACAAACCACACACACACACACACACACACACACACACACACACACACACACACACACACACACACACACACACACGTTGGTCTATGTGGTTTACGGGGACTCTCCATAGGCGTAATGGATTTTATACTGTACAAACTGTACATTCTATCCCCCTACACTGCCCCTAACCCTAAACCTACCCATCACAGGAAACATTCTGCATTTTTACATTTTTAATAAAAAAATGTTTAGTGTGTTTTTAAAGCTATCTGAAATACGTATGTCCTCATAAACCACGTTTATGTTGTAATACCAGTGTAATACCCATGTAGTTATACAAATTTGTGTCCTCATAAATCACACACACACACACACACACACACACACACACACACACACACACACACACACACACACACACACACACACACACACACACAGTATTTTCAGAAAACATGAAGACATCACATCATCACAGATATTTAAGGGTGATGACAGCTTAATTGCAGATTTTTAGGATGGCTGAGATTAAAGAAATGGGTCTGGCACTGCAGTCCACATGTGGAAATCAGCTTGATATTCTCTTCTCGGCTAATGGACTTTATAAAAGCTCTGATTTTTCAACTAACCTCTCTCTGTCTCTCTCATTGCTTAGAGTGTGCTGTTGGCCAGGTGAGCACACTTCTGCGCACTGCACTTCAGACGTACTTTACACTGATGAACAAAGTGAGGGCTGTGAGTCACACACGCTTTCAGCTTGTTAACACACAAGCATACACACTGTATTTCACCTTTCACAAAGAACTACCACATAACTGCTCTTATTGTCTTTCTCACTTCTATGTTTTCAAGCTGTCTCACCTCCCCTTCTCAGTCTGAAAACTAGAATTCTGTCAAATGTAAACCTGATGCTGTTAAAGCTGATGTATGCAAGTTTTCAACGTTCAATCAATCCCCTTCAATCCATTTAATGTGCAGGGAGAACTAACTAAGCCATGCGTTAGTGTGTAACGTTACAAAATGGCCACCTAACAGGCGTGTATTCGTGAGTACTTTTTCATTTAAAACACCAACCAGGCGAACCTCACATGGGAAACACAGACCATATTTTGTAATTTTAAAAAGTATGACAATTATATCAAATGAACAATAAAATCTAATTTAAGACATTTTGTGAAAATGTAATTCTCCTCAAAACCATTTCCTTTTTTTAATTATCATTTTAATTCTTTCCCCGCCATTGACTGGAATTTTCTGGCTTTCAGTATTTTCACTTTTTTACGATAGGGGCCACTATGACACATCTTCTGAAAGAGTAGAGAATCTCTTGATAAAATCACATGTGAAGAAGATGCAGAAACAAGCAATATCATATATAATCATATGCATGTGTAAAATGATGCGATCACCAACATTAAACTGCCTAATGTTACTGAATGAAATGTCAACCCAGGACAAGGGGTGTTGATGGACTCAATCTACTCCATCTATGTTTTAATCATCATTCTGAATCTGATCCAGATGTAGTCTTTGACAAAATCAAAAAAACATTTTGATTTTTGCTCAAAATGTTGCTATTTTATGAACCTTACCCACAATCATTTTTGTGAACATAATCAAAAACGCTGGCGGTAGCTTAAAGGTGTCATGAACTGGCTTTTTAATTTTTTTTTATACAGTCTGAGGTCAACTTATTATGTTCGTGTGGTATTACATTCAAAAACATCATAATGAATAATTAATAGGCTATTTTCTACCCTGGTTTTGAGGCTCTCTCCTGCAACGCTCAGATTTTATGGGCGTGCTGCACTGAAGACTTGGAAGTAAACGCCCATGGCTAGGATTGGATAAGATTTGCATATTTAATGAGCTTCGGCTCCCCCGCGAGTACACGTGAGGGATTGTTTTGAAGCGTGTGGGGAAACGGTAACCGGAATGAATCTCCCACAAAACGTTGTTATCAAACAAACACAATGATTTATCTCTCATCCACCCGCGATTGATTGTAATGTTATTTTTATTTCTTGGCCCACCCAATCAGTGGATATAAGCGTGAACCATGCATCACACACACACACACACACACACACACACACACACACACACACACACACACACACACACACACACACATGCCAAGTACGTTGCAGACAGAATGATCAAAACTTACGCGATTGTATTTTTCCTTCAAATATCAAGTCAAGAGAATGAACAAGCACATCAAGAAAGGAATGTTATTTCACTATTTAAGATAGCCCATCGGCAGGCCGGTGATACGTTTTGGTAGTCCGCCTGGAAAACACATAGCCCCGGGACGTTGGGCTTTGCGAGCCCTGGCCCACACATGTCCAAGTCTGATCCCGAATCGCAGCACAATTAACCAACAACACCACAAATAAAGGATTCCTGTCACAGCGTGTTAAGGTATGTTGAGTTAGACACGTACACATAATCAGTAGATCTATATCAAGCGATCTGTAACAATGAAATACTATCACATATAAAAAACATTTTTACTCACATTAGTGTGTTGCTTCATTCATTCATGTAATCTCATCCTGTCTGCAAATCCAGTCTCTTGTTTACAAACGAATTCATGATCAGAAATTAAGGAACAAACGTGCAATGTCTTCCCCACGTGAGCTGGATATTCATTACAAATAAAGTTTATCCATGCATTCATAATACTGGAATCCGAATGAAGCTTATGCGGCATGTTTATTGCTTAGAAGTTGGATCCGGTTTAGCTCTATGTAGGCCTGTGTCATGTCAGTGGCACGAGTCGGTGGGCGGGGCTACAGAACCAGGCGTTGTTCATCTTATGTTGAGGAGGTGTTTCACCACACTCTGACGTCACAGCCTGGCATATTCTGAGATCTCTCGTTTTCTGGGCCTGGTGTCAATAAAAGCTTTTCTTTGACTAAATAGGACATTTTCAGCTCTGAAACTTACAGGATATTCTTATATTACCATGACCTTTTATATATCAGAAGCTCAAGGAAAGCTGATTTCTCAATAAAAAAAACGCTGGCGGGGAATAAGTTATAAATTAATAATTTGATTATGAACAATGAATAAATGAATAATAATTATAATTAAACATTTTCTTGCATTTCAGTAATAAACTTTTTTTTTATATTTATCAAAATAACATTAAGAATGCGTAATTTATGCAAAACAAAACAAAATTAATTAATTAATTATTAACACTATTATTATTATTTATTTATTTATTTCTCTTCTTGTTTTCAGGTGAAAAAAATACTTTTCTGCTTTTGGTCAGTACTATTTTTATTTTATTTTTATTTTTATTTTTCAGATTTCCCCAAACATTCTATTAAACACAGTTGTGCAACACATTTTCCAAGACACAGCTCAAATGTTCTGTTTTACTGTGCCTTTTCATTGCACTTATCCAAAATAGTGTTCACATTTGGTTAAAACATGTTTATGTACTATATTTACCACATTTCTGCTGTTAAATGTTCCTATCAATAAACCCCACTCATTTAACTGTTTGTTTAATCTTCATTCACTGGCATTTTAATGTGGTCTTTTTTATTGGATGTTTATTTCACATATTGTTTTCAAACTGTGTGCTCCAATCAATATAATCAGCAGAAATTCTTCCCACAAAGCAATAAACCATGTATAATGCCCCCTAGCTGTCAGAGGAATACACTTTATCATCAAGTATAGCTAAAGCTGAAGTGTAAAGCCCAACTAGTGTCACCAAAAGGAATTGCAAAAATAAAGAAGGTTTTCCCAAGCATGGCCTTCATCTGCCATTGGTTGGACAAACTCATAGGCCCGCCCCAAACTCACACCATTGGTTGGGTCACTGTTGCTGTGTCAGGCAGGTCGGACAGAAAAGCAAACATCAAAAAGAGCTTTGTAAGTGCCACAGAGCTACAGTTTTTGAGGTGATCAACTTAAAAATGGTTTACTTGTGCAATGCATAGCACACTAAGACAACAGAAAGATTTTAACATCCAAAAACAATTCATACTTCACCTTTAAAGAGCACTGACTGCCATAAAACTGCAAAAGCACCAATTAAAAAAGTATATTTCTGCAGAAAAACAGATCACGTGTAATTTTTTTTTCCGATGCAAGTAACCTTTAAGTAAAGCAGCCTGCTGTTGTTCGCTTCAAGAGAGGAGATAGGTAACCTTTTCTGATATCCTAATCTGATATTTGAGGATGGATGAACGTAATACTTTGTCTACTACAAATAAAGTTCACGCTCCTTCCTGTGAACAATGACAGCAGTCGCTCTATAATGCTCACACACACATTTCTGTACAAAAGCAACATGCTTAAGAGTGAGGATTCGACTTCTGAAGATGATGAGGCGTGGAAGCATTAATGTCTGTGTGTGTGTGTGTGTGTGTGTGTGTGTGTGTGTGTGTGTGTGTGTGTGTGTGTGTGTTGCTGTAGGCTGCGTGCATGAGGCTCAGCTGGTTAGATGCTGACAGGAGCAGAGCAGGCAAGAAGAGGGTGACCCAGAAAGCAGAAAAAAGAGGTAGAAAGACAGAGCGATATTTTTAGATACCAGGATAATGATGAGAAATCTTCTGAGAGAATGAGCGAGAATGATAGAGACCCTTGTACTCTTCCAACCCTTCCTACTCTTCCCTTGCATCACCATATTGTAATATTTCTCCCTTACTGGTGTTTTCCAATCATTCATTCATTTGTTGTTCTTTCTTTTATCAACTAGTGAACTATACAATAAGGCTGTTCAGTCATTATGTCAATTTGTAGACCAAGCCTGCTAACTCGCCATGGCTAGGCTAACAATTTGCGAGTAAAACAAAGTTAACATTTCTTGAAGACTTCTACAACATTTCGTTTCTACAACATTTTGTTGCGTTCTACAACATGAATTACATACTGTTGTACATTAAATGTGAATTTCAAAGATGTTCCTAAGTTCTACAAATAAACTACAACTGTGTGATTTAACATGCCTGATGAAATGGACAACAGTTGTAGTCCTTATGTAGCAACATTCTAGCAACTTCCCTTTCAAATGGGAGCTCTATACTGCGTCTTGGATGGACGCTATGGGGACGCATAGCATATCAGCATATCCAGCATCTGTGAAAATACTTAAATCTAATTGGTTGGCGACAGTCTGTGATGTCATTTGTGGAAGTATAAGAGGGCACCTATTAGGGGAGTAAAAGTACATGTATTTGTCCCGAACCCTCACAGTACGGACGTCACGGTTCGGTGCATACGGTCAGACGACGAATACAGTCAGTTACAAGCGATCCACACTCCAATACAGAAGGGGGCGTGTGTGGTACGATCTATGCACCAATCTAAAACAAGGGCGTTTCTCAATGCCAATTTGTTCGTCCTTGGTAGTTCGGACTTGCCAAGTTTAATTCAGGAGTACAAACTCTTGAGGATGAAAGGAAGCAAGTTCACTGATTCTGCAAATAGTACAGCAGTGGTATTTATAATGTCACTCACCTCGCCTTGGCTACTCTTTCGGATGAGACGTTAAACCGAGGTCCTGACTCTCTGTGGTCTCTGTGGTAAAAATGTATTAAAAATATGTACCGAACCATGACTTCTGTGTACTGTTACACCCCTAGCGCCTACAGTACACGTCATCAGCTTTTTTTTTGTCTTCAGGAGCCGTTTGTATTGTTAGCACGTGGTGAAGGCAGGATCGTGGAAAATCGTAACAAGCGTTTTAGGAAGTGTTTGCCTCCATGTTCCAAGTTTTTGACATCAGAGGACACACACATGACCTGTGCATTTATTTCTTGAGAGTAGCATGCATGTTCAGTGCTCACGGGTTCTGAATGCACCCGTTGAGGAAGCTCCGTTCATTATAGTCCCTGTCCTCGAGGGATGTGGGACAAGTGTCTGCGGAGGCTTCAGCCGTGGGGATCGCAGGTCAAGCTCTCCAAGGAGTTCAAGAAAAGGCTGGCCTCGATCGCAGCCTTGAGTGATCTGTTGGATCGGGAAGTGCTGTCTCTCAAGTCATCTGATCCAGCAGATAGCATGTTGGGGAGAGAGAAAGGTACCATTGAGGCTGGGATCTTCTATTTTTGTGGAAGATAATGGCTTGGGGAACACTACCACTAGACAGTCTGTGCATGTGCATGCCCTGGATGGATGCTCTGACTCCAGCTAAGTAATCTGTTGAGTCAATTTATGCTATATGCCCACTATGTTTGTGCAAATTTTTACCTAGTGAGGCAGGCATCTAGGTATTTGTTCCCCATTGCCATGCCATTGGGTCTGCCTACACGTCTCCTTCAAAGAAGTTGATGATGTGTACTATGGGCACCATCTTATACTTCCGGGCGCTCCGCTAATGAGATCACAGACTGTCACCAACCAATCAAATTGGAGTGTTTTCACACTTGCTGCAGACACCGCATATGCTGATGCATATAGCATCCATCCGAGATGCAGTGTCTCTTTCTTCTTTTCAGGGAACCGTTTACAGTTGTAACCTGAGACATTTTGAAATTCAGATTTAAATTATCAAACAAAACATGAAAGTTTCGATAGTTAACAAGATATACTGTACAATTGCTATTCTAAAAAAATTGCTATTCCTGATGTGTGTGTATTTATTTAAACTATTATTCAGAATTATTACTATAATTTTTTTGTTTTGAAAATGAAAGCTTGCCAAAGTAATACTTATTTAATAAATACAGAAAAACTGAGTTAGTCCAAGTTAGTCTATTTTACTGGCATCAGAGAGGTTTTTCAGCTCCTTAGGCTGGCACTAACTTTGCAAGTATGTCAACTTATTCTACTAACCCAATTCCTAACCCTAACTGTCTACTAATACTCTAATGAGAGTTAATTGACATGTAGGTGAAAAATTACTTACAGTCAACAGAATGTCTAAAGGGGCAAATCAAAATAAAGGGTAACCAGATCTTTTTTGGACCCCATTGACTTTTATTGCGTGGACAAAAATGGACATTTCATTTTTGTTCTGCGTAAAGTCATAGAGGTTTGGAATTAAATAAGGTTAGTAAAAAATTACATCACATCATTTTTGCGTGAACTTTCACTTTAAGTCCTGTGAACAAGTTCATGTCCTGAGCTTCAATTCCAAGTCAATTTAAACGGCAAAAAATGTTTTATTACTGGGGTCAGTTCACAGTAACATCCGCTCTGTCCACCCCTCAACATGTTGCATGGTCCCTCCTGAGCCAAGTCATGTAGGGCAGCGGACCATGCCAACATCTGACAGCACAGGGGTGCCCTGCCAGAGCGGATGAGTCAGTCGAGCAGAACCTTGGGAGGAGGGGCCTCTGATAGTGACAGAGAGGGAGAGTATATTGGGTTCTGGGCCAAGCCCAGCTGGAGGACATAGAAAAAGTGGAGAGGAAAAGGGGAAACGGAGGGTAACCAGGAAAAAAAGAGACCAACTAAAAGATAAACCCCCCTTCTGCCCAAACCTGAAGTTTAACAAGCAGCGCGAGGTGAAGGAATGTGAAACGGACTGCTGCATGGAATGTTAGGCTTGCGTCATGTGATAGCTCAGACAAACCCAAGAAAGCTCTCTTGAGCTCGACCAACCCACCAATCAAAAGCCTCCATTGTCAACACATCAACCAACACCGGCCACACTAGCGTCAGCGCAGCCTCACTTTGGCGTATCACCACAGGGGTCAAAGCTGAGCGAGCGGATGAATGGATGGATAGAGGATGAAGTGTTTTCTTTCATCCAACTGTTTGGGGGGGAGGGCAGATACATTTAAATGTGTGCAGTTGATGGACCACAAGGCCAAGTGTGTGAGTGTGTGCATAGATCTTTATTCCCATGAATTCAGTCAACGTGGATACATTTAACATATCCCTGAAGTCAGCAACAACAGACTGGAAGAATGATAGGAGGAAGAAAAGAAAAAGAATGATGGACTGATAGATGGAGGAACAAAGGGCAAGATTTCATCTGAGATTGGCAGAGGGGAGGAATAGTAATGGACTTGTGAGAGATTGACAAAGCACACATTTAGAGAGAGAGAGAGAGAGAGAGAGAGAGAGAGAGAGAGAGAGAGAGAGAGAGAGAGAGAGAGAGAGAGAGAGAGAGAGAGAGAGACATCCTCTATTTTCTCTAAAGAAAAGAAGAGGAAAAGAAAAGGAAAAGGAAACGAAAGAGAAAGATTACTAAGCAATACGGTATGAGAGACTATGGAAGCTTGTTTCCGCCACAGAATAAAACATTTTAAAAGATAATTGCGACTATTTATCTCAAAATTGTGATGAAGGCTGCGTGTCCACCAAAGCATTTTTAGCCAGCTGAAAACGCTTGGCGCTCCGGTGAAAACGCCTCGCTGTGGGCGCTTGAGAGCGTTTTGGCAGTTCAGCTTTTTTTTCAGTTGAGACTCTTTGCTTGTTATGATATGGAATATCCGCAGAAGTGTTACTAGTATCTAATTTCACAGGTAGTTTGTTTCTATATTGATTCTATATAAAATTGCAGATACAATGTAAAGTATTTGCTCTGGCTCTTGTTTTAAATTATTTTGTTCCGTTATGCTGCTTGTTTTCATCTGTTGACGTTGTACAAGCAGAATGTGGCGGTTGGTCAGTGTTGTATTTGCCCCGCCCCTCCTCCACTGTGATTGGACGGCTGGGTGAAAAGTGACAGTGATGAGCGTTGCGTTTTACTCAAAGTTGAACATTCTTCAACTCTCAGCAACCAGTAAAAAACAGCAAACGCTCAGCGCTTGAGCGTGAAACACCCGCTCAGCACCTCGTTACGCTCATGGCGTTCTAAAAATGCGGCACTCCCATTGAAAACAACTGAATACGCCAGCCAGCTGCGTGAAAAAACACTTTGGTGGACACACGGCTGAAACTTTATTTGCTGACTTAATTTCTCACAATTGCAAGTTTACATCTCACAATTCTGACTTTTTTTCTCACAATTGCGACATATAAACTTGCAGTTGTGAGTTATAAAGTCAGAATTGCATGATATAAACTCTGACACTGTGGTACTCTATTAAGGATATTACCATGCCTAGCTTCTTGTACCTATCTTATTTAAAACATATTAGACAATGTGAGTGGTGATTCCTCATGCAAAACTAGCCACTATAATGCTACAAGGTTGTGAGTGGTTGTCAGGGCACTGCTAAGGTGTTTTTTGCCTGTTTTTATGTGGTTTCTAGGGTGTTAAGGGTGATTGGTGGCCCAAAACATAATAGCCTCTATGATAAGTCTATGATAAGTCTCTATGATATGCTTGCCGCTAGATATGGTTCGGGTCCCTCCTTCAATGCTTCAAAACATTCTTTATTCCACTTGAGGATCTCACCCGTAATCCATTGGATATCTGGCTGGTGTTGCGTGATGGCAGCGATGGTCGCAGTTACAGGAGCATTCGTAACTGCGTCATTCCTGGAGAGGTTGAGCCCATTGTAATGCTCGTCCTGAGAGCAAGGAAATCACAAACGCCACGCGGACGCGTTGGAAAGAGTTGAGACCGGCTTCTAGATAGAGTGAGCACTGCAGAAGGAAACCACTGTAATCCTCTGCCACGCCGGAGAATTTTGCTGGTTGGGCCATGGGACTGACAGAGGCAGTTGGTGAAGAAGCAGCAAGTGCGTGGTGCTGGAGTGCATGGCGAGCTGTAGGGACTGTGGGAGAAGTGCTGGTGGATGGCGGCTGTAATGAGGCTCGCACCGCTTTGACCAGGGTGGCGAAGGGATCTGGTGGGCGATCTCCACCTGTGTCTGTGGCACTCTGCATGAGGTCTGGTCTTCTGTCAGGTTATGGACAGAGACAGAGGATGAGGTGAACTCAAAGTTATGTTTATTGACAGAGACACGAACACAGGTTGAACCTGGGAATATAGGTGAGTATCAGATCAAGCACTTCAGAACATTCGCTTATCTGAGGATAATGGAGTTTGTCGATTGCAGGAAATGGAGAGCACAAGGAACAAGGAACTAAAGACGAGGAAGAAGAGGAATCAGATGTTGGATGCTCAGGTGAGTAACGGGGTAGAGAGTCCAGGTACGTATGACAAGACCAGACACTGTCGTGAAGGGAGTGAGAGTGAACGAGGGGGCGGAGCGTGGAGATCTGGAGACGATGCATGTGCGATGGTGGGTGTTGGCTGTGACTGTGACAATGACTGAATAATTATCTATAGTTAATGATTAATAAGGTCACCTTTTAAAAGACTGCTCTTTATGTCGTATAATGATCGTTTAAAATTGTATTGCAAACACTCACGTCATAAACACCTGTGAAACTTTTAATTGGGTTGATATAATCCCTCTATATTTAACAATATCTTGTAGTTGATCATGCTTGAGTCATACACAGACTTCAACATTCAGCATGCAAAACACAACAATGGTAGCTATACTAAGTCAAGTGTAAATCTAAAGTAAATTATCAAGTACTCTCTACAGTTCTTTTTAGTTACTAGAACTCTTGTCTAAGTGACCTATACTAAATAAGCATTTGTTAGCACAACATCCTATTCCTATTTCACTTTACTTGTTTTTTAAGGCAATTGGTTTGCATGCTTTTTTAAGTAAGTCTAACTAATTACATTTTACAGTGACAGTGTTATCACATTATAGTTACAATAATGTTTTAGTAATTCAGATTTCTGTCAAATAAGTGAATATATAGTTATTAATAGCTGTGTTGTGTTCTTATAAATACTTAATACATACTATAGATAATTGTGAGTAATAATTCAGTTACTAACCTCTATAAAAGCATCACTGATGGCTTTAAGTAAAGTAAAAACTTAAGGATGCAATAAAGAAAATGTTACAAAAAATTAAACGTGCTCTTTATACATTTTAAGTTGTTTATTTGTTAATGTAACTATGAACAATAATTCCTGTAATAAAATAATGAAAAAACAAACAAACAAACAAACAACTTTTTTTTTATGTTGCATACTAGCTAAACTGCAACATTATTTTTAAAGTATAATTTCAAACTTCTATAAGCAATATCATGCATATGGCTGAGAAGATATAGACTTTAACAAATCAAAAGTCATGGAAACATATGACTGATTATTTAATCAGTGCATAATGGATTATGAGAATGCACATTGAAAAGCAAATGCATGACTTAAGTAATTATAAAAATAATATAAATGCAACTATAAATGTTCTTATAATGCAGTATAAGTCTTAATGAGTCTTTATAAATATATTTATAGAATATTAATACTTACAAATAAGTATAAATGGGGCTCTAATTCACTATTAGCCTGGACTTCATAGAAAGTTAAACAAATGTTTTTTTATTGTTGCATAACAGCCTTCAAACACGCACACACACTTACAAATGATCCATCTGAGAAACGTTCAAAAGACACGCAGAGAAAGCGCTAGAAGTGTTAGCGCTATACAGCTAGCCAAATGCCCCAATAGAGCATTGCTCATACAAGGGTAAGAACACTAAATAAAAGAAAAACTCTGCCTTTCTCTGCCTTTTATTTCAAGTTTCTCTGTTATTTTTAAACCTCTGATGTACAATCTCCGTTTCATCCCATTCAAGCCTGAATCGCTGTTCTTAAGCGTGTGTCCACACGAACATATATACACACACACACACACACACACACACACACACACACACCTCTGTCTTTAATCCAATCATTTCCACTATCACAGTGAAATTGACTTCAAGAGAGACGGATGTATAAAGGCTGTCCTCCTACACACAGGGAGCCGTATGAACATACGCACACAAATACGCACACATGCGCGGAGAGACCTGTTTAACAACAGGCCTCATTATCCCGCAGTGACAGCCATTTCAGATGCTGCGCTCCCATGCAGAAAACCAGCGGTCTGTGAGAGGCTGTGTATTCTTGCAGTGGGTAGTTCTCTGAGCATGCTTACACACACACACACACACATACACGCTAGCGCACACAAACACACAAGTACACACTTGACAGCAGCTGTTTTCTGTTCAGGTTTTGGCAACCCTGGAAACATTCCTTTGTGGGCTATGTTGGCACACCATCGCACACAAGCAAACAAGAGTGGGCAGGGATGCACATGTGTGCACACACAAACACACATATGATAATATTCCGTCTCCCTCATGTATCGTCAGTACATGCTATACCCTTATAATCGCCATTGTGAGGTCTGAACCACGCATGAGACACACGCACACACACACACACACACACACATACACACACATACACACATACAATTAAACAGGGATTACCAGCTAAAGCTCCTGAATACAACACACATTTAATTAACATTCACACAATAGCCAGGGCAAACAACGCTGCACCTGTGACAGAAACCAGCTCTCTAAAATCAGTCAATTCATGTGGTGTCTCTCATTGTTAACACACACACACACACACACACACACACACAGATATTATTCAATATGTTATTCTGCTGACATATGTAGGATAGGTAAATGTAAAAATAAATAAATAAATAAATACATTTCCAGAACAAGGCTGCTTTTGAAACATTTGTGTTCTGTTTGACTGGTCCGACATGTCAACTTTACCAGTCTAAACAATGACAGATGGCGGGAATGTCAATCGTCATTATTTTTCCAACTTCAATTGGTGTTGATAATAATATATATATATATATATATATATATATATATATATATATATATATATATATATATATATATATATATATAATACATCCAAAAGGCTTGGGCTCAACTGTTAAACTGTAAACTTGAGATTTGAATCCGCGGCAGAAGGAACTCACTTGTTGTTTCTTATTTACACTGCCATTCAAAAGTTTGTGATCGGTAAGATTTTTTTAGAAGTCTCTTATGCTCACCAAGGCTGCACTTATTTTATTAGAAATACAAAAAAACAAAACAAAAAAACACAAAAAAACAGTAATATTGTGAAATATTATTAAAATGTAAAATGTTTTCTATTTGAATATATGTATTTTTAAATGTAATTTATTCCTGTGTTGCAAAGCTGAATTTATCATCATTACTCCAGTCTTCAGTGTCACATGATCCTTCAGAAATCATTCTGATAGGATGATTTGCTGCTCAAGAAACATTCATGATTATTATCAATGTTAAAAAAAGTTGTGTAATTTTTTTCAGTAATCAAAAGAACGGCATTTATTCACTTCACCTGTCAGTTGTCAGTTGTCATGCCTGATCGGTGTGTGTGTATATATATATATAAATTACTTTCATTAAAAGTCCCATCTATTTACAAAATAAATAAGCTGTTAGAAAGTTCCTTCTCCATATTTTAGCAATAAACAAGAGCCTGATCAATTTATGGATAATTTATTGCCAATACTGTCATGACGCGACACTGCTAATGCTAATCTTAAAGTTTCTTATTAGTAGTAAACTCTTTGTTAGCAGAAAAAATAACATATAAACTGTATATACTTAATCAGAATCCTTTTTACAGCTGCAACTCAGCAGAATGGATCTAGTTAACATGCTAATAAGACGCCTCAAACCCACTGACCTGGCAAACTTAAACCCACTGATTAGTTCTTCCTCAAAAGTGCTCATTTTATCCACCTGGTACTTTGTAAACACGACTTCGTTCCAGGCCAGTTTGTGAAAGTACTCTCCAGTTTTGTGTCAGTTGGTGAACAGACTGTGGGCGGTTGGTGGGCGTGTCGTCGGAGGCTGGCACATGCACTTGACATGGCAACCTGCTGCTGTGAGCTGTCAGTCAGATATGGTTAATAAACCCAACCAGAAATGTTTCATGATGAATGCCACAACGGAGGAGCCATAGATCATATCTGCAACCATCCGATACCTGTGGATCGGATGGGAGCAGGCAGGATCACATCTGGAAACAATTAGGTATTACTTCAAACTCAAAATCTTGAACATTAATCTAAATTAATTTAATTCATGATGTTCGGGGTTAGCTTCTACACTGTAAAAAATCCTGCTTAAAAAAAATAAAAAATAAAAAAACGCAGCTGTGGTTGCCAGAAAATTTCTGTAAAAATACAGTAAAAATGTAAACATATTTACAGAACAACCTTTGTTTTATAATTTAAAACCGTAATCAATATAAATAAATACATACATAAATAAACTGGTAAATCCAATAAAAACCTTTTCAAATCTGTTTTGTGCCTTTAACCAGTATTACGGAGTGACGTAATTTAATTACAAAATAAATGAAACTGTAATCTAATCAGTTACAGTTACTGAGAAAAAAGTTCAATTACAGTTACTTATGAAAATGTTAACGATTATAAAGAGGGTTACATCTGAAAATTTTCTGTAAAAAGCTAGGATATGTTCAATAATATTAATTTGTTGCTTTGCCTGTTTTTGATGCACATGATGCTATTCTGATGCTTTTGATTGGTTCTCTTGTTTGAATTTGCAGCAAATCAATATTAGGCCTTATATGGTATTTTGTTTTCCCTTCACACGCGCACACACACACACACACACACACACACACACACACACACACACACACACACACACACACACACACACACACACACACACACACACACACAAACACAATTAAATGTTTGAAAACAGTTGAAGACGTGTTATAAAAGTAGGAATGTAATCAAAAAGTAACCAAAATGTATTCAGTTACATTACTTTAATAAAGTAATTGAAATAGTTACACTACTTATTACATTTTAAATAGGGCAACTTGTAATCTGTAACCTATTACATTTCCAAAGTTCCCAACACTGCTTTTAACATACTGACAACCACACTAATAACAATGGCGGTAAAGAGAAAGACGTTCATCACAAGCAGCACTGACACTATAAAATAATGCAACACACATTCATTCAACAACATAATCTGTAATGTATTTAATTGAAAAAATAAGAAGAAACAATTATTAAAATGAAAAACCATCAAATGAGAAGTGTCAATTAATTCACTGTAAATTATAACATGATTTGTTTTTTCTCCTTCCAAAGTACATTTAACAGTATTTTACTGTAAAATTACGGTTAGATTGATTACAGTTTTTCCTCATATACTGTATAATAATGGAACTTACTATTGACCAATTAACAGATTCTTATTGTCACGTTTTTACAGACTTTTAAAGTTATTATTATAATTTTTTTACAGTGTACTGTACATCTTGTAGGAAGTTTATTGTATGAAATGGATGTTATTTCAGTCTCTTAGTTAGAGTGGAGTTCTGCAGTAATGCCCTTAAGCTAAGCACTGAACCAAAGGGTGCTCAGAGGATGCTAGGTCAGATCACCCTCTTCCCTGATCTGTCTTGAGGAGGATTTTGTCAGAGAGACACTACTTGCGGTTACTATTTCCTGCTTTAGAACTGTTCAGTAAAATAATTAGCCCAGCACACATGGGTTGAGATCACTGGATGCCAATCAAGAAGATTTACTTAAACGAGCCAATGGAATATGGCATCATTTTATGAAATGTTGACAGGAAAATTATTTATCTCTCTCAAAAAAAATATCAAATACAGGCCAATGCAACAAATGTGTTTGAATAGTTCACCCAAAAATGAAAATCCCCCTCATCAATGAAAATAATTTACTCCCCCTCAAGTTGTTCCAAACCTGAATGAGTTTATTTGTTCTGCTGAACACAAAAGATATTATTGTGAAGAATGTCGGTAACCAAACAGTTGATGGACCCCATTGACGTCCATGGTATGTCCATGGTATCCCCCCCCCGCAATTATGGAAGTCCAAGGCGACTATCAACTGTTTACTTCCCAATTTATTCTTCAAAATATCTTCTTTTGTGCTCAGCAGCAGAAAAAGAAATTCATACAAGACTGGAAGAAAAAAGAAAGGGATTTGAACTCATGCAGTTTTCATGGGGTTAAAGTGGACCCATACTGGCCAGTATGGGTCAGAGGGGTCTGACTTTTCACCTGTTCTTATATCATAAAAATAGTTGTGGATGGAATATTGACGGAATAATCCTGCACTCTTAGAAAAACAGGTTCATTGCAGTTCTCAACTATAAAGGTTCTCAACTGTAACAATTTATTTACATAGCACAGAACTGTCTTAAATTGAACAAGACTTTCATGTTTGTTTGTTTTTATTGTCTAGTGATAAATTATGTTTATGAGCCGTTCAATTCATAAAATTTAATTTAAAATATTTAAAAATAAAATTAATTAATTAAATCTAAATCCATAACACAATCCAAGATGAGAACTTCAACCCCTAAAATGTTCTATGAAGTGCCTTTAAGATTCTATATAGAACCCTTTCTTTTACGAGTGTATATGTGAGCTGAAATACAGATACCATGATGAAATATCACTCCAGTAAAATTATAATTACCAGTATTATTACTTTTAAATAAAACTATTATAAACTGTTTTCGTTATTTGAAATATATCGTCACATCTGTTTTAGGTTTTGGTTATTTAAAAAATTATTTTTTTTGTAACTATGCACGGCTCCGCTTCTGAAGATGCAGGACTTTGAGGTGATTCTAGTCAAGTAACTACGTCTGGCATCTTACCGCCACCCAGTTTGTGCTTGTCCAAATTAATTGCTTACTTTTACAAACTGAGCCTAGAATAGAAGAAATACACTCACCTAAAGGATTATTAGGAACACCTGTTCAATTTCTCATTAATGCAATTATCTAATCAACCAATCACATGGCAGTTGCTTCAATGCATTTAGGGGTGTGGTCCTGGTCAAGACAATCTCCTGAACTCCAAACTGAATGTCAGAATGGGAAAGAAAGGTGATTTAAGCAATTTTGAGCGTGGCATGTTGTTGGTGCCAGACGGGGCGGTCTGAGTATTTCACAATCTGCTCAATTACTGGGATTTTCACGCACAACCATTTCTAGGGTTTACAAAGAATGGTGTGAAAAGGGAAAAACATCCAGTATGCGGCAGTCCTGTGGGCAAAAATGCCTTGTTGATGCTAGAGGTCAGAGGAGAATGGGCTGACTGATTCAAGCTGATAGAAGAGCAACTTTGACTGAAATAACCACTCGTTACAACCGAGGTATGCAGCAAAGCATTTGTGAAGCCACAACATGCACTACCTTGAGGCGGATGGGCTATAACAGCAGAAGACCCCACTGGGTACCACTCATCTCCACTACAAATAGGAAAAAGAGGCTACAATTTGCACAAGCTCACCAAAATTGGACACTTGAAGACCGGAAAAATGTTGCCTGGTCTGATGAGTCTTGATTTCTGTTGAGACACTCAGATGGTAGAGTCAGAATTTGGCGTAAACAGAATGAGAACATGGATCCATCATGCCTTGTTACCACTGTGCAGGCTGGTGGTGGTGGTGTAATGGTGTGGGGGATGTTTTCTTGGCACACTTTAGGCCCCTTAGTGCCAATTGGGCATCGTTTAAATGCCACGGCCTACCTGAGCATTGTTTCTGACCATGTCCATCCCTTTATGACCACCATGTACCCATTCTCTGATGGCTACTTCCAGCAGGATAATGCACCATGTCACAAAGCTGATAATGCACCATGTCACAAAGCTTTTACATTTCACTGCCGGTTGCTTTACATTTCACTGCCGGTTGTATATTCTGTATATAACTGTGTATGTGACAAATAAAACTCTTGAATCTTGAAGCTTGAATCATTTCAAATTGGTTTCTTGAACATGACAATGAGTTCACTGTACTAAAATGGCCCCCACAGTCACCAGATCTCAACCCAATAGAGCATCTTTGGGATGTGGTGGAATGGGAGCTTCGTGCCCTGGATGTGCATCCCACAAATCTCCATCAACTGCAAGATGCTGTCCTATCAATATGGGCCAACATTTCTAAAGAATGCTTTCAGCACCTTGTTGAATCAATGCCACGTAGAATTAAGGCAGTTCTGAAGGCGAAAGGGGGTCAAACACAGTATTAGTATGGTGTTCCTAATAATCCTTTAGGTGAGTGTAAGTGTTTATAATGAAAATAAAGGTCCAGACTGTAAAAAAATGTATTGTTATTTTACAGCCTGGTCTCATTGTTAATACGTAGGTATTAATATGCAACTTTCAAAGAGACAAAATGTAAGTTTTTGTATGTTTGGAGAAGTGCTAAAACATAGAATATGGACGTATCAGCAACATTTAAACGTAGCGGCATTACGTTTTTACAGCTAAGAAACGTAACATATTTACAAATCCGTCAAGAAATCTTTTTTTAAGAATACAAATTTTTTATACGAGTAAAGATTCAGTTTTTTTTGTTTTGTTACATCATAACGATATCTGTATAACTTTTCCCTTTTACCATTTTATGGATTAATGTAAGATCCCTTAACACTACCCCAAACATACCAATTTTATATAGAATATAAAGAGAATAAAACGTAATGGACAGAAATGTGATGGAAAATGATGATTTTAGTAACAATATAGCATTAAAAGATATTTTGAACGGCTAATCCTACACCTACCCCTAAACCTACCCATAACCATTTATTAAAACTACATACTGTTATAAATAAATAACAGACAGACCAGTGTAATCACAATAATTTATATATTGCAAAAATGTCAAAAGCGGTACCAAAAGTAGTTCAAATAAAGATGTGTTGCAGTCGCAGTCCTCTCTGGCAGTATATAATAGTTTTGTATGAGTTACAGAGCAGAATGTAAGTTATTAATCAATGAAAATATTAATCCGGCATCATGCCGTGAAGCTGCGCTTTTCCCATTTCAAATACAAATCGACTGAAACACGGCATGTCACAATCTGTGACGAAGCAGGCGAGAGCCAATGAGCGTTCGATGCCACTGCCGTTAAATCATGTTGTAATGCTTCATGAGGGCACGATTTTTGAAAAGAAATTTGAATTAATCACAACAAGCGTGGGATTTGACGTTTACGGTCTCTGCTGTGAATGGAGATGAAGATCACTGGATCAGTGTTAATTTCGTTAACGAAGACGATGACGAAAAATATTCGTCAACGCCCATTTTATTTTACTAAAACGAGACATTGACAAGCTAAACTAATATCTGATGATAAAAACTATGATGAAACAAGATGAGACGGGACTAGAATGTCATTTGAGGAATATCAGACATTAAAAATATATGATCTCTTCCTATGCTGTCTTTCAAAAATGTGTGTCCGTCAATGAGGGCGTTTGCATAATCTAATCTCTCAGACAGCCACAGCGTCACAGGTACGGGTAGTCTAGGCTACCAAAACTCAAACTAGCGAGCTCTTCTAGTATAGACTAATCTGAAAATGGTCACGCAAAGAACGATCTTTGATAGGTATAAATGTCAGCTATTCTAAAATAAAAATTCAAAAAAGGAAAAACTTAAGAGACAAAGAGCAGAGATGGAGTTAGTCAGTAAAATCCCCAGCCAACAGGTCATTTTACTGAAGGTCTTGATGGAGTGGAAGTTGTGGAACAGCAAGTTGACGGGCACATGAAGCAGATAAAACACAGCGTCATCGTCCCCACCGATTTTAAGTTAGTTTGATTATAAACTTGATGGATGTATATTGCTTTTTATGTTTGAACAAACTCTAGCCTATATATTAGCTTAAGGCGTGGGCGATAGCCCGGTTGAAATATTTCAATCGTGTTGCGCCGTCATCATGTAAGCTTATCATTTAAACGCTTTTTAAGCAAACCATTCAGACACATTAAGCAGCGAGGGAGAATTAATTTAGGTAAATGTGCAGGTTAAAGTTAAGCCTGATACGCGCGGCACACACCTCGTACAGCGCCTGACTAAACTTGAGCTCTATTTTGTGCCTTGTGTCAAAATCCCCGTCTTTGTTATTGTCCTTGTAAACTTAGTCATTTGTGTCTTAAATAAAAGTTAACAGTTTAAGATAAAGCATGTGTAGTAGTAGGCTATATATAAGATCTTGGTAGGCTATTAATAATGAGGTCTTAAAGGTATAGTTCACCCCAAAATGAAAAATCTATCATCATTTCCTCACCCTTAAGTGGTAAAGGGATATGTAGCATTGCATAAGTGCTACTACTAAGAGTGTAATGTCAATGCAGTCTGATTTAAATTTCGCATAAGCTTAATTGAATTGGTCTAAATAGAGAAAATTATAATGATCTTTGTCTGAAGACTATATATAAAAGCTACCAAAATTAATGTTGGTAACAGATGTTTGACTAAAAATAAAGTAAAACTTGACAAAAAAATGCAATGACTTTTCGTCGACTAAAGCTAGACTAAAACTATGAAAGACAAAATCACTAAAATGTGACTAAGCATTTTCGTCTGAAGACGAAGACTAAGACTAAATCAAAAATGGCTGTCAAAATGAACACTGTATTGTACATTTTAATGTGTATGGCGTAAATAAATGTACGTGTGGTAGAATCACACTTTACGTAAAAATACACACGTATTCTCATGAGATCACGTTGGATTTTAATGGCAAAAATGCTACGGTGAAAAACAGTTAATTGGTTAACAGAAAGTTTCCATACTATTTGCGGTGACTAACTGTAATAGATCTAACCTTACTTTTAATGTCATTTTACAGTAAAATGCCGTAAAATGTACCGTTTTGGAAGTCATTGTGTAATTTACAGTGAAAAAACAAAATTGACATTCCCAGAATTCCCTCGTGACACATTTGATGTATTTCCATTGAAATAACTGTTTCTTCTTAGGTTTTTTGTCTTTCTTTTTTTTTCTTCTAATCATTAGGGTTTTATGTGATGAGCTTTGATTCATCATGTGACTCTCATCACCACTGTGTTTGTCAATATCAAAGGCACATAACAGATATTAGTATTTCAATAGGTTGGTAATTTAACATTATTTCAGTTAATGATATACTTTTTTTTTACTATAAATTTTACTTAAATCTGTAAAACCTAAAATGTTGCAACTGTATTTTTTACGGTAAATTTCTGGCAACCTTCTTTTTTTTAAATGTACCGTAAAATTTACAGTGATGTTTAATAAAAAAGTTCATGAAATTAGATGAAAATGTTTAATGAAATTAGACAATATTTAAGAGATTGTTGTTTAATTTAGTGTTATTCATATCCCATATCCGTATCTTTTGTTCTAATGTTACAAGTAATAATCTTGAGGTTTACTGGGTTTTACATGACTCACTCGTTCTTTTGTAGTGAGGGTTTGGTAACGTGTACTGAAAACAAACATCGTCAAATGTGTATCTTACTTCTCACCGCTGCTTTCAGATGGTTTAGAGAACAATTACTCCGAATCGCCCCCTGTTGTTTCAAAGAATAGTACAATGGCGAGCGATATAAATGCCTCGTCTGTTTGGGGAGGACCTTGCGCATTCAGCGGAGGCTGGTGCAGAGCCAGAAGTATAAACAAGGCTTAATGATTCATTACGATTCATGACTATCATGTCTCAATTTATTACATTTAAAGGCACAATATATAAGATCTCCAAAACCACTAGAACAGTGTTATATATTTTGTTGACTTGTGTAATTACATTATCCCAAATGTTTCCAAGAATGTTTAAATTTTATGGACCGTGTCCGTACATCGTCTATCAATGACATCATACCGTGTTACCTTCGGTTTCCACTTTTACCATGGAGATACCAAAGGCGCTTTAATATATTATGTTTTATTAGACAAGGGAACAACTGTTTGGAGACATTTATAGACAGATAACTAATTATTGTACAGTAATACAGCATTTTCTCTGTCATACAATATGTTTTAAAATGAATTGCATGCCATTTAGCAACTCAACCCATCCAGCATTTATTACTATGATATTCTAATATCGATCTAGCTTACTGCAGTGTGCAAAAAGTGTCTCATAGCAGCCACAAAGCGAACACAGAGTAACGTTATAACATTATTTTCAACACACTTAAATATACCTAATATGATAAAACAGCGTTGTGTGACCCCACACACGATTGACCGGAAGAAGCGGAAGCGGCGACTGTGGCATAGTAAAAGCTCTGCTGCTGTCGAGCCATGTGTCACGCTCGTCTCTCATTAGCAATCGCTTCAGCTGCCTCGTTCAACTCCCATAGCACTCGGCCCTGCTCTGCTTCATACTACAGTAATGTTAATAATATCATCCATGAACATGATTTCTGCCCGCGTCCCGTCCCGATTTTTTTCCACCGGCTGTAAGGTGAAGACTACAACTCCCAAGATTCCGCGCTCAATCGCGCCGTCATCAAGCTATGCCTTTTGTTTCGAACAGGCGACCTCTAGTGGCGAAAAACTACATAGTGTGCCTTTAAAACAATGGGATTTTATGTTTTTTCTGAAATATAATGGAGAAAATAGTATTATGCACTGAAATGTTGGTTCTTATATAAGAATCAGTTTGTCTTTTTTCTAAACATGAAAGCTTCTGAGTATAACTGTTAAACCACACAAAATCAAACAGACCAGTAAGTGTGTTTACATTGTGGTTGGGTGAATAGAGACAGAAACATAGGGTATGGCATAGGCCGTGGGTATTATTTGAAATAAAAGGAAAATGGAGGATATCATTCAGACAAGTCAAATGTTTTATTAAAAAGATCCAACTCAAAAGAATAGATTCTTTTTATGAATCAGACATCACTACTTCCACAAATTCTTACGAATGCCCCAAGCCCAGCTAGGATGGATGTCAAGATTTTGACTTAAACATCAATGTTTCCCACACTTATATATAAAAAGTGTAATTTGTTGTCATATTGTTATTGTGCTTTTATCTAATTATTATATATTTGTTTAATATCGTTAAAACGTCTTAACAAAAAACTGAAGTATTATTAAAATATGATAATTCATTTTTATTCATTACTTTGTCATTTTGATACTTTCTCCTAAATGTATACATTAATAAATCACTTTAAATGGGATTTACTCACTGTCGTGACATTTATATGGGTTTGGAAGCCTGTTTCTTTAAGAGTCAGAGAGTGTTATTACAAGAAAAACACTTTGACCTGAACATTCATGTCTTCCCTTTACTTAAAGTTAAAGGCCATTAATGTCATTAATGTCCCTTTTACGGGGGCCTGATGAGCATCCACACAGTCTATACCCGTCCGTGGCAATAAAATGGATTTCAGACGCTTGGATTTCAGAGGTGTGCTTTCGCATGGGGCTCTTAAAAGCACTGACATTAAGAAAATGCAGTTGTTAATGGAGATGACCTTTCATATTTCAGCTGGTTCAGACGCATGCGAGAAAATACGACGCGCGCTGATGACACGGCATTCGCAAGTTAGCTGTAAGGCACGTAGTGATGAGGTCATTAGCTGATGTCTGATTACTTGACCCTGTATTAAGACAAAATTCCCAGAATAGCATTTGACTGTCTGTGTATTTCCCTTATTCTGTGTGTTATTTCTGTCAGGACCATTATCGTCAAAGATGATTGACAATTAGCATACAGTTTGGATTGGCGGTATGGTTCTGTTCTGGGCAAGAACCCCCTGCCCATCCATGCAGCCTAGCATGAATAAGAGCAGGGAGAGCAGCAATAACATAACAGAACCAACATAAATGTATTGCAGATGTCATTAATGTTCAATAATTTAATGTACAACATAATTCAAGTAAACTGAGTCTGATTTGAAGAGGAATATCAGAAGGCCAAGAAGAAGGGTAATTAGCTCCTGAACAACCCAATGTAACTGCTGATAATAATGAATGGACCTTATATATAGCGATGTTGTAATAAGCATCATATTCCTATACATAGACATGGATCAGCTGAGAGTCAGTTGATGTGAGCTTGACTGACGTGACCTGCCAGAACTAAAGGCCCGGGTATACTTAAATTTCTGCGTTCCGGTCCGTCTCGCACGCAGTTGAAAGCGTGCAAGCCTTACAAATTATACTACTTTGTCTGTGAGAGTGGAAAGACGTGTTTCAGCGCTTGCACACTGTCTTGTTTTCAAGCGCTCAAAGTCACTCACACATGCGCTGTAGTATGCGCACCATCTGCGCGGTCACAAAAATTGGGCTGCAAGCGGACGTCCATAGCACCACAGCACAGCACAATCTAACGTGGGGTTGGTTGTAACACACATGGTTTAAAGCTTTCCACACATGCCAGCATGATGACATTTAGTGTATTTACTCATTGCCATATCAACACTATATACAGAAAAAATTGTGGCAAAATTAAAAAAATCTTTGGAAGATATCACTGAACATTTATTTAACCATAGCAAAAGTACATTTCTTAAGTTTATTTTTCTTCTCAGTTTTTTGTGTTTATGTAAAATAAGACAAATCTGATATTATTGTAATCTTCTATCTGTTATTTAACAGTTGAGATGGTTCTTTAATGCTGATCTAACAGCAGAAGACACGAGCCGGGGTTAAATCCCAGTTGAGCAGGTGGGGTGCGTTATAACACAATGAGCCCCTATTAGAACTACGCTATTATATTCTATACTTTTATGAATTCTATTGAGAAACCATGAGGAAAGGGTGAATTATGACTGAGTCCATGTTCAGAAGTTATTCATTATTATTATGTTTTGAACTATGCTGTATATCTGTGTTTAGCGGTGTGTTTGTTGTCAACCTCAATTTTAATAAAAAATTTTAATGATTAAAAAATGCAATTTTCTTTGAAAAAGTTAATAATTGTATTTTACTGACTAAATATTTTTGTTTGTCTTGGAATGTATCAGATCACATTTTAAGCTCTCATTTGGTCATGTTGCATTGTGCCCCTCACATGTTACAATGTACCCCACCTATGGGGCATGTTGTCACATTTCACTTCCATTCTTTCGGGTTAAATAAAGAAAAACAAACAATAAAAAGTATACACTGTAACAAAACCACATAATTGTACTAGACGTGTGAAATTAAAGTGGGAAAAAATAAATACTCTGAACCCCAAGTGGATTTACACAAACTGAGAAAGTCAAAAGGTTAGGTTGTGCCCCGCTCTCCACTATACGTCACTCGGACAGCCAAAGTATATTTTGTGCTTAACACTACGCTTGATTTATCACCTCTCATTCATTAATTATCTTATGCAGTGTTAGCAAAGCTATTTTAAATCAAGTTACAAGTTATTTATGAGTTAAAGTAGTTATATTAAAAAACAAGTATAACAGTTTTCAAAAAGAAAAAACAATTTTTAAAATTGATAAAAATATTAAATGTTTCTTTAGCAGCAAATCATCATATTAGAATGATTTCTGAAGACACTGAATACTGGAGTAATGTTGCTGAAAATTAAGCTTTGCCATCACAGGAATAAATTACATTTTAAAATACAAACCCGATTCCAAAAAAGTTTGGACACTGTACAAATTGTGAATAAAAAAGGAATGCAATAATTTACAAATCTCATAAACTTATATTTTATTCACAATAGAATATAGATAACATATCAAATGTTGAAAGTGAGACATTTTGAAATGTCATGCCAAATATTGGCTCATTTTGGATTCCATGAGAGCTACACATTCCAAAAAAGTTGGGACAGGTAGCAATAAGAGGCTGGAAAGTTAAATGTACATATAAGGAACAGCTGGAGGACCAATTTGCAACTTATTAGGTCACTTGGCAACATGATTGGGTATAAAAAGAGCCTCTCAGAGTGCCAGTGTCTCTCAAGAGATTCAAGAGTTTTATTTGTCACATGCACAGTTATATACAGAATATACAACCGGCAGTGAAATGTAAACAGGTCCGCTCCATGGACAGTGCAAATTCACAGTTAAAAACACAAGGGGGAAATTATAATAGAAATAGAATAAAAAAGTACTATATATATATATATCTGTAGAATTATAAATAATCAAGTCAAGTAGAAAAAAAAAGTAAAAAGTAAAAATAAAGAAGTGGAATAAAATAAGTGGAGTAAACTGTGCAGTGAGTAAACTGTAGACTTATAAATATGTGGTTAACAAATGTACAAAGAGTATAATGTGCAAACAGGTTTATAACAGGTTGTTACACAGTAACAACGAGAACAGAAAGTGCAGTGCAATGTCAGTATATCGATGGGCACGTGATGTTAAGTGACTGAGTTCAGGAGTTTGATGGCTTGGGGGAAGAAGCTCCTCCTGAGTCTCTCAGTTTTGGCCATCAGGCTTCGGAAGCGCTTACCAGATGGCAGCAGCATGAAATGAGGGTTTGCAGGGTGATTAGAGTCCTTGATGATCTTAGTAGCTCTACCTTTGCAGCGTTTGGTGTAGAACGCCAGAAGTCAAGATGGGCAGAGGATCACCAATTCCCCCAATGCTGCGGTCAAAAATAGTGGAGCAATATCAGAAAGGAGTTTCTCAGAGAAAAAATTGCAAAGAGTTTGAAGTTATCATCATCTACAGTGCATAATATCATCCAAAGATTCAGAGAATCTGGAACAATCTCTGTGTGTAAGGGTCAAGGCCGGAAAACCATACTGGATGCCCGTGATCTTCTGGCCCTTAGACGGCACTGCATCACATACAGGAATGCTACGGTAATGGAAAGCACGACATGGGCTCAGGAATACTTCCAGAAAACATTGTCGGTGAACACAATCCACCGTGCCATTTGCCGTTGCCGGCTAAAACTCTATAGGTAAAAAAAGAAGCCATATCTAAACATGATCCAGAAGCGCAGGCGTTTTCTCTGGGCCAAGGCTCATTTAAAATGGACTGTGGCAAAGTGGAAAACTGTTCTGTGGTCAGACCAATCAAAATTTGATGTTCTTTTTGGAAAACTGGGACGCCATGTCATCCGGACTAAAGAGGACAAGGACAACCCAAGTTGTTATCAGCGCTCAGTTCAGAAGCCTGCATCTCTGATGGTATGGGGTTGCATGAGTGCGTGTGGCATGGGCAGCTTACACATCTGGAAAGGCACCATCAATGCTGAAAGGTATATCCAAGTTCTAGAACAACATACACTCACCTAAAGGATTATTAGGAACACCTGCTCAATTTCTCATTAATGCAATTATCTAATCAACCATTCACATGGCAGTTGCTTCAATGCATTTAGGGGTGTGGTCCTGGTCAAGACAATCTCCTGAACTCCAAACTGAATGTCAGAATGAGAAAGAAAGGTGATTTAAGCAATTCTGAGCGTGGCATGGTTGTTGGTGCCAGACGGGCCGGTCTGAGTATTTCACAATCTGCTCAGTTACTGGGATTTTCACGCACAACCATTTCTAGGGTTTACAAAGAATGGTGTGAAAAAGGAAAAACATCCAGTATGTGGCAGTCCTGTGGGCAAAAATGCCTTGTTGATGCTAGAGGTCAGAGGAGAATGCGCCGACTGATTCAAGCTGATAGAAGAGCAACTTTGACTGAAATAACCACTCGTTACAACCGAGATATGCAGCAAAGCATTTGTGAAGCCACAACACGCACAACCTTGAGGCGGATGGGCTACAACAACAGAAGACCCCACCGGGTACCACTCATCTCCACTACAAATAGGAAAAAGCGGCTACAATTTACACAAGCTCACCAAAATTGGACAGTTGAAGACTGGAAAAATGTTGCCTGGTCTGATGAGTCTCAATTTCTGTTGAGACACTCAGATGGTAGAGTCAGAATTTGGCGTAAACAGAATGAGAACATGGATCCATCATGCCTTGTCACCACTGTACAGGCTGGTGGTGGTGGTGGTGTAATGGTGTGGGGGATGTTTTATTGGCACACTTTAGGCCCCTTAGTGCCAATTGGGCATCGTTTAAATGCCACAGCCTACCTGAGCATTGTTTCTGACCATGTCCATCCCTTTATGACCACCATGTACCCATTCTCTGATGACTACTTCCAGCAGGATAATGCACAATTGTTCAATGGACAATTGGACAATGTCACAAAGTTTGAATAATTTCAAATTGGTTTCTTGAACATGATAATGAGTTCACTGTACTAAAATGGCCCCCACAGTCTCCAGATCTCAACCCAATAGAGCATCTTTGGGATGTGGTGGAACGGGAGCTTCGTGCCCTGGATGTGCATCCCACAAATCTCCATCAACTGCAAGATGCTATCCTATCAATATGGGCCAACATTTCTAAAGAATGCTTTCAGCACCTTGTTGAATCAATGCCACATAGAATTAAGGCAGTTTTGAAGGCGAAAGGGGGTCAAACACAGTATTAGTATGGTGTTCCTAATAATCCTTTAGGTGAGTGTATGCTCCCATCCAGACGTTGTACATCAAGTGGAAATAGACCGCCTTGTTGGCTATTTACTCTACCTCCGCCCACCAATTTCTGGTTGAGTCAGACAAAATCACAGAAGCAATCCAACTGACAACAGAATCAGTGGCGTGGAAAGGTATTGGCGTTAGCGTCCAACCAGAGTTTGAATCCTCCTTTTACCAAACTAATTTTTCTCCCTTTTCCCATTGCATATCAGCTCAGAGTACCAATTATATTGAATAAAAATTAAGAAAATATTCAAAAAGTGGAAATAAAGTGCCTAACGGCTATTTAATTGTAGGAATAAAGTGTTTAAAGCTAGGTTAGGAGTAGGTGTAAGGGAGGTTAATGCCAAGTAAGTAATATCCCAATAAAGCAGCATCAATTTATGATTTTAATCATATACACTGAAAATGTTGTTGTTATTATTATACTGTTTTATAATATATTACAATACTTTTATGAATATCTATTTACCTAATATGACTTAAGACCTGCAATGTTGCCAGAATTATAATCATACACTGTTTGTTCGTCGGCCAGAGGAGAACTGGCCCCCCGACTGAGCCTGGTTTCTCCCAAGGTTTTTTTCTCCATTCTGGCCCTGAAGGAGTTTTGGTTCCTTGCCACCGTTGCCTCTGGCTTTTGGCTTGCTCAGTTGGGGACACCTAAATTTCATCTATATTACCGATCTGCCCGCATTGACGCTATATGATACTTGAAATTAGCTGGATAACATCACCGTTTCACCAGAACAGCTGTACAAATTCTGTTGCATTATTTTCCTGTTAACACTGTGAAGCTGCTTTGAAACAATTGGACTTGTTAAAAGCGCTATATAAATAAAGGTGACTTGACTTGACTTGACACTGAGGTACAAACAGTATCTGCACCTACAGTCATGTGAAAAAGAAAATAATTCTATAGTTTTACATATCAGGATATAATAAAAAATAATAATCTGGGGGCGTATTACAGAAACATATTAACTTTAGAATCCTATCTTATCTGTTTGGTAACCATGGCAATTTCAGTTCAGATCTTATCTTAACTATGGATAGGAAACGGGTATTACAGAAGCATCCTAACTCGACAGTAAATCCTAAAAGCTGTCTTCATTTTAGGACAACCCCACTGGTGTCCTAACTTCAAACTTTTTTGAAATCCAACGGTAAAAATCACAGTACAAAAATCCTTTTTCGAGAGAGCGTTACATTTATTAATTATATAAGATGAAGAGCAGTGATGTTTGATGGTGGAGATACTTTTGGAGGACCCAGAGAATGTGCTGCGCTTTGATGATAAAATGCTTGTAAATAATTACAGACTCCCACGCCACATGATTTTGCAGTTAGTTGACGAATTGCGACCAACATTACAGAGGCCAACGAGCCGTCATGGAGCATTACCGGTCGTTCTTCACTGGCATAAAGTTGGATTGACGCTGGATGTTCGATATTCGCAAATTTAAGGGCCATCTCTACAGTTAAATATACGACATTGCAGTCAAAAGCATTTGAACGGAATATGTAAAAGGTGTGCATCATAGCTGACACCTAGATGAACACTTTACAGTTGGTTTTGATAATGTAAGTCATTTCGTTCAAATGCTATTGAAGTTAGAAATGTGTATACCAATGTCGTATGTAACTTTAGAGACGGTTCCTAAATTTGCAAATATCGAACGTGTAATGTCAATCCAACTTTATGCCAGTTCATTCTTCAAGTGACTAACGCCTTATACTTTTTTACTTTTATTTATAAAACAGGCTTTAACTTTTCAACGGAGCTTATCAAATTTTCAATTTCTGATGCACTGGAATTAAAAGCACACTGTTGTTTCTCCATTTTGATATTAGGTTTACCTCAGAAGCAGTTTGTGTGTTGTTGGTTGCTTGGTAACAGACCTGACAGTTGATTACCGAACTCGATGGAGCGGTTTAAGATTTCCTAACTACAGATAAGATGAGATTTGATATGATAGGATAAGATATGATAAGAATCATAAATCAAGTTAAGATTTGCTTCTGTAATACGAAATTGTGAAAAATCCTAAATTAACTTATATCTTAAGTTAAGACCTAAGATAGAAAGTTTCTGTAATACGCCCCCTGGTCCTTGGCAGGTCTTAAAATTAGTTAAAGCTTCTTCTCTCTAAAAAGAACAAGGTTTGCTGTTGCATTTGATCAACCCACAATACTTCTGGAACAATGTCCAGTTTTTGGCTTGTTTTGGAGGCACAGGACCTGGGCACCTTGCAGTCATTAAGTCGATCTTGAACTCCTCTGTATACCAACATATTCTAGAGTCAAATGTGAGGCCACCTGTCTGACAACTAAAGCTTGGCCGGAACTGGGTCATACAACTGGACAATGATCCCAAGCACACCAGCAAATATACAACAGAATGGCTGAAAAATGAAAGAATCAAGGTGTTGCAATGGCCCAGTCAAAGTCCAGACCTCAACACGATTGAAATGCTGTGGCGAGACCTTAAGAGAGCTGTACATAAACAGATGTTAGTCTGATAGCTAATAGTCAGCCTATAGCATCTCTTTTTTATACTTGCAAAGAAAATAACTGATGTTGCTATTTACATTTCTCAAAACCAATACATATTTTTTACTTATTTAGCCTTTTAAGAATTTTACTCTCTCAATCTTGTGGTTTATATTCAGTACTTTGTGAGCCAACAAAAAAATTAAATAAAGGATTCACTCAAGAATGGGGGTAGGAATCCTTTCCGCAACCTGATAACTGCAGGCATCACTTTGTAGTTGGAAAATTGCAGGGTCTGTACTTAAATATCATGCTACTTGTCACATTTTATTCCCTGTTATCATGACAATGTCAATGAGGGATCCACAATCAACAGCCTTATAAATAAAGGCCTATGATTTCACAAAATGAAACAGTTGCATGTACTCAAATGCATGAGTCAGGTATGGAATCTCTCAGATTGGCTTATAGGTGATAGTTGTCTATTCAGTAGAAAATCACTTGAGAGAATTGCTGTTTCCAGAACCTAAGAATTAGGGCCCTAGTCTGTATTGATTATCTGCTTATTTTTGAACAGTAACAATTTGCTTAAGAGTGATATTGACACTTTAATTCACCCGCTTTCTTTCACGTTGCTCACATTTCTTGCTCTCAGCCATAGTTCACACATGCAATGTAATGGTTAGTGTAAGCCCCTGCAGCATACTGATATCCAAAGTTTATAATTGAACATTTTATGATACCTTAAATATCGCTACATCACACAGTTGGAATGAGCAGAACAGACCGTAGCCTCTGGCAATTGAATGGCATGTATTCAATGGGAAATGAGGTGTAACATTAAAAGTAACTGAGAGCAGCTGTCAAACTTTTTCTTTTTTTTTTCTTTCTATTTTCTGCTAGGCTACAGTAAATTCAAACTTGAAATACACTACATTGCCAAAAGTTTTGGGGACGTCTGCCTTTACATGCACATTAACTTTAATGGCATCCCATTTTTAATCCATAGGGTTTAATATGGAGTTGGCCCACCCTTTGCAACAATAACAGCTTCAACTCTTCCGGGAAGACTTTCCACAAGGTTTAGGAGTGTGTTTATGGGAATGTTTGACCATTCTTCTAGAAGTGCATTTGTGAGGTCAGGCACTGATGTTGGACAAGAAGGCCTGGCTCATAGTCTCCGCTCTAATTCATCCCAAAGGCGTTCTATCGGGTTGACGTCAGGGCTCTGTGCAGGCCAGTCAAGTTCCTCCACACCAAACTCGCTCATCCATGTCTTTATGGACCTTGCTTTGTGCACTGATGCACAGTCATGTTAGAACAGGACGGGGCCATCCCCAAACTGTTCCCACAAAGTTGGGAGCATGAAATTGTCCAAAATGTCTTTGTATGTTGAATCATTAAGAGTTCCTTTCACTGGAGCTAAGGGGCCAAGCCTAACCCCACACCATAATCCCCCCTCCACCAAACTTTACACTTGGCACAATGCAGTCAGGCAAGTACCATTCTCCTGGCAACTGCCAAACCCAGACTCATCCATCAGATTGCCAGACAGAGAAGCGTGATTTGTCACTCCAGAGACCACGTCTCCACTGCTCTAGAGTCCAGTAGTGGCATGCTTTACACCACTGCATCCCACGCTTTGCATTGCACTTGGTGATGTAAGGCTTGGATGCAGTTGCTCGGCCATGGAATCTCATTCCATGAAGCTCTCTACGCACTGTTCTTGAACTAATCTGAAGGCCACATGAAGTTTGGAGGTATGTAGGTATTGACTCTTGGTGGTAAGTTGGTGACTTCTGCGCACCGTGCGCCTCAGCATGTGTTGACCCCGCTGTGTCATTTTATGTGGCCTACCACTTTGGGGCTGAGTTGCTGTTGTTCCCAATTGCTTCCACTTTGTTATAATACCACTAACAGTTGACCGTGGAATATTTAGTAGTGAGGAAATAGGTGGCAACCTATCACGGTACCACTCTTGAATTCCCTGAGCTCCTGAGAGTGACCAATTCTTTCACAAATGTTTGTAGAAGCAGTCTGCATGCCTAGGTGCTTGATGTTATACACATGTGGCCATTTAAGTGATTGGAATTCAATGATTTGGAGGGGTGTTGGCAATATAGTGTAGTTAGACCTGGGTCATTCTAAATCCTGAGTAAAACGGAATCCCGGGTTATCTTACTTTGCGTTTTAAACTGCTCATACTTACCCAGGGTTAACAATTAGTCCTCTAGCCATAACATTCTAACACAGGGTTAAAAGCCAGGTTTAGAACGATGATAACCCAGGGTTAAGGGTAGGGTAGGCAATTTGTTTTATAAACACTTTTTGTTATACTGGTTGAAACTCTCTTCACATCCTGATAGCAAATAATAATAGAAGTAAATATTAAAACACGTACACACTATATATCTTCTGTGGAAGTCTCAGGACCAAAAAAAAATGTTTGTTTAATCATTGCAGTCAATAATATGATGTCCTACCTGCCTGATCTATGTACTTCCATACCTCCACGCACCCTGCTCGCACAGACATCATGCGTCATCCGCTCGTCCCGTGAGACAAAGCTGAGTTGTAGACAGACAGTCACAGAGCACCAGAAACAAACAGCACCTGCCTTCCACTGCCACTGCCGCTTCAATGTATATTTTTTGAGTGTTTAATAATCAAGATATTAATCAATATTTATCCTTTTACATATTAAATGATTTTTGAATGAATGACTTCTTGCTCATAAGATTTATGTAGTTAACAACATGAATAATGGTGAATATTGTTCAGTTCCAAGGATGTCTGTACATCTTACTGAGTAAGACATGCTATCAGTATGTTTTGGGAAAGTTTCTGGTCAGACCAAGAGCTCGACCAACTCCAACCTTGAAGAAGCCGTGTATCTGTGTATGTGCGCTAATATTCTTTGTGACAGATCAGTATTGGTGAGACGAACAACTGGCACCCTAGGATGGAATGGCTTGTTTTATTCGACATGCCGGAGGGCCACTTTGGGTGTCATCTGCGAGATCAATGGAGATCTGTCTATCAGTCCATATGTGGACATTTTCTGTTAATATATTTCTTAGCCAAATAGAATCATTGAAGTGATGATGTAATTTAAGGCATAATTGTGGTGAAAAATGAACGTACAGAAGAGTGGCATAAGAATTCCTTGTGAATTTGAAACATGAAACATGATTTTTGGACTTTATGCTAAATCAAATTTTTGATTGTCTGTGCAACTTTTATTGAAAAGCTAATGTAAAAAAAAAACAAATGCCAACCAAAATTTCTTGGAGCCACTGCTTTCAATTAGAGTCAGTTATTTGGGCGTATTTTTGGGTGATAACTGTGTCTGCTTGACAGAAGTTTTAGCTTACCCTTGTGCTAGTTCCAAAATCAACTGGCAACCCTGTCAATGCATATTTTCTCTTTTCAAACTTTGTAGAGTAAAATAAAGGATCATCTTTAAATTAATGCTATCATCAAAATTTATCCTAATACACATATGCATGTTGTTTTCTCAATTGAAATGTGATTGTGTTTTTGTTTTTAATTTTCATAAAAATGTGTGTATGTGTGTATATATATATATATATATATATATATATATATATATATATATATATATATATATATATATATACACTCACCTAAAGGATTATTAGGAACACCTGTTCAATTTCTCATTAATGCAATTATCTAATCAACCAATCACATGGCAGTTGCTTCAATGCATTTAGGGGTGTGGTCCTGGTCAAGACAATCTCCTGAACTCCAAACTGAATGTCAGAATGGGAAAGAAAGGTGATTTAAGCAATTTTGAGCGTGGCATGGTTGTTGGTGCCAGACGGGCCGGTCTGAGTATTTCACAATCTGCTCAGTTACTGGGATTTTCACGCACAACCATTTCTAGGGTTTACAAAGAATGGTGTGAAAAGGGAAAAACATCCAGTATGTGGCAGTCCTGTGGGCGAAAATGCCTTGTTGATGCTAGAGGTCAGAGGAGAATGGGCCGACTGATTCAAGCTGATAGAAGAGCAACTTTGACTGAAATAACCACTCGTTACAACCGAGGTATACAGCAAAGCATTTGTGAAGCCACAACACGCACAACCTTAAGGTGGATGGGCTACAACAGCAGAAGACCCCACCGGGTACCACTCATCTCCACTACAAATAGGAAAAAGCGGCTACAATTTACACAAGCTCACCAAAATTGGACAGTTGAAGACTGGAAAAATGTTGCCTGGTCTGATGAGTCTCAATTTCTGTTGAGACACTGGCGTTTTGGCGTAAACAGAATGAGAACATGGATCCATCATGCCTTGTTACCACTGTGCAGGCTGGTGGTGGTGGTGTAATGGTGTGGGGGATGTTTTCTTGGCACACTTTAGGCCCCTTAGTGCCAACTGGGCATCGTTTAAATGCCACGGCCTAGCTGAGCATTGTTTCTGACCATGTCCATCCCTTTATGACCACCATGTACCCATTCTCTGATGGCTACTTCCAGCAGGATAATGCACCATGTCACAAAGCTCGAATCATTTCAAATTGGTTTCTTGAACATGACAATGAGTTCACTGTACTAAAATGGCCCCCACAGTCTCCAGATCTCAACCCAATAGAGCATCTTTGGGATGTGGTGGAACGGGAGTTTCGTGCCCTGGATGTGCATCCCACAAATCCCCATCAACTGCAAGATGCTATCCTATCAATATGGGTCAACATTTCTAAAGAATGCTTTCAGCACCTTGTTGAATCAATGCCACGTAGAATTAAGGCAGTTCTGAAGGCGAAAGAGGGTCAAACACAGTATTAGTATGGTGTTCCTAATAATCCTTTAGGTGAGTGTATATATATATATGGGATTTGGTGATTTTTGAATGGCCATCAACAAGAAAACAAACATGTCTGTATATGCCATTTTAACAGATATGAATTAGTTTATAGCATAAGTTAGTTATGACTGATGGTTTTAGCAGCATATGAAACAGAAGGTTATGTTGCTATCTGAACTGCATATATTGATATGGATATTAATATGCGGAGAAAAGACTTGATTTCCTGCTGTAGTGAATGTGCGTCTCTGTGCATTAGCATGCTATCTCAGCTGGACAAGATCGAATGACGAGCCGGATTTGAAAATGAACGTGTGTTTCTCTTCTGCTCTGCTGACCTGACCGATATTGCAGTGTAAACCCATGAATAAAAAGTAGCCATATGCATTCCCACCACAACCATCCTATTTTTTTCAGTTTCAATTGCATTGATGTTTTCTTTTCTTTTTTTCCAATTCGTCTGTGATGAGTTTGTTGATGGCCTCCGATTGGTAAATGGCACGATGCAGTGCCACCTGTCAGTCAAATTGGGTGTTATCGTCATGGAGATGCCACGGCTCACTCGCTCACCCACAATCCATCAATTTATATTTGCGCTCCAATCGTGGACCTGATTACTGCATGGGGCACACAGCTTTCTCTGTGTGTGTGTGTGTGTGTGTGTGTGTGTGTGTGTGTGTGTGTGTGTGTGTGTGTGTGTGGTTTGTGTATTTGGGTGCTTCAAAAATTGAACAAAAATAACTAAATTAATAAATAAAAATGTGTGATGTGTGCTTTCCAAATCCTGTCCATACACAAATCCAATCTAATTCACTGTAAGCTGACATAACAATCACAAATAAACAAACATTGGCAGAAAGAATAAATAAGTAAAAAAGAAAGAGAGAGAGAGAGAGAGAGAGAGAGAGAGAGAGAGAGAGAGAGAGAGAGAGATTGCCACAAAGATTATTTGAAAAAAAAATGTCTTAATGCCTTAAAATAGCTTGACTGAAACTCTACACCGTTGCTTCATTTGAATATGTGAATTAGCCCCGCCTCCACTCACTCGCACCAGCTCAGAAATACAATTGGCCAACTTACTGAGGTAAACGCTGCACAATGGTATCGCTCTTTACAATGTCGGACATATATAATGGTAATTAATATGAATCTCCTTTTGCTTGACTACATTATTAAACAACTAATAATGTGGTAAACGCAAACCATGTTACCATTTACTATCTCAGTCTGTCTTCAGAATCAGTCAGTATCCTTAGAAACGCTTAGAACGTCAGTGGACAAAGGCATATAGTTCATCATAACATCGTAATATACATCATGTACATAATTCACTCGCTTTATTGCTAAATCTACCCGATTTTTCATATCAACAGAAAAATGTATCGGGATAACCTGGCTTCTCTTGAGACGCTGTCCACTGCTTTAACGAATAGTTAATGATATGCTAAAGCCTGCTCGCATTGTTGACATGATTGGATACAAGGTAGTTTGTGACATAAGAAACACCAGCGATTTCAAACCACGTTTTTGAGACTTTCTTTGGTTCACTGCAGTTTTAAAGAGAAAATACATAGCATTGACTTATGAATTTGAACATGGTTTGTCTTAATGCATATTAAAAATGCCACATAGACATATAAACACCCCACAAGGGGACTTTAAAAGTAGTACAAACAACCTTTAGAAAAGTATTTACTCAGGATTAAGGTCAAGTCCAGGCGTCTGCAGCATTGAGAGCTGTACAGCAGGTGAACTCCTACATTTAGAAGTCACTCTGTACTATCCCCTGGCTTTCTATGATAAATCATTTACTCATTGATTAAGATTGTATAACCCTGGTTTCCCCTTGCATTCTCTTACACTGACCATTCTCTCTCTCTCTCTCTATGGAGAGTATTAGAGAACACAACTTTGTTGATTCACATTATTGCAAGACTATGGTGTTTTTTGCTTGTTTTTCTTTTTTTTTCTTTTGTACATTTGAATAGACACTGAAAGATACAAGGCCGACAAATGGACAGCTTTCAAAGCGTAAACCCTTTTACATGTACAAATATGCGTCATAACTATGAATCCTTTTGTCCTCTTTCTAAATCGACGATGACACTTCTAACACAAATAAAGTAATTTGCCTAATTATCATTGAAGCTCAGTAAGGATGAAATACTGCAGTATAAATGAAATAGCCAATGAAACCATTTAATGTCAAGTTAGGTTAATGATTTTAAGTGTATTAAAGGTAATGCAGGTAATTTATTAATGTAATATAAATACACACACACACACACACACACACACACACACACACAAAAATCCATCAATTCAATATTCTGTGTACCAATAACAGGATTTGTACATATCTACATAAATAAAGAAATAAATACATACATTTAGTATGGAAAATTTCTGTTGAATTTGGGCATTTACACACTAATTCCATTTAAAAGTAATTGTCATATGTTTTATTGAAATAAATGTAGCGTTTACATATTCACGTTGAAAGGACAGACATGTGTAAATCTTTACCATTCTAGTCAGAAAATAGACTTGCGCAGGCTTTTTGTAATTAAAAAAATGCAATTACATGTGGTCCACATTTTCAAGCTTTTTCATCCATGCAAAATAGAAAAATGCTTGAGCACAAATATTTTAGTTATTTTTTAAGAGGCCCCAACAGAATCGTTCAATTCACTTATAACATTCTTGAGTAGTGACATTGAACATATTGTATTCTATGAGAATGAACACTCTGCTATCCACACACTGCTGACTTCCCTTAAGAGCTGTCATGAGTATAATAGATAGTTTTAGCTCTGGCAAACTGTGTAATGATCATTACCCACAATCCTTTACAGAAGCCTTTCCCTCCCCACAGTGTCAGTCTGCAGTAAGATGCATGTGGTATGTTCTAAAGCCTGACTAGATCAAATATACTGTGTCCTCGCAAAAGATTTGTATGATTGCGTAGTCTACACTAAAACGATATACACTGTTTGTTTCTCTTCAGATAAATCTCTTTGGCGTGACAAAACATGGTCAGGAAGATGTTCCAATCTGCTTGATGGGTGTGCTCACAAGTGTACAGACACATTCAATAAGAAAATATAATTAAAACTGCAGCCTGTCGTAGTCAAACTGAAGACATACAGTATGCAATTTCAATGTATACACATTTCTGTAGCTCAAACAGTATAAGCATGGTGCTAGCAACGCCAAAGTCATGGGTTCGATTCCCAGGAAATGCATGAACTCATAAAAATATATACCTTGAATGCAATGTATGTCGCTTTGTATAAAAGCTTCTGCCAAATGCATAAATGCAAATGCAAGGAATATGTTTGTATTTACGTGATTTATGTGATAATATAGAAGTACAATCAATGCTACATTTCAACATAACAGAAAATATGTCATATTGCTGATGTCTGTATAAAGTTGCCATATCTTAGTCATTGGTAGAATTTGTTATTCATAATGTTTCATAATTTCATTTTTTCATTACAACTTTCTATCCTAAATAAATAAATACTGTCAAAAGTAATATTTAAACAAATTGTTTAAAGTAGATTTAATCATTTGATCATGCTTAACTTTGCTTTATAAAATTAATTTATTTTGCTATGTACCAAACTGTACTGTTTAAAACCTATCAATTTTGTTTTCTAAGTTTCAGATGTAATGTATTAATGTAATGTAATTTTGATGGCAATTTTTATTCAAATTGCGTAAACCTTAAACGACAACTGGTAGTAAGTAAGTTAGTAAGTAAAATGCTGGTGCCACCATCTGTATATAACGTCTACAGATGTTCTCTCATATGTTAGTCTGGAGCCTTGCCCTCTTCACTCAGATAGTTTCATATCATTAATCCTGCACATTGGCTTTTGGTATTTGGGTGTGTGTTTATTCAATAACGCATGTTGTTCCTAGAGATAGGAACGTCTCAAATTAATTAGAGTCTAGACAGCCTGCCCGTCAGATAGATGGAGAGAAAGAAAAAGAACGAGAGAGAGAAAGAGGAAACAAATGAACTTGTTCAGTTAGATGAGTGATATCACAGCTGCCCTCAAGCATCAGTTGCCCAAAAATTTTGACTTTTCATTCAAATATGAACATTCAAAACTCAAATACCATGGCAATGAAAAAACTAAATCAGTGAAAGTAAATGTTGACCAGGGGCAGTCAATCTCCAAAAAATGACAAAAATAAAACACCATAATAGTAGTCCATATGACTTGTAGTTAGGGGTGTCACACAAACCATGATATTTAAAAAATGTAAATATTGATATTGTGTTAATACTATTTATATGATATTATCATAAATAATCCAGCAACAGTAACTGGTTGACACTCCAACACAGTAGGTGGCAGTACTGCATCCTAACACTGGTTGCAACTTGTCATAAAACAGACAAAAGAAGATTATGACGCAGTGGCTGAATCTGAAATCGTCCCCTAAACCCTCATTCACTATTCCCTATGTTAGTCCACTGATACAGTTCACTTGAAGGAGTGAATTAAATGAGTGTGTGAAGTCGGACAGCCGTTGCGTGTACAACGGCTGTTCACTCGTTATTGCGGTGCAATGTGGGATTGAATGAGTGCACTCAATAATGTCCACTATGGTTTCGGACACCACTACAAATAGCTGTCCCCTCAAATAGTGCCATATTTGCGGGTATATGGGGCGATTTCGGATTCAGCCACAGTGTAGCTACTACTGCTGCACAAAATCATGTCTGAGGAGATGAAAGACGAAAATGAGACACTTTACTTGCGCTTGAGAGAAGTTAGCTATAGTTTCACTAAAAACTAATAATTAGGGATCTTGAACCCCTAACACCAAATCACCTCCTGCAGCTGAAATCCAAGCCCCTCTTTCCACCTGGACTCTTCAATAAAGATGACTTGTATGCTAGAAAGCGATGGAAACGGGTGCAAAATTGGGCCAATACAAGAGAAACTTCAAGGTAAATGAATAGTAGACCATACATGCAGCACCAAGGAACTCGTGGCCCTTGGGTCGTGTGATGAAGACCCTGCCAGGGCCCTAAGGTCTTGTCCGCAGTGTCTTAGTGAAGACTAGAACTGCTGTTCTACAAAGACCCATCACCAAACTCTGCTTGCTTCTGGAAGCTGGAGAATCAGCTTAAGAGGCTGACAATGCAATGTCAGCGTTCTACAGTCTGTTTGATACGCACGCTTTCACATATCCTGACAAACCTACACATACCACATAAAAAGTTTTAAAGAAGATTAGCTCTTTCTCTGCCTCCCTACATTCATATTTTAGTGTGATTTATTGGCCTTTTTTTAAAAGAAAACACTGTTTTAAAAATTTCGGTACCAAGTCAGTACTGAAATTATAAAAATGTGAGTTGAGGCGGAATCGTAAATACCTCTGGTTGGCAATTGTGCTCACACGCTCATCAAATATGTCTGTGATTGGCTACAATGATCAGTGCTTTAAAAACATGTTGTAAATATACATCAGTGACGCTCTTTACCGAGTGCTTACACAGATACACACGGGAGCCAATCCCATCATTGTAGCCAATCCCAGATATATCCGATGAGAGCGTGAATACAATAGCCAATCAGAGGTGTTTACAATTCCGCCCGACAGCGCTCAAAGTGTCACATTTTTAAAATTTCAGCACTTCAGAAGTCAGCACTTTTGACAACACTATTGTGAATTCTTCTTAAAATCTGATAGCCAAACTTGTGGTCTTCTGATAGCTTTGTGTGAGGTACTGTAAATATTAACAAATTTAAGTCATCCATTTTTCCTCTCAAAGCTTATTCATGTTCACAATTCTATAAATGTATTTGCCATGTCTAAGAGAGAGAAGCATACGCTGAATTTAGGTTTTGTGACACGCTCGAGAAAGAAGTTCACAGAGATGTCAGAAAGCTCATGTTTTTGTAAGTGTATCTTTCCGCTGTTATAAGGGAAAAAATGCAAGTGATCACATTGGCGCCTCTATCAAGAGGGTTAAATATGGCACAGCAGGTTTAACATCAATAATGCCAAATCGAGTCTTGTAACTAATTTCTTTTCTTCACAAAAAGCTATCAAATCGACTTGTATGTAATAATGTCCACAATTAATTTAGATGACTTTTGTCATTCTTGGAGCCTGATTCAACATTCATCTGTACATTCTGCTGAACTTCTCCTTTTGCTTTCCACGTATGCAATAAAGTGTTTGGAACATTTAAGGGTGAATATATGATGAGAATTTTAAATTTTTGGTCAATTCCTGCATGATCAACAGCACTCCAGTGACAGTGACGGAGGAGGTGTGTGGTGCCCTGTGTGCATATAATCAAGCCCGTCTCTCCTCTTTAATAGGGGCAGGATAGGGCTATGCAACAGCTGCTGTCAAAACCAAATTATCCAGCCAGAAAGATGACCGACCCTGCCCTCTCAATCAACCCCCACACCGGCTCTCTGCTCTGGGTCACGTTCGGCCTGGCGCCTCCCTCTCCTCTCTAGAGTGTTGGGGGTTCGTACCTCACCTCTCCTCCCCTCCGTCTGTCACTTCATTTTCGAGAGTAATTCATTTTTCACACGGCTAAATTGTTCCACGTCGGAGGCTGACCCAGCTCTGTTCTAATCTACCGGGTTGACCCACGCTAACTCTGAGAGAGCGACTAAACAAAGATGCCAACTCATGTATGCACAGGCACACACGCGCAACCCTAATGTCTGGGCACACGCGTGAGCGTGTATGATTGCAAATGGGTCCAGTGTGTTAACTAGACAATTTGGTGTATGCATTAACACTATGCACACTCGTTCAGCACAATCGCTCACGCAATTGCTCAGCTGACATATGTTCAATCGCTCAATTACTCGCTAACTGACTTGTATGATAGACTACATTTCTTTTATACTGGTCTCTTATGTCAGTGGTTTTCACAAGGAATTAAAAACTATTCTCAAGAGAAGGAGAGTGTGACAGAATGAAAGAAGAGAGATAGAAATCCATTTCTGGCCCACTTACACAGTCTGACTGACACGTAAAGTGACTAACCTAAGTTTGGTTTGTTTTAGTGGCGGGTTTATCTGAAATAGATTCTACCACAAAAATAAACCAGCATGGACATAAATTCATTCAAATAATCCTTTGGCTGTCACCAAGGATAGTTGTGGAATGGAATAAACTAAAAAATAGTGGAAAATGTGAATAAGCTTCAGGCTTCAATTTATGTCTATCCAGAAGTAATAAGTACTGAGTATTTCACAGACATATAAAGCAGCATGTATATACATATAAGCATGTATAAAAGCAGAATATACAGTTTTGTTTGTCTAGTTGACTTGCCACTAAGTGTTAGTATAGCCAAAATTATTCTTTGTAAATCTGGTAAAGCTGGTTAGCTAAGGACATATTGCTGGATAAGACAGTTAAGAAGCCTGGTTGGTAATCCAACACCAATTGCCTAGATACTACGATCCAAAACATACACTTGTGATTGGTTGTGTTAGTCTTTTCGAGAGGCTGCTAACTGCAGAGCAAATAAGTGGCGCTAAGGGTTTAGCTCCCCCTCACTAGATCTCCAGCGAGGAGGAGCGAATGCAATTTGGTCTTAATGGGTGGAGGTAGAATATCCAACCACACCCTAAACCTACCCTAACCCTTCCCACTACTCTATCCCTCCACCCCATTAGATGTCCAGAGAGGAGGAGCTGGTCGTCATTTGACTCAGTGAGTGAGTACCACTCGTGGCCAGATTGACTAAAAAGGGCAAATTAGTGTGAGAGCTCAATTCCAAAAAAACACTGATGGGAGTGAAAAGTTCCGTGCATGATCTACTGATGATGCAAGTTAAAGAACATAGATGCAGCCGGATCATTTCCATAATGGCCAACTAACGGCAATCTACCAAGAGCTGCGCAAATTAGCGTCTGGTTTAAGACGTGCTATTTTCGGCCGTTAATAATGGCACAAACACCAGTAAATTGATGAGCACAAACCTTAGTAAACCACCTTGGATGATTCATTTAAATAGTCTCTTCCCATAAATTTTGCGTCTGAAAGTGAAACTTCTGAAAACGCATATGCAATAAGGTCAGCCACAAAAATAACTTTGTCCACACCTTTTCAGTGCTCAATTTTTACTCCGTGTCTTTAGTAAATCCTGACAGTAGTTTTTTAACGCCAACTGAGTGTTTGCGTTGGCGCATACTGTTTGTAAATCTGGCCCATGGTTTTTTCAGCAGGGCATTGTGGTGTTCTATAGTAAGCCACTAGAAGGAGCTCTTCTGTGTAAGATATGTATAACACAAAAAGTAGTATGTGACATGTGAGTGAATAATAAAAAAGACATGATGAGTTCCAGTCACCAGTCAAGGATGGCTTTGAGCTTGAGCAAACCCACTCCGTTCCTGCAAACACTAGGAGAACGGCATATTTTGTTCAAAGCTTGGATTAAAGCTTTCTATAATTTCTTGCTGGCCCTGGGAGAGGAGTTATCTAATGCTAGGAAGCGTGCTCTTCTGATTCACTGCCTCGGAGCCGAGGGACAAAGACTGTTCTACACCCTGAAAGTGAGTCAACAGGGAGATGATACGTACGCTTCTGCTTTGAGTGCAATTCAAGACTTTTTCATACCTAAAGTTGATGTGGTTGCTGAACGTTACCGTATCCGGCAACAAAGCCAACGCGCAAGCCACAGACCAGTCTGTCCCTGCTCTATGTGAACCGGCTGCCACCTGTGAATTTGGCGCAATGAAGAACGAGATGATTCCGATCAGTTGGCTGAAAAGACAAATTCAACTCACATCAGAGAACAGCTGCTACTGGAAGTACCACTCGACCTTAAGAAAGCCGTGACTGTCGCACGGCAAATTGAAACATGCCAAATCGATGATAGCGTCATCGGACAACTCAGTACAAGCAGTTCAACAACATAACAGGCCCGACGGAGCAAAAGTAAAGCCAATGCGATGTGCGGATATGATCCAAATCCACCTGTGCACTTACCTGTTACCGCTCTGGATCCGAGCAGCACACAGCTAATTTTCCTGGATGCCCTCCTAAGGATGTAGTTTGCACTACCTGTAACAAAAAAGGACATTATGTTAAGGCATGTCATGGAAGAAAACGGGTGAGTGAAATTAAAGTGCCTGAAGTGAACATTCTGAACATTTTTGAACAATTGAACATTCTACTCGTGACTGTGGCAAAATTTGGTGTACAGTATACGTGTAAGCACAGGACAAAAATGGAACATTCAGTTAATGGTAGATACCGGATCAGCTGTGTCTATATTACCAATGTCCATTTACACTGGAAGTCTCACTTTTAACAAAAAAGAAAAAAAAGAGAGGCAGTCAGATAATCAGATGTGCCAGCATGTAACTATCCTACTGAGATGGTTTTGAGGCTCATATGCTAATGGGACAGGTATTAATGTGGACCCAAAAGAAATAAAACGAATATCTAGACCATGATATGTGAGTGGAGTGGAGTAATAGCAATTTCTCATCCCCTGTTAATGCATTCAGTAATCACTCCACTTCAAATTCACTCCGGGTTTTACATTTCCCTTGTCTCGCTTGCTCCCCATTCGCTGGTGAAAAAAAATCGACTTAAGCATTAACATGGAAATACACAAAGGTAATGAGGAAAAATTGTTCTTTAAACTACAATAATATTTCTCAAACTCATACAAGGTTCTAGACACAAAACGGTTCTCTGGGCAAACAAAAACAAAATCGTTAATTTACGCAAAACACTTTTCCTTAACTACTGGCAACTAAAAGACAGTTGTTTTAGCTGTAATTTTTTTTCTTTCTTTTTTTTTTTCTGCTTGATATTGCAAACTGGTCTTTGTTATCACAATCATAAACACACTGGTTTTTAATGCAAATAGTTTTACAGTTTAGTGCACATCGTTAAAGGGATAGTTCACCCAAAAATGAAAATTATCCCATAATTCACTCACCCTCAAGCTATCCTAGGTGTATATGATGTTCTTCTTGAAGATGAATACAATTGGAGTTATATTAAAAAATGTTCTGGCCCGTCCAAGCATTATAAAGGCAGTGAATGGCAAGCCAAAATTTGAAGACTAAAAAAGTGCATCCATCCATTATAAAAGTAACCCACACGGCTCTGGGGGGTTAATAAAGGCCTTCTGAAGCAAATCGTTGGGTTTTTGTAAGAACAATATCCATATTTAACACTTTATAAGGTAAAACATCTAGCTAGACGTCGGATGTAGCATAAGCATTTTGAACTGCGAGAGGCTTTCTTTCTTCATAAGTTGAATACGGAAGGCGGAAAAGCTAGATATTTTACTTGGTATATTTGGTATATTGAGATATTTTTTGCTTGGAATAGCCAGGACATATTTAAATATAACTCTGATTGTATTTGTCTGAAAGAAGAATGTCATTTACATCAAGGATGACTTGAGGGTAGGCTTACTGCTATAGTCGGTTTTGCTGGTGTTACATCACCGCCCCCACCGTCGTTTTGATTTTTATAGCAATAATATCATTTAGTTCAGTTAGAGAACAGACACTACAATTAAAAACTGAACGTGCCTGCTCAATACAGTGTGAGCCTTCATCACGAGAGTGAAGAGCTGACAGACAATGATTGCGGAAGATTTGGTTTCAAAGTGAAATGTAAAAGCGCCTATTTAAGTAAGTTTGTCTTTGTACTGTTTCGTTGTTGTGTTTTTCATTGAGAATAATAGGCTAATGAACCCACCATTCAAGTTTTTCAAGTTCACCCACGGATTGGCGCTACCTCTAAACCGAAAGTAAATTGAGCACGGCCGCACGGGGCATTCATTCACAGCCGCAGTGTCATTCATGTCCAGTCTGGTGCGTTTTCAGTTCATGCCTATGGAAGCTTAACTTTCATAGGAATCATTGAAAACACTCGCTTTGCGCCGCACCGCTCCTTTTACTCTCGGTTTAAAATTAACGATTTGTAAAGCCCCTGCCGGTGATACCGGCTTTATCAGTGTTGTCACACGTCGATTAACCGGTGGGAAAACGGTCTCACCATCACATCCCTACCTGAGGGTGAGTAAAGCATTAGGTAATTTTCATTTTTGGTTGAATTATCAGGTTTATCTATAGCCTGATAATGAATTGGAATTCTTGCACATTCAAGGGAAATAACTTACTTACGCATTGAAAAAATAAGGTGGATTAAAGCCACTATCACACTGCGACTGTCATAATATGATGTCAAACTCTGCAGTGTCTTTTTTAAAACCTTAATTGAACATAATAGATCCAAAATGTACAAATATACTATCTACTCCACTCAATTTCTCCACTTCCACTCTTTGCATTGCTCACATACTCTGATCTAAGCAGAGGCTAGCCAGGCACTTTGATTAGCAAGCAAAACTGTGAATTTTGTCTGGGTAACATAAATTATACATTAATAAAATGCTTTGACAGTGGTTAAGAAAATGTCTATATTCTACAGCCTGAGATCCTAATTTCATTCCCCACACACCTGCTTCATTTCTGAGGTTATCACTTGACAAGTTGTAAATCAGATAATCACTTTAAACTTTTAAAAATTCTAGTTTTTCTCTAGATGATTCCAACAGACACACATACACAGAGATAAAAGTGAGTGGCATGTGAGTGGACCCAGGTTAATTACGGTTCATGATAGAAATCTTTAATGGTTGTCTATTAAAAGGTAATTAGAGGATGTGAGTGTGTCTGATAACTTATCTCGGCACCTTCGTCTGCCCCGGTCTCGCTCTCTCACACACTCACATAAATGATCAGACTATAAAAAGAGGTGAAAAGCAGTGGAAAGAAATTGAATGTTTTTGACAGTACAGTAAAACCTGCCATTTTTCATGCAAATATCTAAAAGTAATGCTATAGAAACAATTCTTTCTTTCATTCTTTGTCTAGCTTTTCTCTTTCTCTCACATGAATTTTTTATCTGCTCACTGGGGCTCATGTTTTATTGAGGCTCTCGGTGTCATCCATCAGGATGTTCAACATTATGAACCATCTTTTATATATGATGGACAATCAATAGCCTACCTCACTATATTACACATACTACAGAATAACAGAGATAGTCCCTCTGGTTAGTATCTGTCAAAGCAGGCTGGAAAGTAGGATAATATGCTCAATTTACATTTTCTTTTTTATCTTTTTGCTTTTTGGGACCATTAAAAGGTAATTTGTCAAGGTATTAGGGAGGATACAGGTCTCTAAAAATGTATTGGGTGTTAAAGACATTAAAAAAATGTGTTTGGTATAATATATTTGAATTGTACATTGTCTCTAAGAAGTTGACACAAAAAAAAAATGTGTCATTTCTTTAGAAATGTTGGCCCATATTGATAGGATAGCATCTTGCAGTTGATGGAGATTTGTGGGATGCACATCCAGGGCATGAAGCTCCCGTTCCACCACATCCCAAAGATGCTCTATTGGGTTGAGATCTGGTGACTGTGGGGGCCATTTTAGTACAGTGAACTCATTGTCATGTTCAAGAAACCAATTTGAAATGATTCGAGCTTTGTGACATGGTGCATTATCCTGCTGGAAGTAGCCATCAGAGAATGGGTACATGGTGGTCATAAAGGGATGGACATGGTCAGAACAAATGCTCAGGTAGGCCATGGCATTTAAACGATGCCCAATTGGCACTAAGGGGCCTAAAGTGTGCCAAGAAAACATCCCCCACACCATTACACCACCACCACCAGCCTGCACAGTGGTAACATGATGGAGGCATGATGGATCCATGGCATGATGGATCCATCATTCATCCATCATCCATGGATCATCCATCATCCATCATCCATCCATGTTCTCATTCTGTTTACGCCAAATTCTGACTCTACCATCTGAATGTCTCAACAGAAATCGAGACTCATCAGACCAGGCAACATTTTTCCAGTCTTCAACTGTCCAATTTTGGTGAGCTCGTGCAAATTGTAGCCTCTTTTTCCTATTTGTAGTGGAGATGAGTGGTACCCGGTGGGGTCTTCTGCTGTTGTAGCCCATCCGCCTCAAGGTTGTGCGTGTTGTGGCTTCACAAATGCTTTGCTGCATACCTCGGTTGTAACGAGTGGTTATTTCAGTCAAAGTTGCTCTTCTATCAGCTTGAATCAGTCGGCCCATCTCCTCTGATCTCTAGCATCAACAAGGCATTTTCGCCCACAGGACTGCCGCATACTGGATGTTTTTCCCTTTTCACACCATTCTTTGTAAACCCTAGAAATGGTTGTGCGTGAAATCCCAGTAACTGAGCAGATTGTGAAATACTCAGACCGGCCCGTCTGGCACCAACAACCATGCCACGCTCAAAATTGCTTAAATCACCTTTCTTTCCCATTCTGACATTCAGTTTGGAGTTCAGGAGATTGTCTTGACCAGGACCACACCCCTAAATGCATTGAAGCAACTGCCATGTGATTGGTTAATTAGATAATTGCATTAATGAGAAATTGAACAGGTGTTCCTAATAATCCTTTAGGTGAGTGTATATTGCATGAAAAGTAATGGAAATTGACCTCAGAGCTTTCTGTATTTATATAACAAGTTGACTTAAATGGGACTCAATCAAACCACAAAAGGACCCAAAACAAACCATATTCAGACATTTTTTGTCATTTTAAGGGGGCCTGGGATCATTTATGGTGTTCACATATGCATCTTGAGACCACTTGGAGTCTTCAAACAATCTAGGTGTTAAAATACTCTTACATTTACAGCCTGCCTACCTGCCAAAACGTTCTGTTTCATTCGATAATACGTCACCATAGGAAACAGAGCCGCAAATAATCTTCTACATCGTTTACGTTTATCAATTTAGCAGATTGCTTTAACTAAAACAACTTACAAATAAAGGTCAACAAATAAAGGACTGGCCATATTGGCGTGGGCAGTATGGTTGACAGGATATGTGATTCGGTGGCTGTGAAATCTGGATTCTTACCAGGCCTTCTTCCAGACCACTGGGGTACAAAATTTTACACACCTATATCACGGCATATATGGTCGGATGTCAAATCGTATTGAATTCTGGGGTGGGACAGACTCGAAATCCTGTTTGGGATTCAAGAAGTGCCCCTCAATTGGCCTGGATGTTGCCATAGATTATTAGATGGATGGCTTCAAGTCCAACGAATGTCACAAATCCATCCTGATATATGATATGATGCATTACCCCTTTACTGAAGCCAATTCTGATGCTGAGATATGACTGCAAAATTGTGGAAACTTTTGAATTTTGTAGGACCTCAAGAGTGGATCCTGACCAGGCCTTCTTCCAGACCATTGGGGTACGAAATTCTATACACCTATACCACGGCATATAATGGTCTTGTGGATGTTAAATTTTATTGTTTTCTGGGCTGGGATAGACTCGAAATTACTGCTCCTATGCATTCTGTTTTGGATTCAAGAATTGCCTGAGGAATTCCACAGGATTCGCCTTGATCAAGGCTATCTGAAAGTTGTTCAGTGCTAAAGAGGCCTAAAGACAACAATCTCCTCTCTACTGAATCATGACTGAGCATGTTTGGGTCATCATAAATCAAGTGGGTTATGCCTTTAGAAGTGCCTTCTATGGTGACAGGGTTTATTCAGGTGGTGCTTTTTCTTGGTACTAATTCAGAATATTCTTTTTGAGCCTTTGACTCTTGCTGAGACCCCAGGTCTTCCAAACAGGCCAGCAGAACATTTAATGAAGAAATGGACTGAGCCATCTACAACTTATCCAGTCCATTAGCCAGGCAATGAAGGCCAAGGTAAACATCTAGATAGTGGAACAGCACTCATCCTCTCTTAAAAAAGCTGAAATAGCTAAATGGCCAATTCCACGATATATCCTTGCAAATATCTCAGTGGGTCACTAGATCTATAATATGACATCATCAAAACTTCAAGAGCCAGTATCAAACAGAAGCAATACCATGTACCAGGAGCTTGCAGGCAGGTAGAAACAAGAAAACTGGAAGACTGAAATAGCTGGACATCAGAGGCCAAAACCACTGTCTTGAATTTTGAAAGGTACTGGAAGAGCTCCATATGCCTGGAATTACTGCCATCCCAAAAGAGGTGCCACCTCACATCATCAGAACCACTATCTGGGGGCCTTTGCTAATGCAGCCTGACAACAAGAAACTTGTACAAGCTTCTCTGGTTGGCAGGTTATTAGTAGTGATTGTGCCCAGTTTCCACTCTGTATCATGTCCTCTTTCACATGTGGTAAGATGATATGAAAGGACAGCTGGAAAAATAGTCTCCACACCTGAGGTGGTCCATGGATTCTGTACCTCACCAGGGCTGTATTTTCCAGTGGGATCGATGTTTGGCTGATTAGCTTCGACAGTTAACCCCTGCTGGTAGATACTAACTGTAACCACGCCATTAAGAGTGCCACTGAGGCAACTTCCCAGGTGACGGACTGGATTGTCAAAAATATATTATACGATTAGTTCAGATCTGTGACTACAACACAACCCTCTTCCCTGGAATGGAGAAGTAGTTCCCTTTCAAAGCAACTGACGCTTGCTGACACAGCATCTCATTCCCTTTTCAGGGAACTGGGGTTACATATGTAACCCGAGGCGTCCAATTTCAAGGGGAACTCAACACTGCATCAGTTGCTGACGCATCATCTCATTCCCCTCTCAGGGTATCGGGGTTACATACATAACCCCAGACATTCTACTACATCTCCAACCCCCTGAACACCAAAGATGCACCTTCTCATGAACTTTATACTTTTGCTCCACCTTAACAGTTATTGTAACATAAACAAAACCAAGTCCAAACTTTTTCAATCGAAAACCATAACAACAAAGCAACAAACACAAGATAAAACTAAAAAGATAAAGAGCTCATCTTGGCACCATATAAATGTGTAAATAAATGTGTTTGTCTGCAGCAAAATACATTTTTAAGAAAGGCGAACACAATGGAGTTGTGGCTTAGTAGTTGGACACGTGGGTTCAAGTCTGGCATTATTTTTCCATCTTATCCTTTTTCCTTATTTTCTGTCATATCTTCAACTGGCTCTATTAAAAAAAGTAATTACAGTCTTTCTTTTTTCCAGCCAGTTTTGTCCTCTTCTTTTGATCTCTTTTTTTTTTTTTTTTGAATGTTAATAGTGTTTAAGGTTGATTTGTTGCTGTCATATTGAAACATTTATTTTTAGCTACTTCATAGAAATATTGGCCTAGAAAGCATCAAGACTATTTTCTGCATTTGTGGATTTTGATTGTCTTTTAAGTACCTTATGTGACACTCAGTTACACAGAATAATCAGAGGATATATTTTCAGTCACACACACACACACACACACACACACACACACACACACACACACACACACACACACACACACACACACACACACACACACACAGAGGCAATGATATATAAGCATTGACATGGGCCAAATCCACTGACAACCCATAATTCGCCTTATTCAGTTATGGCACTGTGGTTACATGTCTGATGTTTACGTCTGATTATAGTTATCTTAGTATCAGGAAATCAGTGAATACAGAAGGTGAGGAAAGATCACACGTGTGTGTGTGTGTGTGTGTGTGTGTGTGTGTGTGTGTGTGTGTGTGTGTGTGTGCATGTGTGTGTGTGTGAGTGTGTGTCATCAACCTGTCATCAATAACAAAGTACTAGATGTCTATTCAATACCCACCATATGTAGTTTTACACACACACGCACACACACACACACACACACACACACACACACACACACACACACACACACACACACACACACACACACACACACTGTGTGTGTGTGTGTGTGTGTGTGTGTGTGCTTGTTTATGTGATTTATGAGGACACAAATTTGTATAATGACATGGGCATTACACTGGTATTACAACGTAAATGTGGTTTATGAGGACATTTCATGTGTCATAATAAAAATAGATTTAAAAACATACTAAACAATGTTTTATAAAAAATGTAAAAATGCAGAATGTTTTCTGTGATGGGTTGGTTTAGGGATAGAATGTACAGTTTGTACAGTATAAAAACCATTACGTCTATGGAATGTCCTCATAATGATAGGTGCATACACACACACACACACACACACACACACACACACACACACACACACACCAATACCTATGTGTGTTGTGTGTGTGTGTGTGTGTGTGTGTGTGTGTGTGTGTGTGTGTGTGTGTGTGTGTGTGTGTGTGTGTGTGTGTGTGTGTGTAAAACTACATATGGTGGGTATTGAATAGACATCTAGTACTTTGTTATTGATGACAGGTGGGTCACATATTCTTATTTAGCTGACATCTCTACTATTATTCAATATGCTGTTATTTGAGTAAGTTCTTTAAATATATATTTTCCATTAAATATAACATCTTATAATAAACATCTTATAATCGAGTGGATTTAATTCCAAGTAATCTATTTTTTCTCTCTCTCATGATTAATTGGTTTGATAAGTTATGTGGACACTCAGTGGAATATAACAGTTATTTATATCTGTATAAAATAGCACTGGACAGATGTCGAAATGCAAACATGGAACTACAAATGCATGCAATCATTTAAGAACAAATGGTGTTGCTGTGTTTTTTTTTTTTTTTCACTTGTGTACAGTCTCCTTGAGTTAAATATATAAATATGTTGCAACTTCTGTTTCATGGATACATCTTCTGAATGTTCGATTCTGTTTCTAAATACAACTCATGCTGTGAATCGCCACATTATTTTTTTCTTTTCTTTTCTTTATTGAGGGTAGGTAAAAAAAAAAATAAAAAAAAAAGTGTAAACAGACAGTAATGTATTTACATTGGAAGTCAAGGCATTCTGAGGAGAGTTTAAAGACCAATGTGTCAATTTAGTTCAATTTAGTTCTTAATCATCTTCCGAGCAGTGAGATTATTTAGAATGGTCACAGATGTAAATCCTAATGAATTTTCACAGTCAATTTTTAATATAATGATACTATAAGTGCGAATGTTACTAGGTTTACCAGCTTCGCAGAGTCACGAGAGGAGTTGAAATGTTAGTAATAACTTTACAGAGAGAGGGTAAGAAGCAATTCGATCACTCTAGTCTCATATTAATGCATGCAAAATTTAAGTCAACTAGAGTTTCTAAACAGTGTGTATTTTACATCTAATATGGTTTGTTTCCTAATTCCAGGTGTATCTAAGTGCATGCTGTTTGAAACTCTTCCCCCAGCCCCCCCTCTCTCTCTCTCTCTCTCTCTCTCTCTCTCTCTCTCTCTCTCTCCCCTAATGTCCTCTACATCCCACGGCTGCCACCAGTAGCAATGTTACCATGGCAACTGTCTCCGTTGGTATGCCTCCTTCCTGGCGCTTGTACTGGAGTGGCGATAACAGGCTTGGCAAACTCTGTCCCACCAAACAACTGAGTTTATCAGAAAGCACAGAGGGCCGAGGAAAAAGCCACTGCTTATGTAATCCAGACGTTTTAATGATGGAATCTATAAAGGGATATCTGTTACATAAAACAACGGATTTGGTTCTCTGAGCAGGCCCACACACACACACACACAAGCATTTACTTAGCTTTCTAAATAGAGACTACAGGAATTTAGTCATTTGAAGCTAATTACTACAGTGTAGGTTGTAAGTGATTCTGTAAGATTTCTGATTCAGAAATCAAAAGTTATTTCAGCCAGTGCAATTGCTTTGGGGTTCTGGTTGGACACATTTTTTCACAACAGAAATTCATTCAAAAGATCCATTAAAAGCACAAGGACATTTTGTCACCACGTAAACACACATACAAACTCACACATTACCCATTCTAGTTGTTTTAGACCCAGTTGTGACTTTCTGCACCTTAGAAAACCGTCTGCTTAACAGAAAGACCCAGGGAGGGTATTAAAAGGTAACACCGGGTTACTAGTGGCACCGTCTCTCATCATGACCCAGCACAGTAACCTCTGACAGCCATGTGATCCAAACATTAAGTCCTATAAAACCCTCAAAGCAAGCTAGGTCAAGACCACAACCTGAAGAACAAGAGCAGGAGACAGAAACAGAAAGAAAGAAAGTGTAGACCTTAATTCTGAGATGCTAGACTGTGGGCAGAAGTTAAAAGCGTGTGCATGAAAGGTGTTGAAATGGAATTCACTATAACACAGTAGCCGCAGGGCCCATTAAAATCAAGTTTGAGTCACACACAACAGGACAGAGTGTCTTTTATATAAGAAATTCAACAGTGAGCTTTAGATGTGAGGCACAATGAATGAACCAGACGCACTTATAGTCTTATTATTCATGATGAAGTTGAGAAACCAAGTGTGGATTAGAGAATTAAGTAATTAAATTCTGAAACATACTTAAGCTATGCAAGCTGACAAAATATAAATATTAGTTTTGGCCATTCATTTACACAATATCAGCGTTTTGGGGGCCTAAAAACGTACATTTTTGAAAACGGGTTTCAAAGTGCACATTTTTGAAAACGATACCGTTATCGTCTCCATGTAAGATACAAAAAACGGTGAAGTCATGAGCATATGTATTACATGTTCAGTCTACAGTTATGTAGAGGTTCTTTACAAAGTGGCATCGCCAACTACTGGCCTGACATGCATAATACAGCATTTTTATTGTTTTCGCAGATCCATGAACGGGGGTCATTTTGTCTTTACAAACAAAAAAACCCTCAAACAAAAAACTTTTGCCGTTTTTAGTACATCATTGTCGTGTTCAGTTTCCTGTGTTAGCTCATGATTGTCCCTGTTTATTAGTTGCTATGTTTTTTTGATTTGCCCTCTTATGTTACACCTTGTCTTGTCTCTTGTTAATTATCTCTTTTAGTCCATAGTCTTTCCCTGTGTATATATAACCCTCACTTTCAGTTGTTCTTTGTTCATTATTGTCTGTGATTGCTGGTTGCTCTGTTCGTGTTTTGAAGAAGTTCTGAGATACCTGAGTGTTTTGTTATTTTGATTTTTGTTATTAATAAAAACTGCTGCGCATAGATCCAGCTTTTTTCATCCTTTGCTGACACAAACATTCATGTCTCAGGATAGTCACCAGCGGAAGGCTATAGTAGTGCTATTGAGCACAACAAGATTAAATACTTGCATATGGTCAAAATACAAAAGTCTTTAAAAAGACTTTATTGTACACAATTAAAGTAAAATGTAAAAAATGAAAAGTATATACAAAATAAACAAACAAAAATCTGCTACAGAAGCATATGTTAACTAACAGAAGAGATTTGTAATTACATTGGTACAAAACATATTCACAATGATGCGACATCCTGCGTAACGGAGTTCAAGGTAAACTAGAAATTCTACAGAACAGGTGAAAAAGAATGAGCGAAAAACTAGACAGCGGAAGAGTTCAACTCAGGAAAAATGAATAAGAAAAAAAGGTCAGAAAGAGATAAATAAATAAAGACTGTAAGAGCATGTGAGTGAAAGGGAGGAGTGAGGAAAAAGGGAGAGAGATTTCTCATTCTCTCCATTTTTAATTGTGCGCATTTGTGGCTGTCGTGTCCAAGTCTATAATTTGGAGCAATTCATCAAATGACCATAATCAGTTTTAATCTGGACCCCTGTAAAGCCAAATTACCTCTTCAGCTGCTCTGAAGAGCCATAGCAGTCAGTACACAGTCCACATCTCCCTCTGACGCACACGCACACACACACACACACACACACACACACACACACACACACACACACACACACACACACACACACACACACACACACACACACACACACACACACACACACACACACACACACACACACACACAATGATAACTTTAGAAGGGTCTGTCTATATTTCAGTCCCCTTGTTTAACACAGTTAACATTCACCATTTAACAGACACAACCAAATTAGACCCCTTTTCTGGTGTCCAATCTGGAAAAAAAATTTGCTCTGGAGTGGCCCCAAAAGCCTGGAAGAGGCAATAGGGCGGAATAATGTCCAAACCAAGAACAGTTTTGAAAACAACAATGCCAAATGCAGTGATGCAAATGGCATTGGTAACACTTTCCACAATTAGTAACACTTTACAATAAGGGTCATTAGTTAACATTAGTTAACTATATTAGTTAACATGAACTATAAAATAAGCTAAAATAAACTGCACTTATAATGCATTTATTTATCTTTGTTAATGTTAATTTCAACATTTACTAATGCATTATTAAACATATATCGTTAACATTAGTTAATGCACTGTGAATTAACATGAACAAACCAGGAAAAGCTGTATTTATTATAGATTAACTAATGCTGAACAGAGGTGTTGTAACTAATGCATTAACTAATGTTAACTAATACAACCTTATTGTAAAGTGTTACTCTCTATTAAAATAAAATAATCTATAAATGTTGTGTGTGTGCACTGCAAAAACAACTTTTAATGAGTTTTTAATTAGCTGAAAAATCCTTTAAGGAAGACAAATTTACTTTAAAAGCAACACTGTAAGATATTAAGACTTGTTATAGATTGCATCTTGGCCCTGCTGGAGGAATGCAAGGAGATCTCAGGAGTATAACTGGGAATCCACAAAAGGCCCAGGCACACACACACACACACACATATATATATATATATATATATATATATATATATATATATATATATATATATATATATAGAGAGAGAGAGAGAGAGAGAGAGAGTTCCATGGCAGAACTTGGTATATAAGTGTGTGTCACGGTGTCACCGGGCTCCCCATCACACCTACCCAGCGCTCACTCTCACCAGAATTCTAAACACCTGCACCTGTCCCTCATCAGCTCGCTCATCAAACACAGTATAAGAGCACACACTTCTCAGTCACTCATCGTCTGGTCTCCGATGTGGATTACCCACTCCTTACCTGATCTACTTACCTGCTCTACTTACCTGAAGTTGTCTCTTGTGGATTCCCAATTATACTCTTGAGATCTCCTCGCATTCCTCCAGCATTCTCCTAGTCTTACCTACATGTGCTTCCTCGTCTGTTCCAACCATCCGTTTGATGACAATCCTGTCTGGTACATTTACATATATGGCATAACATTGTGTTGCACTTTTGCTGCCAAAACAGCCCTGACCCATCAAGGCATGGACTCCACTAGACCCCTGAAGGTGTGCTGTGGTATCTGGAACCAAGATGTTAGCAGCAGAACCTTTAATTCCTGTAAGTTGCGAGGTGGGGCCTCCATGGATCGGACTTGTTTGTTCAGCTCATCCCACAGATGCTCGATTGGATTGAGATCTGGGGAATTTGGAGGCCAAGTCAACACCTCAAACTCGTTGTTGTGCTCCTCAAACCATTGCTTTGTGGCAGGGTGCATTATCCTGCTGAAAGAGGCCACAGCCACCAGGGAATACCGTTTCCATGAAAGGGTGTACATGGTCTGCAAGGTAGGTGGTACATGTCAAAGTAACATCCACATGGATGGCAGGACCCAAGGTTTCCCAGCAGAACATTGCCCAAAGCATTACACTGCCTCCGCTGGTTTGCCTTCTTCCCATAGTGCATCCTAGTGCCATGTGTTCCCCAGGTAAGTGTTGCACTTGGCCATCCACGTGATGTAAAAGAAAATTATTCATCAGATCAGGCCACCTTCTTCCATTGCTCCGTGGTCCAGTTCTGATGCTCATGTGCCCACTGTTGGCGTTTTCGGGGGTGGACAAGGGTCAGCATGGGCACCCTGACTGGTCTGCAGCTACACAGCCCCATAAACAACAAACTGCAATGCACTGTGTATTCTGACACCTCTCTATCAGAACCAGCATTAACTTCTTGAGCAATTTGAGCTACAGTAGCTCATCTGTTTGGTTGGACCACACGGGTCAGACTTCGCTCCCCACATGCATGAGGGGACTGAGCCTTGGTCGCCCATGCCCCTGTTGCCGGTTCACCACTGTTCCTTCATTGGACTACTTTTGATAGATAATGACCACGGGGAACACCCCACAAGAACTGCAGCCATCACAATTTGGCCCTTGTCAAACTCCCTCAAATCCTTACACTTGCCCATTTTTCCTGTTCCTAACACATCAACTTTTAAGACAAAATGTTCACTTGCTGCCTAATATATCCCACCCACTAACAGGTGCCGTGATGAAGAGATAATCAGTGTTATTCAATTCACTAGTCAGTGCTCATAATGTTATGCCTGATTGGTGTGTACTAGTATAGTGCTCATATATATATATGCCTATATATATATATATATATATATATATATATATATATAAAAATATTATGGGAAAAAAATACTAAAACGGCATAAAAATAACACTACAAATACACTGGAGTTGCACCATTGTTTAGGTCTCAAGTCAGAGGAAATGTGGGCCGGTACAAGTATCACTGCCATTTTGGTGGACAAAGAGGCCATGTTCACACAGCAACAGAATATGGTTGTCAGTCCCGGTTACAACAGTTAAATACGGTTACATTCACAGAATAAGTTTATTATTTACAGGAGTGACAACCGCACTCTGTAAATGAACTCACACCTGTATATTTTCACAACCTCATTCTCGGAACACCCTTGCTTTGTGAATGGAACCGGACTGGACAACTAGTTGTCTGTCACATCATCAAATGTGAGAGAGAAGCTCTGCGCTGCACAAACGCATGTCTACCATGTGTTTCAGGTTTTTATGTGTGGTTTCAGTAATTTACAGAGAAGGAGATAAGTGCTGTCTGTCTTTTGAAGGTTTTAGATCCTCGCATGGATTTGACAGATGAACTTGGGTCTCGATTGGACTGTGGAAGTGATAAGACTTTTGAGTTTTATGGATGTCATCATTTTTAGCCACATTTCCACCGTTTTAACTTTCCCAGGGAATTAGGAACTTGGGGGTTGTACTCGGTGTGTTTCGACCACAGGAACCAGGGTCTAAATTAAGTAAATTAAGTTTAAATAGTACTTTATTAAAGTTCAGGAACTTTCGGGGGTGGGACTTGGGAGCTGAACACGCTGATTGGTTCAGTTCACGCAGCATTTTATTTCAACCTTAAGTCTGTTGTTGTGCATGCAGTAAGAGTTGTTCGCTATTCGAAATCAACAATGAAGTTTAAAAAAAATGACAGATGGACCGACAACAAGGTTCAGGCTTTACTAAGCTTATGCGGAGAAAGAAATCCAGCGGGAACTGGAAAGCCGCGTGTAGTCCTACGTCACCGGACTAATCTTCACGGTACTTTAGACCGCGATGGAAACGCAAACAGCAACAGGTCTGGGGGAAAAAAGTTTCCTGGGACAAATTGTTCCAGGTAATTTCAGTGGAAACAGGGCTTTTGATACTGCCACTATGGTTACTGGTAAAAGAGCTTAATACAGACAGCATTCAAGACGTTACTGTGAGTTGCCGTGTAAACAGGACATTTCAAGACTCACTCCTACTGTACAAGTAAATGCGGTTGTCAATCTCAAAAGTGTGAATGCAGCAAGAGTGACTTGAATGAAAAAATCTGGATGTATTCCTGAGCACAAACCTTGCTTTTAAAATAGAGTGAAGAAAATCATTCATCTTATTATAGTTGTTCAGCAGAAACAAGGTCATCCACTGAAAAAAAAATAATAATAATTACCACAGAATGTGCTATATCTAAATAAACTGGCTTATTAGGAGTTAAAAAGATAATTTAATATCATCAAACCATTAACACAGTTATACAATGAAACTCAGTCTTGAGGATCAGATCAGGTAGAGAATAAGATCTTCAATTTCACTTTTTACAGTGCATGAAAATTAAACGCCCACTTTTAACCATCAAATCAATTTCTGATGGACAAATCCATTAACTGAATTCCCAATCAATTCCCAGCCCTTTTTATTGCTGATTAAATATTCTACTTCTATCAGAAAACGTCACGTTAAATATAATTTGATTTTCAATATAATCGATACAATAACTCTTTATAACTTTCTATTTACTAGTGGTCTCTTTCTAAATAACATTTGCATCTTATTTATTGTGTTACCATATCAAGAGCTGGTCAAGACACAAATAAACTCCAGCAAGAAGGCGATTTGCTAAAATGATTATTTATTTGTTCAGCTGATGAAATCACTTCTTAAGTTCCTATAATAATGCAGTGTGCCTTCGCTTTAGCTGTATCAGAATTGTAATTGCATATTTTTATGACAAGCTATTCTTATCAGCAGGCCTGTGCAGCAGAGGTTGATTATTAAATATAAGAGCCATACAAATATAACATGAAATGATGACCGCAAATACTTGTTTACATTTGGGATATGGTTTCTCGACCTCGTGAATGCAGGATCGCGAGACAGGGCGCGTGGTACACAACCTGTGACGGCTAGTGTGTGTGTGTGTGTGTGTGTTCTATTCATTATTAACACACTGAAATGGAGTTCTTTAATCAAAGTGAGCTGAGCCACCATTACTGAGACAGAGAGCGAGAGAGAGAGGGGGAGAGAGAGAGAGAGAGAGAGAGAGAGAGGGCTCAGACAGCTCTGGAAACAATGAGCGCTACAGATAAAGCAGGTGGCTGTGGTAATTGCTTCCACAAAATAATGAATGAGCTACGGTCTGTCTGACGGAATAGGAAATCTCCTTCATTCGCGTCTTACCCCTTTCTCTGTCTGTCTCTTTATCCCTGATTTTCCTTTATCTCTTCCCCGATCTCAGCCTCCTGAACTGTCACATTGGTTTCTTCTCCAACTTTCACTTTTTCATCTTTCCCTACCCCCAGCATCAAATTGCAGCTCCCTCAAGAGTTCCAGCTCATTTTCTAACCGTTAATATTGGGTTATTGTTCTCTGGTTTCTGTAAAGGTGCACTGTATAGAATTGTAAAACTACAGAGTGTTTTCAAATATGTTTCCTGAGCCCGGTCTGTTATTGGTTGGATACACCCCACCCTACACGCCACTGGTTGAGCCATTGTTTCAGGTTGGATGGGATGCTCAGATATACAGACAGTGAGAAGTAAAATTTTTATATATACAGCCTTTTCCCCCATATTCATTATTGTCTTGTGGCACTGGAATTTTTCTTGTTTACGTATAGAACATATATATATATATATATATATATATTAATTCACAGACTGTCTTTTATTTCTTATTGCAGTGCAGAACTGTATTACTTTATCAGTAGTAAAGATAAAACACAGCAGGTGTCCTTTGTGTGTATGTTTAATGTGTGAATGCTCTTTTTATCCTCCCGCCCTGGCCTTCAAATCACTCCGGCTTCAGGCTTACAGGAGGTTATTAATTACCCGTGTCATACCACACACACACACGGCGAACACACACTCTCTCCACTCCGCCCTCCTCCCACATAAGAACTTTACTGTCAAACCCACAAGCTGACAAGTAGGGTTGGCTCAAGGAGTCCATATTTAGGAAGCCCATTGTAATGAAGTCACTGAAAACAGATCATTTATTTGGGGGTGACAGGCCCCTTTCAGCGATGTGCTGGTGCTTTGTTACCAAAAGATGGAAGAAAGAAGGTTTGAAGCAGGAGGAAGATAATGTCAGTGTGTCCGTTCCTCGCCATGCAGGCTCTCTAACAGAACCGATAGCCTCTTGTGTCAGAGTGAGAGAAGAAACGGGGCTTTTCCACCATACCGCCGTTTGCCCACAACGCTACAAACAATATCTGACATGTACCGAATTACACAAAAGAAAGAAATTAAATCATGTCGCCTATTTCCCAGCACCTTCACACGACATGCTAAATTGACAGCTCCATCTTTAGCCAAGCTGAGGGAATTTTAATGCGTCTTTAGCATATACGTGAAAGGATTCTTCGATTGAGTTTGCGCATATGGCATGGATTAGCCAAGACAAAAGCAACAGCTATTTTTAAGGAATAGTTAAAAAAAATGAAAAAGTCTGTCATTATTTACACTCTTCGTTCAGTGGTGTTGTTTTTTCCTGTGCAACATTCTGAATGACTAGTTACCATGTCTGACAAGCTACAAAAAAAGGCAGTCTATATTTCTGCAGTCACATTAGCAAAATTTCAAGCGGTTGTCAATAGTGAAGAAATGTATGAAGAACTGCTCACACAGAAGTCACTTTCAAACCAAGCAGCTTTCTGTTGGTCAGTGTGGGAAATTACAGTGACCTGTGAATTTTTCACCCTCACACGAAACTCCAGATTGTGCAAATTCCTACTGAAATGACTGGATTTTGACCAGAGCAATGGTAAATGTGACCACACCACACCGCACTGTCCTAATCAGATGCAAAATGCGGAAAAAAGTTTATTATCTCCGGTACTTATGTGTTTTGTACATTTATATTTGGGTTTGAGAATTTACCTGAATTGAATGAATAATTTACCTTAGACCTTGTTCAAACTGTGAACTCTATGAGAACAAACAAGTGTTTTCAATTACATGTATTTTAAATGGCCGTTTAAAACAGTTTAATGTTTATTAATTTGATTATGAACATCCATTTTATTGCGAGTGAGAGACAGTGGTAGGCTTGAAGAGAGCCTGTCCACATCCTGTAGCTTCGTTGCAGCAGCAGACAAATTCAACTGCTGAAGTAGAATAGGTTGTGAAGGTTTGACTGGGTGTCAGAAAGAGATAAAGAGTAGCTCAAGAGGTGTTCAGAGTCTCCAGTGTTGGAAGGTTTGAGACAATAACATCCACATACTGAGTCTGCATCCCTGGGAGACCCTGACAAATACGCCAAGTACTGAGTCTCCAGTCCAGAGAGGAAATCGACAACAACAGTAACACCAGGTTCTGAGTTTCCAGCTGCCAGCTGCATGTTCCAGATTGCAAGGATCCTCTCGGTGCTCCAAAAGTTCAGCATTCCCCAAGCACATCGTGTGCTGAAATGAAAAGCTATTCCTTCCCAACCACAACACAACATAAAGCACAACCAGTGGAAGAAATCGCCTCCATGGGATTGTTCAACCTGATCTCACGGAATTCCATGAAATGAACATGGCCCCTTAACTCAAAATCTGTGGCAGTTTCACAGAATCACCGAAAATTCTGTGATGGGTCCACGGAAGTAATGCCTATGTAAGTCAATGACAGTATACAGATGCGTTTGGCATGGTTATTGTCATGATGAAACTATATATTGGACTATGATTGAAACTATGATTTTGCCATTTTGACATGGAGTGTGATTCTCGATTTAATCAGCCAGCATAATACTTTTTTTTTTATTTACGGTATTCAGAGACATTTTGAACATGTAACCCAATACCTTCCCTAAACCTACCCATTGGTAATTATAAAAAACAGGATATAACAGGCAGATATGACTGCAGGCACAATTTATTCAAAAAGTACAAATATAAGTGTCCCGAGGCCAAACGACTGATTTGTGTGAAGAAAATCCCCAAAAGTCATCAGCAGCGTTGAGTCCATCCACCGAAGATTATTAATAAAAATTTGCCGCCGGAAGAAACGTTACGTCAGCTTTGACAGCATTGGCTGTCATATGTCTTGTGAGCAATTGCGTCATTACGACTCAGCTTTGACTGTAAAATGCCATTGGCTCTCGTGTGTCTCGTGACCGATCGCGTCATGCTAAAGACTCGGGTGTATCATTCTGAATGAATATGACTGAGTGTGTGTGTTCACGGAGCGGATTGGATCATCATTTCAGCGATGAAAACATTAAAATCAACTCTGTTCTTCATATAAAGATATCGTATGACTTCAGAATACTCAAAGTATACTTTTATACTGTTTTTGGTCAGTTTTTGCAATAAATACCTGTGACTGTACTTTTATTTGCCTGTTACATGTTTTATATTGTTGAGAAGTGGGTAGATATAGGGTAAGAGTGGGGTCAGTTGCTCCAAAATATAAAAGGAACAGTGAATCCATGTGTTGACCACGGATGCTGCCTGTCATTGACTTACATAGGCATTACTTCCGTGGACCCATCATAGAATTTTCTGCGATTTCGTGAAACTGCCACAGATTTTGAGTTAAGGGGCCGTGTTCATTTCACAGAATTCTGTTAGATCAGGTTGGATTGATTATTCAAGACTGTGGAACATGAACATCACATACCAATCCTCTATTTTGTACTAGTGTATACTGTCCAATGATTTCAATGAGATGTTGCATAACTGATCTATCAAATGTTTAAGTAATGAGTTCTTTGCTTGAATGTTCTTCTGTCGATTACTCATACCATACATACAATACTTTCCATTATGCATTTTTATCTTATTTCTGTATATATATATATATATATATATATATATATATATATATATATATATATATATATATATACACACTCACCTAAAGAATTATTAGGAACACCTGTTCAATTTCTCATTAATGCAATTATCTAATCAACCAATCACATGGCAGTTGCTTCAATGCATTTAGGGGTGTGGTCCTGGTCAAGACAATCTCCTGAACTCCAAACTGAATGTCAGAATGGGAAAGAAAGGTGATTTAAGCAATTTTGAGTGTGGCATGGTTGTTGGTGCCAGACGGGCCGGTCTGAGTATTTCACAATCTGCTCAGTTACTGGGATTTTCACGCACAACCATTTCTAGGGTTTACAAAGAATGGTGTGAAAAGGGAAAAACATCCAGTATGTGGCAGTCCTGTGGGTGAAAATGCCTTGTTGATGCTAGAGGTCAGAGGAGAATGGGCCGACTGATTCAAGCTGATAGAAGAGCAACTTTGACTGAAATAACCACTCGTTACAACCAAGGTATGCAGCAAAGCATTTGTGAAGCCACAAGACGCACAACCTTGAGGCTGATGGGCAACAACAGCAGAAGACCCCACCGGGTACCACTCATCTCCACTACAAATAGGAAAAAGAGGCTACAATTTGCACAAACTCACCAAAATTGGACAGTTGAAGACTGGAAAAATTTTGCCTGGTCTGATGAGTCTCAAATTCTGTTGAGACATTCAGATGGTAGAGTCAAGATTTGGCGTAAACAGAATGAGAACATGGATCCATCATGCCTTGTTACCACTGTGCAGGCTGGTGGTGGTGGTGGTGTAATGGTGTGGGGGATGTTTTCTTGGCACACTTTAGGCCCCTTAGTGCCAATTGGGCATTGTTTAAATGCCACGGCCTACCTGAGCATTGTTTCTGACCATGTCCATCCCTTTATGACCACCATGTACCCATTCTCTGATGGCTACTTCCAGCAGGATAATGCACCATGTCACAAAGCTTGAATCATTTCAAATTGGTTTCTTGAACATGACAATGAGTTCACTGTACTAAAATGGCCCCCACAGTCACCAGATCTCAACCCAATAGAGCATCTTTGGGATGTGGTGGAACGGGAGCTGCGTGCCCTGGATGTGCATCCCACAAATCTCCATCAACTGCAAGATGCTATCCTATCAATATGGGCCAACATTTCTAAAGAATGCTTTCAGCACCTTGTTGAATCAATGCCACGTAGAATTAAGGCAGTTCTGAAGGCGAAAGGGGGTCAAACACAGTATTAGTATGGTGTTCCTAATAATACTTTAGGTGAGTGTGTGTATATATATATATATATATATATATATATATATATATATATATATATATATATATATATATATATATATATATATATATATAAAATCAAAATAAATTATATTTTATTAAATATTTTTGTCCTAGAGTTGACAATATAATAGATTCTATACAGATTATGGAAAATCTCACAAAATCCTCCAGATCTGTCAGAAGAGAAACTCCATCCCATGTAGATCATTTGACATTAATGAGCAAAGTTTTGGATCATTCTTGTACTTTTATGAGATAAAATAAGAGAGGAGTATATTTAGCCATTTAGTATATTTCTGATATTTAGCCACATACGCCTTAAGTTACATGCAATTATGGTGCTTTGTGTACTGATCAGAACAATTCCAAGTCTTCAGAAGCCAAACTACAACCAAAATGTATAGTAAGTAAATCAGAAATTGTGCATCAACAGCATTGATGCCAAAATAAGTTTGGTACAAGCAAAAATGTATGAAAAGGCCACTATTTTCTTGAATTCCACAAGAAAAAACAAAAACAAACAAAACATACGGTTTTGGAATGACATGAGGGTGAGTAAATAATGACAATCATCTTCGTGTGAATTATCCCTTTGGCAGAGCCGAGAAGAGATGGCTAATGTTCTCAGTACAACAACAAAGCGGAAGCAAAGTCAAAGAGGCCAAGAGTCAGAGATTCAAGTGCTTTGCGTTTCCGGCGGTGCTTGCATAAGCAGCCCACACACACAAACACAGCTGAGAGCGAGGGCAGCCAACATTGGAGCAGGGTGCCAAACCGAATACATCAATAGAAAGAAGCTAAATTTTGTGGTTTTCAAAGGCTGCTATGTGAAACCGCTTGTTATTTTTGTATTTGACCCTAAAGACTCAAAAGCAAGCCAAAAGTCTACTCCACAAGCTGTAGAACAGTTTTGTAACCTTGCCGAAATGATTGTGGTCAGCGAAAGGAGCCCCGGATGGCCTACGGTAAGCTTACTAGAGGTTGAGCTATCGGGTGGCGAAAGAAAGACGTTTGAATGAGTGTGGGCTGGAAGAATGGCCCTCCCCACCTCCTCAGCACACTAGCTGAAATGAATCGGTTCGCAGCCATGCTCACCCTGTCTGTCACACTGACATGGATCAGTGCATTTGGACCATGATGGGGGTCATCGGGTAAATAAAGCATGAGCGAGTGAAGTAAGGGCACAGATATTAGTTTCTCTGTGACATTGTGGCTTTGAACGTTGAGATGAGATGGACAGGTGGATTTATTGCAGGTTTTAATGGAGGACCCTGTAACCTGGAGATGCAAGCACAGAACACTGAGAATATTCAGGGGGCTGAAGAAGATGTTCGCTATTTTGTCAAATGGGGATGGTTTCAAAAGAGTTTACTGAATATGTTTCAACACAGAGTCGAATAAAATGATTTCAAAACTACACACAAATTGAGTTTTGCTGCTTGTTCAATCTTCTTAATTAAAATGAGCTAATGCTTTAATAATTCTTAAACATTTTGTCACAATGTAATTTCATTGTGTGCAGTGAACAAAGTTGTAAAACAGAAAGTTAAATGCATATGGACACAAAGGGCCAGATTTACTAACAGCTTGCGCCAACCCTCTTTTGCGATTAAAAAACTACTGTCAGGATTTACTAAAGACAGTGACACACAGTGATAAATTAGCGCTGAAAAAGGCATGGACAGGGTTATTTTTGCAGCTGACCTTATTGCATATGCAGGAGTTTTCCTTTCAGATGCAGATTTTATGGGAGGAGAGTATTTAAATGAATCAGTCGAGGTGATTTAAGGTTTGTGCTCTTCAATTTACTGGTGTTTGCACCATTATTTACCACCCCAAAAAAGCATCTCTTAAACTAGATTCTAATTTGCGCTGCTCCTGGTAGATTGTGTTGATCATTACAGAAATTAGATGTGAGGTAGATGAAAAAAAAAAAAAAAAAAAGAGAGATTCTTGTTAGTGATCAAAGGGTTAGTTCACCCAAAAATGAAAATTCTGTCATTAATTACTTACCCTCATGTCGTTCGACACCAGTAAGACCTTTGTTCATCTTCGGAACACAAATTAAGATATTTTTATCCGATGGCTCAGAAATACCTCCACTGACAGCAATGACATTTCCTCTCTCAAGACCCATACAAGATACTAAAGATGTTGTTAAAAAGTCCATCTCACTACAGTGGTTCTACAATCATTTTATGAAGTGACGAGAATAGATTTTGTGCACCAAAAAAAATAAAAAAATAAATCTAAATAATGACAAGTTTATTCAATAAGTTCTTGTCTTCCGTGTAGGCCTCTGATGTGAACTCACGAAGCACCACGACACATGCGCAAGAATATGATGTAGAGCCGGCGTTCTGACACATGACCCAGAAGCGAGGAACTTTGTTTACAAGCAGAGGAAGACGCGCCGTATCTAAGCTGAATGTAATTCTACATTGATTGTGGTTTTGGTCTTGGCGTAGTGCTCAAAATGGTGCTGAAGTGTGCATTTCCTGGATGCCCGAACCGTGAGAAACCGTGAGCGTCGTGGTGCTTCATGAGTTCATCTCAGAGGCCCAGACAAAAGACAAAAGAACTTGTTGAATAAAGTCGTTATTTTTTTTTAAATTTTATTTATTTATTTTTGTGCACAAAAACCATTCTAGTTGCTTCATAAAATGATTGTAGAACCACTGCAGTGAGATGGACATTTTAATGATGTCATTAATACCTTTTATGGATCTTGAGAGAGGAAATGTCATTGCTGCCAATGGAGGCCTTTCTGAGCCATCGGATTTCAACAGAAATATCTTCATTTGTGTTCCAAAGATGAACGAAGGTCTTATGGGTGTCGAACGACATGAGGGTAAGTAATTCATGACAGAATTTAAATTTTTGGGTGAACTAACCCTTTAATGTCCTGTTATGTTTGGATCTAAAAAAGACACATCTGAATTAAATTCAGGCTAAGACTTGGGCTACTCTTTTACGTGGCTGGACCTTGAACAATCATTGTCAAAACCTCCTTCGTAACTGTAAATGCACTTAAGGCATAGAAGGCCGTTTGTTGTTTTGAGGGAAGAATTAAATTAATCTCTGCTCTCACACCAATTGTGAACAATCCGGACTTCTCTCCAGGTGGATCTTAAATTTTGGGTGAGCCAAGGTATTAGTCGACTTATGGACTTGTTTGATAAAGAAGGTTTGATGTCTTTTGAGAAGCTGATACAGTGGTATCAATTATTAAAGAATGACTTTTTTTGTATTTTACAGATTAGAAACTATAATCTGAAAGATACCTCATTGTGTATATACATGTAATAACAGAAGTGTGTCTCTAACTGCTATTTCAGACACCTGGAAAAAAAAAAGTCAGTGAGTCTGTTATACAATGTTCTCAAATGTAGTTGAGAACATTTGAGAACATACTAGACTTGCTTGGGAAAGGGAACTTTTGTCACTATAAGTGAAGAAGAATGGGGAAGTATTTGGAAATATGCAAAATCTATTTCAGTATGTAATCATGCCAAGGCTATACACTTCATTGTACATAGGATGCATATTTCACCAAACAGTACACATGCATTTAACAATATGTTTTCACCTCTATGCCTTGCAGTGTACACAAAATGGTACACTCACTTATGTCTTTGGTCATGCAATCAGTTACAAATACTGTATATTGGGCCAAGATAGTTGCTAAATTAGTAATCTTTGATACGCAGTTGGTATTGGATCCTTTATTTTTGATCCTTGGTCTGCCTAATAAAGCTTTGATTTATATATATATATATATATATATATATATATATATATATATATATATATATATATATATATATATATATATACCATACTAATACTGTGTTTTACCCCCTTTCACCTTCAGAACTGCCTTAATTCTAGGTGGCATTGATTCAACAAGGTGCTGAAAGCATTCTTTAGAAATATATTGATAGGATAGCATCTTGCAGTTGATGGAGATTTGTGGGATGCACATCCAGGGCACGAAGCTCCCGTTCCACCACATCCCAAAGATGCTCTAATGGGTTGAGATCTGGAGACTGTGGGGGCCATTTTAGTACAGTGAACTCATTGTCATGTTCAAGAAACCAATTTGAAATGATTCAAGCTTTGTGACATGGTGCATTATCCTGCTGGAAGTAGCCATCAGAGAATGGGTACATGGTGGTCATAAAGGGATGGACATGGTCAGAAACAATGCTCAGGTAGGCCGTGGCATTTAAACAATGCCCAATTGGCACTAAGGGGCCTAAAGTGTGCCAAGAAAACATCCCCCACACCATTACACCACCACCACCAGCCTGCACAGTGGTAACAAGGCATGATGGATCCATGTTCTCATTCTGTTTATGCCAAATTCTGACTCTACAATCTGAATGTCACAACAGAAATCGAGACTCATCAGACCAGGCAACATTTTTGCAGTCTTCAACTGTCCAATTTTGGTGAGAAATTGTAGCCTCTTTTTCCTGTTTGTAGTGGAGATGAGTGGTACCCGGTGGGGTCTTCTGTTGTTGTAGCCCATCCGCCTAGAGGTTGTGCGTGTTGTGGCTTCACAAATGCTTTGCTGCATACCTCAGTTGTAACGAGTGGTTATTTCAGTCAAAGTTGCTCTTCTATCAGCTTGAATCAGTCGGCCCATTCTCCTCTGACCTCTAGCATCAACAAGGCATTTTCGCCCACAGGACTGCCTCATACTGGATGTTTTTCCCTTTTCACACCATTCTTTGTAAACCCTAGAAATGGTTGTGCGTGAAAATCCCAGTAACTGAGCAGATTGTGAAATACTCAGACCGGCCCGTCTGGCACCAACAACCATGCCACGCTCAAAATTGCTTAAATCACCTTTCTTTCCCATTCTGACATTCAGTTTGGAGTTCAGGAGATTGTCTTGACCAGGACCACACCCCTCAATGCATTGAAGCAACTGCCATGTGATTGGTTGATTAGATAATTGCATTAATGAGAAATTGAACAGGTGTTCCTAATAATCCTTTAGGTGAGTGTATGCACAGAACAATATTTTTGAGTGTACGCAAGCACAATAAATGTATTAAATGAAGTAACAATATAAACTATGCAAGTAATGTATATATTTGAAATTGTAATGATTACTCAATTGTAGTCATTACCTCACCCAACATTCTGTCATATTCCTCTCCCCAGATCCCAATTATTTCACTGAAAAGCTTCCCTTCCACTGTATCTGTCAATGTTTCTATATAAAATGTATTCACAATTGACAAGACACTCCGTAACTGGTAGCCTGCTGTATATGTGTCATGCAGGTTTTACTTCCCATAGATTTGCATCACTACCATTCAAGCTTGTCAAAATGCATTGCACCAAGTTTGATTTCATTTTAATGTCTCGTTACTGATTCAGTAAAGCCAAGTTTAAATATGGCCAGGACAAATGTGATTTGACAGCTACTGTATGATGGAGCAGAAGACTTTGGTGAATAACGACTTAAATGATGGTTTATTCCTCACACAAAGCTATCTTACTGTTCAAAATGCTTGGACTATAATTAAGATAACTTAAAAATGCTAGCATCTAAATTAACTGGTTTTATTTGAGTCAAAAATATGATTTAACATCACAGAATAAACCTAATTGTTATAGGTTCAATCAGGAAGAAAAAGCTTGTTATGGTAACAATTGCAGGTTACCAATTTTTGTGTATGGACTAATTTTATGATATTTTGATTTAGATTTTTTTTTTGTTCACTGTGTGGATAAGAACAGCCAGGATAATCTGCTAACTATGTCCTTCTGACCATGAGCATGAACATTCCTATAATACTTCAAAAAGGAGGAGGTAGCAGTATTGAAATGTGTATTACAGTGATACTACATTGTAATAACAATGTCATAAACCAAAACGGTCCTTTTACCCTGGATTCAAAGAGACACAGTCACATGAATAACATTTTACAGCCAAGTTTCCACTGCAGAGCTAAAATGAAGTATCACAGCCAGTTTCAAAATCAATTAAGTCCCAATAAGAGTGGCGAAGTGTAGAAAATGTGACAGTGATCTGTTGATGTGTGTTTATGTGTGTGGGCTGATAGCGGACCACGACATGCGCTCAATATTCATCACCTCTGGCAGTTCCGCGACGGCCAGCGTAACGAGAGAAGGGACTTGTGGGTAACATAATCATCCAATTAGAGATGATAATCTCACCAGCCAATCAGGGGCTGTGGTTTGCTCCCCTGAGGCCTCCTGTTGGCCGTAATAAATTTAGGGCCACTCAGATTGCGTTAAGCCCCTTTACATTGCCACAATGTATCTGCTTGACACTGTCTCAAGGCAGCAAACAAGGTCTCTCTTACAGATACTGACTATCACTCACACAAAACAAAGAGCGCTTCTACATGAGCTGCCATATCAACCAAACTGCAACCATATGTGGCAGAAAAATGCATCTGTACAGTACATCTGAATAATGTAACTTCATTACAAATGATATAATCGATTTGGAAGGTCAAAAATATATGGTTGGTAACTTAGACATACATATAGATTCATGTAAATGAGGAGTATGTCACTGACACTTCATCTAAATCATATATGTAACAGCTGTCAAGCCTGCATATAGAAATGGAGTGAACAGAGTAATACTCCCCCATCATCTCTACCTCCATCTCCCCTCCCCCAATAATCCACATTGTTGCCCGTCTCATCCATCTATCCTGAGAGTACGAGAGGAGCGATTGTCTGAGAGATTTTAAGATTTGATCCGATCTGCTGCTCAGCCAGGTGAATTCATCTTTAAGAATCTAGGGCTAGAAAAATCAATGCTCACTATGAATGCGCGCACACACACTCTCACACACGCACACGTGCACACACACACACTCTCATTGTAATACCTATGTCATGCCCATGTCATTATACACATTTGTGTCCTGATATGTCACAAAAACACGCGCACACACACGCGCGCACACACACGTTTGTTTTTGTGATTGTGGGGACATTCCATAGGCGTAATGGTTTTTATACCGTACAAACCGTATTTTCTATCCCCCTACACTACCCCTACCCCTAAACCTACCCATCACAGGAAACTGCACATTTTTACTTTCTCCCAAAAAACTCATTCTGTATGATTTATAAGCCTTTTGAAAAATGGGGACATGGGTAATGTCCTCATAAGTCACCCTCTCCCTGTAATACCTATGTCATACCCATGTCATTATACACATTTGTGTCCTGATATGTCACAAACACACACACACACACACACACACACACACACACACACACACACACACACACACACACACACAGGCAGATAAAGTTGCAGGCCTCTGTTTCTTTCCCCATTAATTAGAAATAATACAAATTAATACATATTTAATATTTGTGTCAAGTGAACTACTTCCCTTTCGTACACTTATTTCTCTTGTCTCAGACCGTCAACACTTTCACATATGCAACTGATACTATGTCAAGCCAAACCTTAAACATTTTACTAATCATCCTTGTGGGCAGCGCTCTGACATGCAACGCGGTTGCATTTTGGGCAAGCCAAGTTAGAATTCAGAGTTGTTGTCCTTCTTTATCCCGTTCCCCCTTTCTCTCTCTGTCCTAAATAAAATAAAATGGCCAAAAAAACAAAAAAACAAAAAAAGAAGATAAAGAAGTAACTAACCAGCTGCGATTCACCATAATATTAATCAAGCTTTTTTGATTTATAATATGGTAGATCTGCATGCTTGGACAGTGTTAAATGTGTTAAAAATACAGTAAAACTGTAATGTCAGGTCCTTTGTAATAGTGACATAATGTACTTAAAGTGGATACAAGCAGTATGTTCCTCCCAATTCTTAAATAAATCTTGAAAAGTGCTTTTTGTGTATTAAATTTAGCCTTCATTCCCAAATGAACATGTATGAAATTAATAAAGACAATTGCATTCACTCTAAGCTATCAATATGTAAAAATCAATATGTGAATAAATTACTGTTAGGTTAATAAATTAGTAATGTATTTACACAATGATTCAAGTCACAGTAGAGTAACTAAAGACTTCAAAGTGCATATTTTTACATTTCATGTAAAAATAAATAAATAAAGAACATAAAGAAAATCTATATTCTATCAGGATTTAGTTGCTAAGGTTGAAAACATGTAAAAGGTAAACATACATTGCTTAATTTTGAACAATTGTAAAGGTCATTATGCAATTAAAATGAATGAGGACGGATACTTTAAATGATCATAAAAGCATTATAAATGTGGTCCAAATCTGTTATATAACAATACATCTCTTCTAAAGTCATACTGTGTGGGGAAAAATACCTAAATTTAAGCAATATAAAGAAAACATATATGGATAATATTCTCATGCAGTGCGCTAATAATCATTAAGTCTGTTCAAAAAGGGTTTTGCACACTGGATAAACTCATTCATTTAAGGACAGCTAGGGCGGCTGTCCAGTTTTTCTGTAAAAGTGTGTTTTTCACACAAAGCTATAATGTGGCTTCTTCATCACGTACAGTTCTTCAAAACTTCTCCTTTTGGGTTGAGGGTGAGTAATTGTAATTTATTTATTTATTTTATTTTTTGTAAATGGAATAATCATTTGATTTAATTTATTTTAAGAAAAGGTGATCTTATGAGAAAATGCAACCATTTCACAAGGTGGAGATTTCATACGGTGGTGCACAAGGTGGTGACATCTTATTTGTATGATCTTAATCATACGAATTTCATACAATCTCATTTATAAAAATGTTGTACGATCTCATTTGTACGTTTTCAATGCGATCGTCCGAGTTTGCTTAAAACTAAAATGGTTACAAACTACAAAGAGAGAGATGAAGCATCAAACAAACATACTTAGTAATGTCATACTTTTTCCAGCCCAAGTACGAATAATATCCATTCATTGTTAACCACATTACCGTGTCTCCAATTCATCCTTATGGAACCTATTGCCTGAGCGAAGGGCGGAACGAAATAGAGAAGGGTCAATTCCTCTCTCCTTCCTCCTTCATTTTATTTTCCTCTTGCCTCTCAGTCTATTTCGTGTCTCCTTTTCACCTTTGAGGGAGCATTCATGTTCTTTTCCATGCTTCCCTGAGAGTGGGACTGAAGGCAAGCATCATCTTCTCAGGCAGGTGGGATAAGGCGAGATCGAGGCCCCTGCCGGCCCCTGTTTGGATCTCTGAGGTATCTCTGTGAGTAAAATGTCATTTAACTCTCCTCTTCGTCTTCCATTCGGCACACCGGTGTCACTGGGCCGATGCAATGTGACCAGGATACCAACAGGACGACTCATTAGTCAACCCTGGCACCGACAGACACACACACACACACATAAAAATGTGCTCCGCGGTTCAGGATTTAATTAAAAAGAGTTTGAGCACTGTGGGCGATTCTCATCATGACATCCTCTCCTCACCTCTGAGGTTAATATCGGTCTAATGCACTCTCCTCACACACGTGCACGCACCAGTACATTACACGTACAGGGATATGCGTCATACAGAGATGCATGTGGCTCTTAAAAACAAACTTTCTAAATGCATGAATTTACAATTCATCCATACTAATGTTATATTGTTATTTTATTGAGCTTTAATCTTTATTCAAAATGTCATTATTCAACCTTTGGGTGAAATGACAGACTTTTCTCTGGTGACGTATGCTGAACTTTCTTACTACCCTTTCTTGCGAGCAACTGCAAACTCATATTCAGATCTCCATCCAATCAACAATCAATCAAGTCCCTGAGCTACATTTTTTCCATTATTTATAATCCGTTTCACTCTGATATATGTTACAATAGGGAAGAAAAGATGTCACTACTTCTGTTACATTACATCTTTAAAGCCCATGCATTGTAAAAATGCATTTAATTAGTCATGTCAATATAATATTTTATGAGAAAAGAAGCTTCAAATGCAAGATATAAAGTCCCATTGCTAGACTAAGATATAAAGTCACAATTTTCTGTTACTTTATTTTGTTTTATTTTATACTCTAAGGCAAAAATAGCCTTCTATAACTTTAAAACGGCACAACCTCATCTCTCAACTGACTCTCACTCTCATAACCTTTTTGACTTCAAATACTTTTAAACCAAAGTGATTTATTTAATGTACACTATATTGCCAGAAGTATTGGGACACCCCTTTCCATGGCCAAAGATGAATAAAATCAAGCACCTAGGCATGCGGACTGCTTCTACAAACATTTGTGAAAGAATGGGTCGCTCTCAGAAGCTTGTGATACCGTGATAGGTTGCCACCTTTGCAATAAGTCCATTCATGAAATTTCCTCACTAACTGTTAGTGGTATTATAACAAAGTGGAAGCAATTGGGAACAACAGCAACTCAGCCACAAAGTGGTAGGCCACGTAAATTCTCAGGGCATGCTGAGGCACACAGTGCGCAGAAGTCACCAACTTACCAACAAGAGTCAATAGCTACAGACCTCCAAACTTCATGTGGCCTTTAGATTAGCTCAAGAACAGTGCGTAGAGAGCGTCATGGAATGGGTTTCCATGGCCGAGCGGCTCATCCAACGCCTTACATCACCAAGTGCAATGCAAAGCGTGGGATGCAGTGGTGTAACACACGATACCACTGGACTCTAGAGCAGTGGAGACATGTTCTCTGGAGTGACAAATCACGCTTCTCTGTCTGGCAATCTGTCTGGATTTGGCGGTTGCCAGGAGAATGGTACTTGCCTGACTGCATTGTGTCAAGTATAAAGTTTGGTGGAGGGGGGATTATGGTGTGGGATTGTTTTTCAGGATTTTGGCTTGGCCCCTTAGTTCCAGTGAAAGGAACTCTTAATGCTTCAGCATACCAAGACATTTTGGACAATTTCATGCTCCCAACTTTGTGGGAACAGTTTGGGGATGGTACCTTCCTGTTCCAACATGACTGCGCATCAGTGCACAAAGCAAGGTCCATAAAGACATGGATGAGCGAGTTTGGTTTGGAGGAATTTGACTGGCCTGCACAGAGGATTAAATGGATTAAAAATGGGATGTCATTAAAGTTCATGTGCATGTAAACTATTTGGCAATACAGTGTATCTTTGGTTGGTCTGGATAATAGTTTAGAATCTTCTGAAATTACTACATGTAGAAAGTGAGTGGAAAAGTACTTCCTGTTTCCACGTAAACACTGCTGTAAATAGTCACATCTATGGTGGCCGAAGTGCAAAACAAACCACAATACTAGTTATTCGACAAATAACAAATCCAAAAACAAAACTGTAAATTATAAATGCAATTGCAAGTCTAAAAACAAATTAACAAGATAGAAGACACAACCAAAATTCTGAAAACAAAATAACAAATCAGAAAACACAACGACAAATCCGAAAACAAAATAGCAAGTCAAAAAACAAAACGACAAGTCAGACAAAACAGAAAACATAGGTTTATTTGGCGAATGGAATACTTACCGCTGATTGGAAGAGAAGTCTGTCAATCAAAACAAGGCTACGGCAGGAGAAAGTCATGTGTAATGTGTGTGCATGTGTAAATATTAGAGCTGTCTATTTAACCAGCTAATTTAGTGTGATTAATTATGAAAAAAAACAAAACTGTCTAGTTGGGTGAGACAAAATTACAAAAGAACCCATTCTGATAAGTAGAAGAAAGGAGTTTGATTCTCCCTTTTCCCTGATCCCATTGTTTTCCCTATACCCATCACTTATCAGTTCAAAGAGGCATTTAATTGTAAGTAAAAATGAAGAAAATATGTTAAAAATGGGAATAAAGTGCCTAACAGGTACTTAGTAGACCTACAATATAGCATATAATCTAACAATAATTCACACCATTAATGAATCATTAGTCATTCAACTGTTTTGTTCAAGTGGCTCATTTATTCAGGAACGAAGCATGTCTATGTGTTGCTTGGAGACGCACAACTGTTTTACTGTGGCTTTGTTTGGAACTATTTTCGTTTTGCAAAACTTTTTTACTGACCTGTGTAAAATTAATATCACATATTATATTAATAGCACTCCTGCTTGAGTGCTTAACTATACCATATAATATAAGAAAAAAGGTCTCACAGGTATTTTTGCCCCTGTATATGGAATATCTTTTTAGTAGTATTTTTGTTTGGGTTTTTTTGCAAAGTAAGTGACATACTCGATGTCAGCTCACAGCCTCGCACATCATTATAAAACAATTATTACCATATACAATACAGCTATAATATTTAAACACATGGACATGTGAATCGACTTTTTTTGTGAAAACTTCTTTTTTTTTTTCCAGCCTGCTGTACTTTTTGATTATTTTTTAAATTGCTAATTTGTTTTTAGACTTGCCATTGTGTTAATTTGTTTTGTAATTGTCATTTTTGCACTTATCGCCACCATACACATCACATGTCCTTTATTAATATCCATATGGGTACTGAGTGAAAATAAAAGTATTTACTTTTTTAGCTGTTTATGAAATGACTAGGCTAGTAAGCAATACTACCACATGCTAATGCTAACACATGAAATGTCAAGCGGTTTCACTGTTAAAACACCGTGATAGTTGATGGCATGCCACATATACATATATTAGTTTGAAAATAACTTCTTTATGAATTTATTCCCATAGCATTATTTATTTAACTTTCCTATTTCCTATTTCTACCTTCCTGCAAGTATGGGTGTGCGAGATGCCCACAATGGCTTGAGCTCCAAGAAACTAATGAAGATGCTACTATACGAGACAACCACCAATTAATTCTGTCAGGTTTCAAGGCATATGGTGTGTGTTTTATAGAGAGAGATCTTGTGTGTGGTCTATACTTGTAGGAATGTATCTAGTGCTGTAATTAAGAATATGGGAGTGTTTTTCAGTGCACACAGAGTGTACATGTATGTTAAGCAGTAATTGTTAAAGTCTAAGTGGAAAGGCTAATTAATAGCTAATCCCGAACAGTAGCACGGACTACACACACCAACACCATTATTCTAACACAACAAGACTCCAAAAAATCACCCAGTAATAACAATCACAACAGATGTTGAGTGAAATTCACTTTTATATAAGGTATGAAAGATGTTTTCAAATAATAATGCTTAAGAAATGTTTCCTGTATTTTACATTTTAATTGAAACCTAAGGAGAGTTTCAACTGGTTCCCTTTTGAGGGAACTTGACACTGCGTCATGGTGTTGACGCTATGGGAATGCTTCAAGTGGAACCAATTCAGTCACATCTGCTCTGGTTTATTTGTGTTCACATAGCTTCACTGAACAGCATCCATTAGGGCTCTTCCAAAAATGCGCTTATTGGGAGAAGTATTGTTCCCTTTCAGTCGGTCACGTCGACGACGTCGGACGTCACCGGCAATTGGGATCACTTCAGGAGCCCCTATCAGCTTCGAGATTTAGAGAACAGGCCAATGAGAATTGGCGTGCGAGATTTGCATCTCGCGCTCCGCCCTGCAGTGCGGGTATAAACGGAAGCGAAATGCAGCGCACCTTTGTCATTCACTTCGGAGCCGAACATGGTGTTGATGAAGAAGACTGTTCCTGCTTCAGCAGAGAGAAAGAGAGAACGACAGAAGAAGCTTCTTTGAGTGCTGAGTGGGATGGCACGATCAGCGGCGCACGCCTCCCTGATACAGTGATAAACTGCTGTTTTTCACAGCACTGTTTGGTCTGTTGGTTCGGTGAGGGCGTTCCCAATGGTGAGTGCATACACAGGCTGCACTACTCTCCTGTGTTTTGCCGCTGTCGTTCCCTGGGTGCTTCAGCACATTTAAAAGAGCACATTTTCTTTCTAAAGAGCAGCGCGGGTGTGACACTGCGTCTTTTTCAAGACGTCATTCCACCCGTCGCGTTTCTGGGTGCGGTTGTTTCTTGTCCTTATTGACGGCCACGAGCCCTCTCGCATAACTATGTCGAGATTTGCGTTCGTGGGTGGTCCATGTACTCTCAGGAGAACGGGATCACGCCGGGCGCGCTGTTCGCCTCTCGCCTTCCCCGTGAGGGTTTGAGTGTTCAGCGCGCGCGTGCCGTCGAGCTGCCGCTGACAGCGCGGGTTGTCACGGCAACCCAGCGAGCGTCACTCGGCGCTCTAGATGCGCGGTCGAGACTATGAAACCTCAAACGGGTCGAGTCCTTCGCTTATACCCCGATCTAGTGTCTTTTCTGGTGCACCAGAAAGGGGCTACTGGCTGATAAGCCTGGGTGATCTGAGGATTACAGTGGGGCTTCCCTGCCGAGCACATCTCCGTGGGCCCCCCACTCCTCTAGCGCATCGCAGCATGCTGAGACTGTGTTCGTGGGTGGTTCATGTTCTCTCATGAGAGCATGACCACGTCGGCGCGTTGTTCATTTTACCCTTTTCATAAGTGTTTTAGTGTTCAGCGCGCCGTGTGCCGTCTCACGGCCACGCTCACTATCTTGCATGCCTGCTGGTAGCTTACAAATGGGATTGCTGGTCCAAAAAAAAAAAAAAAAAATTTTTTAAATAAAATAACAAAAAAAATAAAGGGACCTAGCGTCTCATTTGGGGCTCTAGCAGAGGACAGATGTCAATCGCTGCATCGGAGAGAGGACTGTTATGTGTTGAAAATGAAGATTGGGCTGAGATTCCCACTATAATAGTGGATGTCTTATGCTGAATCAGATTCATACTTGACAGTCATGCTTCCCCGGGGTGGCTGGGGCATAGCGCAACGCATAAATCGCCTTGCCCGCCCCTTGCCTTTTTCCCGGATGTGCATTGGAAGGCTTTAGCAGTGTGGAACCGCTTGGCACCAGAAAATGGAACGCCAAAGGGGCCATAGCCTGTATAAAGTTTTCCTCTCTCACTACCCTCATCAGGTGGGGTGGCAGTGCCACTGGCAGGCTGCCTCCGCCCAGCACTCTTCGTGTGCATAAGGGTAGTTCTGAGCTGAGGTTGAGCTGCGCACAGTGGCTTTTATATTTAAAGTCACAGCGCTGGCCTCGGCCAGGCGATGTCCAGAAACACCATCGGCGGCCCCTCAGTCTGCTCGTCGCCATGGGCACCGGATTTGGTTAAGAGCTGCTCTTCCCGGAGGAGGGCCGGGAGGAGATTCATTGGTAAATTCTGTTCCGCCACTGTCAAATACAACCAGTGGTACCCAAATTCTAAAGAGCAGTTCCAATACCCTGGGTGCCAGGAGAGTGTGCTCGGCGGTGTTCGACGCTTCCATGCCTCGTCACCCTCAGGCGCCTCTCCTATCGCCAGCAGGGGGTGCCGGCTGTGTCTGGGACGCACACAAGTGGCCTCCCCACACTCGTGCACCCCCTCAGCGGAAGCAGGTAAGTGTTGCACAGCACACTCAGACCCCACCTTGGGCCGCTCCCATGTCGTCCGTGTTGGGTCCCTGCATGCCGCTGCGCTGCCCTCGCGCAGTGGCACGTCTGTGGTGCCGGTGGTCCCGCTTTGCACGGTTCTTGGGAGCCTGCCTAGCGCTCCAGCCCGTCTTGCTGACTCATCCGTACCATCAGACTTGGCTATGCGATTCGGTTCGCCTGGCGTCCCCCCAAGTTCAGGGGCATCCACTTCGCCTCCGTGTCGAAGGAGAATGCCCCTGTGCTTCAGGCGGAGATCGCGGTCCTACTGGCGAAGGATGCGATAGAGCCGGTCCTCCAGCCGATATGAAGAACGGCTTCTACAGCCCGTACTTCATTGTGCCCAAGAAGAGCGCGGGTTACGGCCGATCTTGGTTCTGTGACTTCTGTACCAGTCCCCAGGCTGCTGTTCAGGATGTTAACGCAGAAATGCATCTTCAGGTGCGTCCGTCCCCAAGATTGGTTGGCAGCGATCGACCTGAAGGGCGTGTACTTTCATGTCTCGATTCTCCTCGACACAGACCCGTTCCTACGCTTTGCATTCGACGGACGAGCATATCAGTACAAGGTCCTACCCGCCGGGCTGGCCCTGTCGCCCGTGTCTTCACGAAAAGTCGCGGGCGCGCCATTGCTCCCATGAGAGAGCGTGGTGTTCGCATTCTCAACTACCTCGACGACTGGCTGATCCTTGCCCAGTCGCGAGAGCAGTTGTGCGAACACAGGGACTTGGTGCTCCGTCACCTTTGCCGGTTGGGGCTTCAGGTCAACTGGGAGAAGAGCAAACTCTGCCCCTCGCAGAGGATCTCTTTCTCGGGATGGAGATAGACTCGTCGCCGGACGGCGCGCTCACCAGGAGGCGCGTCCAGTCAGTGTTGAACTGCGTGAACTCGTTCGAACGCAGGATAGCGGTACCACTGAAACATTTTCAGAGGCTCCTGGGGCATATGGTGTCCGCAGCCGCAGTAACGCCGCTGGGATTGCTTCATATGAGACCGCTTCAACGCTGGCTCCACGACCGGGTCCCGAGATGGGCGTGGCGCAGCGGAACTCTCCGTGTCCAAGTGACGCCGAGATGCCGCCAAACCTTCAGGCCGTGGTCGGACCCTTCATTTCTACAGGCAGGCGTGCCTCTAGAACAAGTGTCCAGGCATTCTGTTGTCTCCACGGATGCCTCATCCACCGGCTGGGGTGCCACGTACAACGGGCTTGCAGTGTCGGGTCTGTGGACGGGGCCCCAACTGCAATGGCATATCAATTGCCTGGAGTTGTTAGCAGTTCGTCTTGCACTCAGCCGCTTCAAAACGCTGCTCAGAGGCAAGCACGTTCTGGTCCGTACGGACAGCACTGCGCCGTTGCGCACATCAACAAACAGGGTGGTCTCACGCCCCGTCGCATTTCACAACTCGCCCGCCATCTCCTCCTATGGAGTCAGAAGCATCTGAGGTCGCCGTGCCATTCATATTCCGGGCCTGCTCAATCGTGCGGCCGACGAGCTCTCACGTCAGCCAGTGCTCCCGGGAGAGTGGAGACTCCATCCCCAGGTGGTCCAGCTGATCTGGAGTCGCTTCGGGGCCGCGCAGGTAGATCTGTTTGCCGCCCCGGACTCCACCCACTGCCAGCTGTTCTATTCCCTGACTGAGGGGACCCTCAGTTCGGATGCGCTGGCACACAGCTGGCCCCGGGCCTACGCAAATATGTTTTCCCCAGTGAGCCTTCTTGCACAAACACTGTGCAAGGTCAGGGAGGACGAGAGCAGGTCCTGTTGGTCGCTCCGTACTGGCCCAACAGGACTTGGTTTTCGGAACTAGTGCTCCTCGCGACAGCACCTCCTTGGCCCATTCCTCTGAGGAAGGACCTCCTGACTCAGAGACGGGCACCCCTCTGGCACCAGCGTCCGGACCTCTGGAAACTCCATGTCTGGTCCCTGGACGGACGCCGGAGGTTCTAGGCGGTCTGCCACAAGCTGTGGTAGACACCACTACTTCCGCTAGAGCGCCTCTACAGGGCACCTCTACGCGCGTTGAAGTGGAACCTGTTCGTCGAATGGTGCTCTTCTCGCCGAGAAGAGCCCCGAAGGTGTTCGGTCAGTTCTGTGCTTTCCTTCCTACAAGACGGGTTGGAGCGAAGGCTGTCCCCTCCACCCTCAAAGTTTATGTGGCCGCCATCGCCGCCAATCATGACTACGTAGGCGGAAAGTCCTTAGGGAAGCACGATCTGATCGCCAGGTTCCTGAGGGGGCGAGGAGACTGAATCGCGCCGCGCCTCCCTCTATACCCTCTTGGGTCCTGTCTCTGGTGCTGACCGCACTGCAGAGGCCTCCTTTGAGCCTTTGCAGTCAGCTGAGTTAAAAATTCTGTCTCTGAAGACAGTACTCCTGACTGCATTGGCCTCCATCAAGAGGGTAGGGGATCTGCAGGCATTTTCGGTTGACGAATCGTGCCTGGAATTCGGGCCTGGTAACTCTCACATAATCCTGAGACCCCGGCCTGGATATGTGCCCAAGGTTCCCACCACTCCTTCCGGGACCAGGTGGTGAGCCTGCAAGCGCTGCCTTTGGAGGAGGCAGACCCAGCCCTAGCTTTTCTCTGTCCCATCCGCGCTTTGCGGACTTACGTGGACAGAACGCAAAGCTTCAGGACCTCAGAGCAGCTCTTCGTCTGTTATGGAGGACAGCAGAAGGGAAAGGCTGTCTCCAAGCAGAGGATGGCCCACTGGATAGTGGATGCCATCGTCTTGGCGTATGAAACCCAAGACGTGCCCTGCCCGCTCTGGTTAAGAGCCCACTCCACCAGTGGTGTAGCTTCTTCCTGGGCGCTGGCTCGTGGCGCCCGCTGGCAGACAATTGTAGAGTTGTGGGCTGGGCGACACCCAACACGCTCGCTAGGTTCTATAGCCCTACGTAGAGCCGGTATCTTCCTGTGTGCTCACTTCCCATAGTCAGTAACACCGGCGTGCCCGTTCTAAAGTGTCGGCTTGCTGCGCCACTCCCTTCCCATGGAACGGATACGTGCGCTTATATGCTCCAGTCGAAGTTCCCCAGTATGGCGAACCCTGTCGAGTCCTCCGCAACCCTCGGCAGTCGGACGTGGCGGAGCGTCCGACGCCAGGCTTAACGCTTCGTATGCATTGGTGGAACTTGTGTTAGGCTGGGTTCCATATGTTGTGACCCCACGGCGGTCCCATATGTGTATTCTCCACGGTAAGTCTCCCTTCGGCGAGCTCGCGTGTCTTCCCTCTCTGCCGTCTCAGTGTGGTGTGGACCCCGCCTAAAATTGGCCGGAGCCACCCCTGGGACTTCCGTATGTAGCACTGCCCACGGCCAGTCCATACGTGTATTCTCCACATGGTAACTCCTCCGGGCATGATGTGGCTTCCGCAGCTGCCCCGGGCACGCTTTCCCAGCGTTATCCAATAGTTGGCTGAGTGGGTCTTGCGGAACAGCAGCTGACTCTCCCGCGTGAAATTCCCCACCGAACAGCCGGGTCTGAGGGGCTTTCCCAGGGCGCTGGAAGTGGTAGCAACTGTGGCGTGTTCCAAAGGATCCCAATTGCGTCGGTGACGTCCGACGACGTCGAACGTGACCGACTGAAAGGGAACGCCTCGGTTACGATGGTAACCCTCGTTCCCTGAAGGAGGGAACGGAGACGCACGCCCCGCCGCCACAATTGCTGTACCATCACTGCAGGCCGAGTCAATAGTTCGCTCCTCAGTGAAAAACAAAGGTGCGCTGCATTTCGCTTCGCTTATACCCGCACTGCAGGGCGGGCGCGAGATGCAAATCTCGCACGCCAATTCTCATTGGCCTGTTCTCTAAATCTCGAAGCTGATAGGGGCTCCTGAAGTGATCCCAACCCGTCGGTGACGTCCGACGACGCCTCCGCTCCCTCCTTCAGGGAACGAGGGTTACCATACGCAAACGAGACGATTTATTTTCACGCTTGCAAAACATTTAGTCAAACAGAGTATAATTTCTATTAATTTCCACCTGAATTATGCAATCCGAAGAGCTGAAAGAGCGTTCAGAGCATGCATTGTCTCTCCTGCGATCGGAAGTTAATACAAACACTTGATGGTAGTTGAAAGTGAGTTTTGAGTAAAAGTGTAATATTAATCTTTTAAATTGTGTTATGTAGCTTGACGCTAATTGTAGCTCTACTGCACCTGTTGCCATTCTATTCCATAATCTAATTTCAAATAATTCACATAAAATCCAAATATTATGTTTATTTTTTGTTTTCTAAAAAGACTTCAGATAACAGGTGGATTGAAGTATACTGGGATTAAGGTGGTGTAGTTGGGCAAGCCATATAATGCCAGAATAAAGGCTAATAATGGCTGAATACAAACAAAAGAATAACGATAAAAGAATAATGAAGATTAAGTTTTATACCGGCAGAGGTGTGAGTCAAGTGAGAACAATAGAACATGAATGTAGCAGTTCACCTCGCCAGACATTAGACAATAGACTGCAAGTAGGTGTCTACAGGGCAATACAATTTTTTATTATAATCTTATCAGCCTTCTCTAAAACCTCACATGGCATGGTTTTAGGAAATGCTTCATACGTTTTATAGTGTTAGTGATATCATCCTCAGATTTTAAATGAAGCATGACCACAATTGTGGCTTCACTTTAATTGTGGTTATACAGTGTTATACCAGATTCACATGATATTTTTATACATTTAAAAATTATATTCTTAATATTTAGATTTATTTTATTTTATTTTTTTATGTTTGAGCTTATATATCTCCATATTATTAACAGTGAGTAATTCTGAGTATCTCTCAAGGGTTGGCTTTCTAAATATATGATGGCTATGTGTCTATTCAGAATGACGTGAGCAGCAACCTTTTTATTTTGGTATGCCATTTATGCCCCTCTTGCCAAAATAAAGGAGCTGTGCAGCAGGAGATGCGGAATGCGCTGCACTGGCCGCTGGGTTCAGCATAGCCCTTCAGATACAAAGCGATTTGTGCTTTGCTGGCAAGAGCAAAGTAAGTGGAGTTTTCAAAACTTTTAGCAGGAGTTCTATATGTCTAGTTATTTGATTGTTGTTCCACCATTCGGTCAGCAGCAAATATGTATCTGTCCCGTGCTTAGAAGCGAGCGATAGCACTAGCCTACTAAGAAGAAGAAGAAGATGAAGAAGAAAGAGAGCAGCAAGGAAGAAGAGGCTGTGGGTGCATGAAACCCTCAGGTCCAGGGGAACAGTTTGGGGATAGGGAATTCAGGCTCGCGAAAGAGCTACATTTCTATTGGCTGCGCAGGTAATCGTCACAGAGCACAGTGGCAAAAGTTGAAATATTTTTAACTTTGACCACGCCGTGCGCGCAAGCTCGTCAATGGTGCACTCGTTGCCACGTTCTGTGTGAAAGGCCCATTAAACATCATAAGCTTCTTTGTCTTCAGGAAGCCCTATATGTGTAAACTTGTGAGTGTTATTTATTATTTGTCTGTCCCAAACTAGTTAAATGAAGAAGATGTTGAGCTAACAGGGATTTAGAAGATGTGTATCGCCATGTCTCCGCATTTCTTGGATTTCACTTGCTATAGCTCTAAGGTCTGGATCTGGAATCCCACTCTGCGGTCTCCTAAGATCCAGTTAAGAGCATGTTGTTGGCCAGAACTAGCTCTGAGTAGTTAGATGTGGAGGGAGAAATTAAAAGGGAAGGGGTAAACAAGAGTTCAAACAGTAGAGGTGGTCATTGTGATCCACTCTCTTATCAGATTTACCTAGCGGTTAGAGGCATACGGTACTTCCCGGAAGGGGTAGTGGGTGTCAACAAGAATCTCAGGGAAGACATTTTGGTCAACAGACTGAAAGTCATTTTTTTATGTGACTGGATTGGTACTGGTTTGGAATGACATGAGGGTGAGTAAATGATGATCCTTTAAGTATGACATTGATGTCGAGCAGAAATGGTGTTGTTTTTTTCCATAAATCATTACTATTGGTCACCTTTATGTCTGTCTGTGAGTTTTGCAAACATTTAACCAATAGAAAATATATATAAAAAATAAAAGAGCTTTCTGTAAACCTAAAAGCAGAGGACAAATTCTTTATAGTTATATGGAGTAGTACTTGTTCTTAGCAATCATCTCTAAAATTAATAATTGTTTTAGAACCTGAATTTTTTTTTTTTTACAGAGTAAAGAGGTGGTCAGATTAGTTTTTAAGAAAAATATTCCAAACCCTGCTACAAATGTGGGCAACAGGTTATGATGTCACACTCCAGGGCTTTTGTTAGATAATAATTTATGAATTGTAATTAATTAAAAATGTTAAAATATAGTATCTGCAAAGCAAACCATTCAGATTCTCTTTTTAATCTAAGTGTGTATTATTTCATATTTGTTTTAATGTGTAACCACCAAAATGAGATTCTTCATGTCGGATTTATAAGCAAAAATACTGGATATAAAACTCTGTTGGCCAAACGTTATATGAAAACCACAGGTCACCAATTTGAACTTTAGTATGAACAAACTTTAGTATGCACTGAAAGGTGACTGCATTGTATGGGTCTGAATAGCAGTGAATGGAACAGAAAGTCTAGTGTCTACCTTCTTTTTAGAACCTTTCAGAATATTTGTCATTTAGTTGAGGGGTAAATGACACATACGGATGTTCATAATGATGTAAAAGGAATCTTTTTCAAAAGTTTTTTTTCACATTTTCATCCAATGCTTGTCAGGTTTCTATAAATGTAATCTCTGTACTGATGTACCCGTATACTCATTTATAAAGCTTTACCTGTAAATATAAATTAATATTTCTAGGTTCTTTTTAAAATCCAGATTTTAAATCATAATTTTGGCCACCCCTGAAATTGGTCATACCATTAACATTACCTGAGCAGTTGAATTAAATGCACTTCCTGTTCATGCAGGAAGTGCATTTATTGCATAAATGAAGAATAATATAGTGTTTTAAAGATGTGTGTATAATTGAATGATAACATTTACACCTCTTTAATGCTGTCAATTTAAATGTACGTACACCCCCTGCACCCACCAAATTTTCATTAACTACCATTAACAAAGATGAATAAATTATGTACCAAATGTATTGCCCATTGCGAGTTAAATTTGGTAAACTAATGTTAGCTAATAGGATAAAGTGTTACAGAGTAACTAAAAATCCAAACACAAAAAGTGGACGTCACATCATTTAACCTGTATGCATGTATTATTTATTTGGATGACAGTAGTGGGTAACTTCAAGTCTTTAATTTGTTAAATTAAACATATTTAATGTTCCCCATGTATATTTTCAAGAGTGTGTAAACAGTAAAGAACAAACTGTTCTCAGTCAAATCCATGGAAACAGTTGCTATCTGACAAACACCTGCGACGAGGCATTTCTTAACATCTGCTAACATGGAGAGAATACTCATGCAACAAATCATTACAGAAAAGTTTACCTAAATCATATTTAATTCTACAGCATTAAAAAATGCAATTTTGAAATGTACTGTTTAAAATATTAGTAATTAATTAAAAGTAAAATTTAAATGAAAAGTAATATAACGCTTTATAAAAGGAGAGTGTGAACTGTGGCAGAGGTGAAAAAGGTGTGTGTGTGTGTGTGTGTGTGTGTGTGTGTGTGTGTGTGTGTGTGTGTGTTCCTGTGTTCATGTACCCTACCGCTCTGAGAGAGCCTACGCTAATCCGTCTCGGCAGGGTCCACTCTGCACTCACTTCCCATCCCACCAAGAAAGAGCCAGAAATTGTGCTCGCTTTCAGAGCGAGAGAGCGCACAGTCGCCCACCAGACACTGAAAGGAAAGGGAAAAGAAAGGGCCATCGATTGCCGTGGTTTTTCCCGGGGCCCGAGGTATAGTCAGTCCAGTGTGTGTTTGTATTTGAGGGGGTGGAGAAAAAAAAAAAAAAAAAAAAAAAAAAAAAAACCTAGAACTAGAACTAGAACTAGAACGAAATGGAGAGATGAGGGCTCTTAGCGCCTTATACACACACCAATAATTCTGGATCTATTTTAATCTCACTTTATCTCTGTGATAGAGAGCCACTTTGATTGAGTTGGTGTTTATTATCATAGAATCCTGTGGAAATCGACATGCCGGTCAGTGTAAGGTCAGCCCTACAAATAACAAAGAGTCCTTGTGCATGCCACGCGTGGGCCTTGTGTAAAACCATTGCATACTAGCTGTATCGCTTAAGAATCATATTATATAAATGTACCATAAATTTGAGACAGAATAGTAGCCCATTTTTACTTTACTTTAATAAAACAGAAGACAGCTAGACGTTACCATTCCCTTTCTCAATTGCAACTCAATTGCAGTTGCTCGGTTTGGGACTTTTGACAACTTTTGAATGGTCATATATTTAGATATATATTATATTATATAAAAAGAGTATTATAATATTATATTATATTATTCTATATGCAGACATTAATATGGAGTTGATTGGCCCTTTACAGCTATAACAGCTTACACTCTTTCTGTGATTTCCACAAGATTTTCGAGTGTTTCTGTGGGAATTTTTGCCCATTCATCCAGTAGAGCATTTGTGTGGTCAGGCACTGATGATGGACAAGACGGCCTGGCTAACAATCTCTGTTCAAGCTAATCCCAAAGGTCAGGGCGCTGTGTAGGCCAGTCAAGTTCTTCCACACAAATTCATCCAACCATGCCTTTATAGACCTTGCTTTGTGCACTGGGGAACAGTTATGCTGGAATAGAGAAGGGCCTTCCCCAAACTGCTCCCACATAGTTGGAAGCATAACATTGTCCAAAATGTCTTGGTATGCTAAAGCATTGTAAGTAACGGGCCTAGCACAACCTGTAAAAACAGCCAGTTTTTGTTCTGATATTAATGGCCAGTGGAAGCGTGGCACAATTCAGCTATGGAATAAGCAAAGCCGTGTCACCAGTTCTGTTCATAATTTTTATGGACAGAATTTCTAAGCGCAGCAAAGGGCCGAAGAGTGTCCGATTTGGGGACCACGCGATTTCGTCGCTGCTTTTTGCGGACGATGTTGTCGTTTTGGCTGTCTCAGACCAGGACCTTCAGCGTGGTTTGCAGCCGAGTGTGAAGCGGCTGGGATGAGAATCAGCACCTCCAAATCCGAGGCCATGATTCTCAGTCGGAAAAGGGTGGCTTGCCCACTTCAGGTTGGTGGAGAGTTTCTGCCTCAGGTGGAGGAGTTCAGGTATCTTGGGGTCTTGTTCACGAGTGAGGGAAGGATGGAACGGACAGATGGATTGGTGCAGCTTCTGCAGTAATGCGGTCGATGTACCGGCCTGTCATGGTGAAGAAGGAGCTGAGCTGTAAGGCGAAGTTCTCAATTTACCGGTCAATCTACATTCCTACTCTCACCTATGGTCATGAGCTGTGGGTCATGACCGAAAGGACAAGATCCCGGATACAGGCGGCCGAAATGAGCTTTCTCCGCAGGGTGGCTGGGCGCTCCCTTAGAGATAGGATGAGAAGCTCGTCACTCGGGAGGAGCTCAGAGTAGAGCTGTTGCTCCTCCACATCGAGAGGAGCCAGCTGAGGTGGCTTGGGCATCTATTTCGGATGCCTCCTGGACGCCTTCCCGGGGAGGTGTTCCGGGCATGTCTCACCGGGAGGAGGCCCTGGGGAAGATCTAGGACACGTTGGAGGGATTATATCTCCCGGCTGGCCTGGGAACGCCTCTGCGTTTCCCCAGAGGAGCTGAAGGAAGTGGCTAGGGAGGGGGAAGTCTGGGCGTTTCTGCTTAGACTGTTGCCCCCGCGACCCAGCCCCGGATAAGTGGAAGATGGATGGATGGATGGATGGATGGATGGATGGATGGATGGATGGATGGGGATAAGCAAAGCATTGGTGACTTTTACACACCCTGTACCTCAGCACTCAGTGTAAAAGACTGTGACTTTAAGTGGTCTTCCACTTCATGGCTGAGTTACTGCTGTTCCTAAACGCTTCCACTTTCTAATAATATCACTTACAGTTGACAGTGGACTACCTAGTAGCGATGAACTTTCAAGAACTGACTTATTGCAAAGGTGTCATACAATCACAGTACTAAGCTTGAATTCAATGAGCCCTTCATTATGATGCTTTTCTCACGAATGTTTGTAAATGCAGACTTCATGGCTACCTGTGGCTTGAAACACCTGAACTCAATAATCAAGAGGTGTGTCCCAGTACCTTTGTCCATATAGTGTTTATGTGTGAGTGTCTTATTGTATTGGAGTTTTGGAATTTGAGTTTTATTTATTTATTAGTTTTTTTTAAACAGACTAATTAAAGGGATTAAAGCTTGGTTTATACTCGCCGCATCTGCACGAACGCAAAGGTGTGCGCAGCAAAAATTACGTCATCGCAGTGTGGGCGGTCATGTGTATTGAGTGTGCAAGACCCCATTTTGCGTGGAGGTGTGCATGGTATTTTTTTAACTTTGCACACGGCTCCGCTTCCGTGGATGCATGACTTTGAGCTGATTCTGGCCAAGCAGGTATGTCTGTATCATCTTACAGGCACACAGTTTACGCTTGTCCAAATGAATTGCTTACATTTACAAAATGAGCTTACAGTAGTAAAAATAGGCATTTTAAATGAAAATAAAGGTCCAACATTTTTTTCATAAAATTAGAAAATATTTAAGAGATTGTTGTTTTATACATATGCTCTCATATCCATATATTTTGTTCTAATGCCACAAGTAATAATCTCAAGGTTTACTGGATTCATTGGTTCTTTTGGTGACGTGTAATAAAAAACATACATTTTCACATGTGTATCTTACTTCTCACCACTAGATCCTGATGGTTTATAGGACAATTACTCTGAGTCGCCCGCCTTTATAAGAATAGTACAATGGCGAGCAGGTCAAGTAACACCTTTTCCGTTTAGTGGAGGCTCGGGGTGCAGAGCCAGGTAAAATATAAACAAGACTTTAATATATTGATACATTGTTTGTCATTTGTGTTAGGTAAATTCTGAATAAAAATGCCTGTGTATGATATTACTACTGTAGATGATATTAAAAAAAAGTTATTACATTTCTGTAAAAAATTACAAACTTTTTTCTTTGGAATAATGTACACTCACGAATCATGCACAATGTTTAAAAAAGTAAACAAGGCCCATTCTGATTTCTTCAAGTACACTATGTGTAACAAGATGCAACAAAACAGTCATTATATAATCATTCTTAAGCAATGATCACTTCTTTCTGAATGTCAGCATGTGAAGTTTAAAAATACCTCCTCCGAGGCACACGTTACCATAGCGATGCAGAAATGCATCACCCCACCTTTCCCAAAAGCACCAGAGAGCTCAAACTAAATGTAACAAATGAAGAGAGGATCTTGGCGTAATGAGAAAGAGAGAGAGAGTGCAGGAGAAGGAGAGAGTGTGTGTCTTCGGAAAAAGCTTTTACAGCGAGCTAATGCAGCCTGGGCTCTTCAGCCGCGCAGTCGGCTAAAACACCAGCCACGAGGATTAACGCTCTCACGGTCACCATAGCAACTCCAGTCTGCCACAACAGCTATCAGTACTTGTTTTTTTCCTTTTTAACAACAAGTTTTTCCTGCGGAAATGAACAGGTGAATTTGAGAGGTTCTTAGGATGCCCGGCTTTCATAATGATTGACCTTTCGATAGCAACGATCAGACGTGATTTACTTTAATGGGAGAGACAGTGGTAGGGAATGCAAGAGCAAAAGAGTGTGTGTTAGCGTAATGTTTAAAGTACAGCTGAGGATACTGCTTTAGAAAAGGTAGTTAGATTATATGTTTGTTTCGTGTGAAGGTGTTGGTATAGGGATATTTAGCAATTAGATACTGAAATAAGTAAACTTTTTAGTGCTATATAACTATATTATGTAATTATCAAACACAATATATGGGGGGGGCAGGTATTTGTTAAATGTTCTGTATTGCCATATTCATTCAGCAATTGCTATGCTAATGCTATCAAAGCATTGCGTTACCAATTAGCACTGAATTAGCTAGTTAAACCTAGCCAAGTGTTCACTGCTAAAAATATTTAAGTTGAGATTACATTTTAATTTTAAGTTAAATGTATAAATTAGTTTACCTAAATATTTCAAGTTAAGAGTAATTCAAATATACGAGTACAAACCAAAAAATATCAGAAAGCTTACAACTTCAAAATTTCTTAACTTGATGATGTTACTGATTACAATTTTTTTTATTAAGGTTTACAATAAAAGGGTTTACAATATCAAGGTTTAACAATGTATTACAAAAAAAAAAAAAAAAAAACATACTATAATATGACATATCTAAAACGTCTCGGTTACGTATGTAACCCTCGTCCCCTGAAGGAGGGAACGAAGACGCCACGTCGGAGTACCGACGAATAGGAATCTCGTCGCGAGAGCCAATCTACTTCGAGTGTAACTAAAACGAGCCAATGCACATTGGCATGCAATGATTGCACCAGGTGCTCATGCCACGCTGTGCGGGTATAAATGAGACACAGGTGATTGCATCAAATTAGCCTTTTGCTGAGGAGCCGAGTAGGTAGGCAGGCACCCCAGCAGGGTACAGAGGACATGGCGACGGGACGTGGCGTCTCCGTTCCCTCCTTCAGGGAACGAGGGTTACATACGTAACCGAGACGTTCCCATTCAGTCGGTCACTCTCGACGCCACGTCGGAGTACCGACGAATAGGAATCCCTACCAAAGTGCCATGGCCTCTGCCCCCTTCCAGTGCCCAGTGTGAGCCACCTGAGCTCTCTTACCTGATGAGACGGGGCTCACACCAGGAAGTCCATCACTGCTGTTCCGCATGACCCTGTTCAGTGATTATTGGATGACACTGGGAAAGCGTGCCTAGAAAAGGGGCCGCTGCGGAGCCCACATCGCACTCCGGAGGAGTTATGTGGAGTACAAAGCTGAGCCGTAGCCCGCAAGGGAGGAGGGGGCTCAGTCCCGTGACGGGAAGGCTCTCCCAAGGGAAAGACACGGGCTTCCCGTAGGAGCGACCGTGGAAGAAATATGGGATCCCCGCAGGGTCACTCATATAAGCCCAGCCCATTACCGGTTCTCAAGGATTCAGCGGCAGGGGCCTGATGCCCGACGCCCGCGACGTCCGGCACCGAGGAGATGGAGGACTCACAGAGTTTGCTTCTGGAGAATAAGAGCGCCGGAGCGCAGCAAGCCGACAAGAGCCGGGCCTCTCAGTGCTTCTACCCGCTTGAGGTGAGAACACAGGAGGAGACCGGCTCTACACGTAGGCTATAGAATCTAGCGAACGTGTTGGGTGTCGCCCAGCCCGCAGCTCTACAGATGTCTGACAGCGAGGCGCCACGTGCCAGCGCCCAGGAGGATGCAACACTTCTAGTAGAGTGTGCTCGCACTCGAGCGGACAGGGCACACCTTGTGCTTGGTAAGCCAAGGTGATGGCATCCACTATCCAGTGGGCCATCCTCTGCTTGGAGATAGCCTTTCCCTTCTGCTGGCCTCCGTGACAGACAAAGAGCTGATCTGAGGTTCTGAAGCTTTGAGTTCTATCCACGTAGATCCGCAGAGCGCGGATGGGACAGAGCAAAGCTAGGGCTGGGTCTGCCTCCTCGGGGCAGCGCTTGCAGGTTCACCACCTGGTCCCTGAAGGAGTGGTAGGAACCTTGGGCACATAGCCAGGCCGGGCCTTAGTACCACGTGGGTATTACCCGGCCCGAACTCTAGGCACGATTCGTCGACCGAAAATGCCTGCAGGTCCCCTACCCTCTTGATGGAGGCCAATGCAGCCAACAGCAAAGTCTTCATAGACAGAATCTTTAGCTCTGCTGACTGCAAAGGCTCGAATGGGGCATTCTGGAGTGCTCGGAGCACCAGAGCAAGATCCCAAGAGGGTATGGAGGGGGTCGAGGAGGATTTAACCGCTCTCGCCCCTAAGGAACCTGACGACCAGGTCGTGCTTCCCAACCGACTTACCTTCTACGTGGTCATGATAGGCGGATATAGCAGCAACATAGACCTTGAGGGTGGAGGGTGACAGCCTACGCTCCAACCCTTGTTGCAGGAAGGAAAGCACAGACGCGATCGAACATCTTCGGGGGTCCTCTCGGCGAGAAGAACACCACTCGACGAACAGGTTCCACTTCGAGGCGTAAGCCTGTCTTGTAGACGGTGCACGTGCCGAAGTGATGGTGTTAACTACCTCTTGGGGTAAGTCACCTAGAACCTCCGCGTCCCGTCCCGGGCCAGACATGAAGCTTCCACAGGTCTGGACGCGGGTGCCACAGGGTGCCCCGTCTCTGAGTCAGAAGGTCCTTCCTCAGAGGAATCGCCAAGGAGGGGCTGTCGCGAGGAGCATAAGTTCTGGGAACCAGGTCGGTTGGGCCAGTACGGCGCCACCAACAGGAGCTGCTCCTCGTCCTCCTGACCTTGCACAGTGTCTGTGCAAGTAGGCTCACTGGGGAAACGCATATTTGCGCAGCCCTGGGGCCAGCTGTGCGCAAGGGCATCCGTGCCGAGTGTACCCGGTCAGCGAATAGAACCACTGGCAGTGGACGTTTCTGGGGAAGCAAACAGGTCGACCTGTGCCACCCCGAACTGTCTCCCGATCAGCTGAACCACCTGGGGGTGGAGTCGCCACTCCCTGGGAGCGCAGCTCGTGAGAGCTCGTCGGCCACGCGGTTGCGCACACCAAGGACATGAATGGCCTGAAGCGACCTCAGACACTTCTGACTCCAGAGGAGGAGATGGCGGCGAGTTGCGACATGCGACGGGAGCGCAGACCACCTTGTCGGTTGATATACGCAACAGCCGCAGTGTTGTCCGTGTGGACCAGTACATCTTTGCCCGTGAACCGCCCTTTGAGGCGGCTCAGAGCAAGATGTACTGCTAGCAACTCGAGGCAATTGATGTGCCAATGCAGGTGCGGGCCCGCCCAAACCCCTGACACTGCATGCCCGTTGTATGCGTGGCTCCCCAGCCCATGGCGGAGGCATCCGTGAAAACCACAGTATGCCTGGACACCTGTTCCAGGGGCACTCCAGCCCGAAGGAACGAAGGGTCTGACCACGGACTGAAGGACTGGCGACAGGCCGGTGTGATGCTCACCCGTGAGTGCCGCGCGTTGCCACGCCCATCTCGGGACTCGCCAAGTAGCCAATGCTGAAGCGGTCTCATATGAAGCAGGCCGAGCGGCGTTACTGCCGCCGCGGCTGCCATATGCCCCAGGAGCCTCTGAAACCGTTTCAGTGGAACCGCCATCCTGCCCTGAAACGTGTTCAGGCAGTTCAGCATCGACTGGACATGCTCCTCTGTGAGGCGCGCTGCCTGCTCGACCGAATCCAACTCCATACCGAGAAAAGAGATCCTCTGCCCGGGGCGAAGTTTGCTCCTTTCCCAGTTGACCCAAGACCCAACTGGCTGAGGTGTCTGAGCACCAGGTCCCTGTGTTCGCACAACTGATCCCAGGACTGTGCTAGAAAGAGCCAGTCGCCGAGATAGTTGAGGATGCGAACGCCCCGTTCTCTCATGGGCACGAGGGCCCCCTCCGTGACTTTCGTAAAGACATGGGGGGACAGGGCCAGCCCGAAGGGCAGGACTTTGTACTGATATGCTCAACCTCGAACGCAAAGCGCAGAAATGGCCTGCGTCGAGGAAGGATCGAGACATGAAAGTACACGCCCTTCAGGTCGACCGCTGCAAACCAATCTAGGGACGGATGCATTCGAAAATGCGCTTCTGCGTGAGCGTCTTGAACGGTAGCTTGTGGAGGCTCCGATTCAGGACTCGCAGGTCCAAGATTGGCCGTAACCCACCGGCTTTCTTGGGTACAATGAAGCACGGGCTGTAGAGGCCGGTCTTCATATCGGCTGGAGGGACCGGCTCTATCGCGCCCTTCGCCAGCAGGACAGCGATCTCCACACACAGGACATGGGCATCTGCAGCATTCACCGAAGTGAAGCGGATGCCCTGATCCTGGGGAGCGCCAGGCGAACTGAATCGCGTGAGCCGAGCCTGATGGTCCGAATGAGCCAGCGAGACGGACCGAGGAGCACCAGCCAGGCTCCCAGGGACCGCACAAGCAGGACCATAGGGACCACCGGCGTACTCCACCGTGGGGCAGCGAGGTGGAATGCAGATACCGGACTGGGGCGGCTGTCTCGTGGAGGTGGCCCGCAGCGAGGTGAGAGTGTGCCGTGCAACACTTACCTGATTCCACAGGTGGGCAGCAGGAACATGAGGGGGTTGTCCACTGCTGCCCGCTGGCGAAGAGGGAGGATGAGTGTGGTCCGGCGTTTGACCGGCCACAACTCTCCGAGCCCCCTGCGGACCCGGAGATGGAAGGAACTGCTCGTGTTGAGAATTTGGGTACCGCTGGGGCTGAGCCCAGCGGCGGAACAGACAAAATGGAACACAAGATTCTCCTCCCGGCCCTCCACCGGGGGATGGAGCGGTGTGGTCACCATCTCCAGAAGAGCAGTCCTCCTCACCTCCGGGTCGCCCGTCTCGTGGCAGCCTGCCCTTGGCCTTGCCTCCTCTTGGCAGCGTCTGGACGGGTAGGGCGGCCTGCTTGCGCCCGGCTCCACAACGCCGCTTGGGTGGAGGCTGCTGCTGCGGCGCGGGAGCGGAGGCAGACGCAGGCGGCCGCCCTCGGCGACGAGCAGGCTGAGGCGCTGCCGGCGGCGGGTGGAGACAGCAGCTGACCGCCGAGGCAGAATGTGACTGACCGCCTCAGTCTGCTTCTGTGCGCCAAGAACTGATGGGCGAAGTTCTGGGCGCGTCGCCGAAGAGGCCAGTCTGGGAGACGGGGGAGTTAAGGAACCTGACTTTGTCGGTCTCCCTCATGTCCGCCAGACACAGCCAGAGGTGGCGCTCTGGACCACCATAGTGGACATCGCGACGGCCCACGGCCCGCGCCAGAAACTTCTCGCCGCACGAAGCGCGAGGTCCGTTGCGGTTCTCAGTTCCTGGAGAACTGCGGGATCGTGACCACCCTCGTGCAAGGTCTTCAGAGCCGGGCCTGATGGACCTGCAACAACGCCCAGGCGTGTAAAGCGGAGCCTGCCTCTCCACAAGCCAGGTAGGCCTTCCCGATCAGATCGGATGAGTACCTACAGGCCCCGGAGGGAAGACACGGGTTCCCCCTGGGAGTGGAGTTAGGGCACAGTTGCATAGCAACGGCCCGTTCCACGGGGGGAACCTGCGTGTATCCCTTTGCAGGTCCGCCATCGAGGGTGGTGAGGGAGGAGGATCCACTAGGCCGGTTTCGGGCAGTAAAAGGTGCCGTCCACGACCTTGTGAGCTCCTCGTGCACCTCCGGGAAAAAAGGCACCGGGGTGGGGCGCTGAGAACCAGCACGGGCCACCCCGAGAAACCAATCATCCAGCCTTGAGGATTCGGGACACGGTGGAGGGTTCCACACGAGCCCGACTCTCTCGGCGGCCCAGGCAAGCATAGCCATTATCTCCGGATCAGTATCGGGCACAGTGGGTCTACCCGGAGGAGCCCCCTGTGCCGACACATCCTCTCCAGAGAGTTCTGACCCTCCCTCCGATGCAGCGATGGACATCTGGTCCTCAAGGGGAGCCCCAAAGGATACGGATGGTGCACATCTCGTGGATGGCCCACCGCGTTCCAATGGCAGCTCTACTGGCTGCGGAGTGCGAGAGGGATGAGGGTTCCCCGGGGGTTGGTTCCCTTGGGGAAACACACTCACCGTAACCCTCAAATCAGCGGGCCTACTGCCTGAAGTAACTCTCTGAGGAGAGTTAGATCGCGGCAGAGGCACAGATCGCAACTCCGAGATGGTCATGTTCCCGCAGTGAGAACATGATTCATCCACCAGCGCTGCCTCAGCGTGCTGAACGCCCAAACACGAGATACAGCGCTGATGACCATCCCTCGGTGACAGGAAACCACCGCATCCAGAAACACACAGATAGAATGTCATCTTGAAAAAGACGCAAGCTCTATTTGTGTAAGCTCTTTCAGAAGGACGCTCTCCTTGGTGCTGAAGCACGCAGGGGAGGGTCGCGCGACACAGTCAGGGGGTAGTGCAGCCTGACGTGCGCGCTCTCTCACACGAAGGCGCTCTCTTACCAGCCGTGGGAACGGCTTTTTAGCGCTCTCCACCTAGCGCACCGAACCGGCTGTGAGAACAGCCTTTGTGATCGTTCTGTTCAAACAACAAGAGAGATGATCGGAAAACCACACGACCCGCTGCTGTGCCGTCACACCAACACCGAATGAAGAGATCGCTTCCGAAAGGCGGCTTCCGTCTTCAGTCAGGACTGCGAAGTAAGGAGTGATATCTGTAGTAACCATCTACCACTCGGCTCCGAAGCAAAATGCTAATTTGATGCAATCACCTGTGTCTCATTTATACCGCACAGCGTGGCATGAGCACCTGGTGCAATCATTGCATGCCAATGTGCATTGGCTCGTTTTAGTTACACTCGAAGTAGATTGGCTCTCGCGAGCGAGATTCCTATTCGTCGGTACTCCGACGTGGCGTCGAGAGTGACCGACTGAATGGGAACCAACACCTATCAAGAAAAATATAGTAAATTACAAAAAAAGGCAAGAAGTCTAATTTACTATTTAAACCTGGAAATTGAGTTGCTTTTGATGCGTATATCCAGGAAGACTCTCTCTGTAGTAGATTATTTATCCTCTCCTCCTCTTATTGACCTAGGGGCATTATTTTTAATACTTGGACTGACATGATTTTTGTCTCTATAATGTAGGGCCATGGAGTATTGAGGATTACAAACTCAAATGGCATTCTTATGTTCTGCTAATCTAATCTTTAGTTTCCGCTTGATCATTCCTATGTAGAAGCAACCATGGACATTCCATCCAATACACAACAAAGTATTACAATTGATAAATGATTTTACCTTAAATTCACGGCCTGATGTTACATCCATAAATATGTTTGCCTTAACCATATTATAACAGTGATTGCAATTACCACATCTGTAATTTCCTGTGCTAGGACATAAAGTATTTAATTTTCTTGAGGGAAGATGACTTCTCACCAGGTTTTCTTTAATTGTAGTTGCTTTCGAAACACAATTAAAGGAGATTCAGGCAAAACTTCCTAAAATAAGATTTCCCAATTTTCCCATTAATTTTCTTAATTCTATTTGCCTCTGTACTATACTATGTCACAAAATATATTGAATTTTCAGTATGCTGTGCTTTTTGTACAAATAAATCATCTCTAGTAATGCTTTATTATATGCCTTATTAATCACACAGTTTTTGTACCCTCGTTCCTGAAATCTTTTATCCTGGGCCCTGATAGGGGCCTAGTTAGTTGAAAACTTGAAAATAGTTTTCTTTAAAAGAGTAGCTCTTAAAATAGTATTTCTATCGGTTTCTTTTCTTAAAGAAAAACAGTCGTATGCAGTCCTCCATTACTATCCTTAAATATTTTTTGAACCATAAAGTTAATCTGAGTATGCGAAAAGTCAAGACTAGCTTCACAATTATATTATTATTGTTTAAACATGAATAAAACTCCAATAGATCTGAACCAGACCTGTTATTATTTATAATATATATATAAAATTCTCGTGTGCCTTGGCCTTTTTTTTTGCTCTATAACTTCATTTGACCAATGCTCATGAAAAAGTTTGCAGTTTTCCTAGTTATTGCTCATCTAACCATAAATAATTTCAATGATGGCTCGCAAAGGAATAAAACATTATAAATGTGAACCCTTTTATAATTATTATTATTTATTTAATTTTTTTTTCTAAAAAACAAGGAGATCAAATGGAGAACAAATGGAGATTTTTGACACATCCAACCCATAATATTTAGAAAGAGACGACTCATATACAAATGTAAGAGTAGGGTTTCATGTTGTCTAAAACATAAAGGTGTATGAGTAAAGGCGATGTAACATGCAGATGACATTAACACAGCATGTTCATTAGCCTCCCCCTTTCCAGGTGCTCAAGAGACGTGTCTAGAAACAATTCCCAACATGGCCTTCACTTCTTCTGGATTCAATTTTGCTTCTCACTGCTGGTTTGCTGACCTCCATCCAAACATCCAAGCCATTAAAGGCATGGAGGACATTTAAGAGGTTGCACTACCACATAGCCATACATCCAGACACAACAGGAGGGAGAGAAGGGGAAAAAAATAAGGAAAATGGACAAGTGCTCTCCTGCTGGATTTGAGTAGTGCTGAGTGGCCACGTTTTGCTGTGTGGGCATCAAATCCTGTCAAAGTCTGAAAGCCTGACGTACAGAAGAAGAAAATGAAAGAGAAAGAGAGAAAGATGGTCTTATTTTCTTCATGCATTCTGACTTATTTACACTGTTAAAGAGTTGGATTCTCATGCTAAACCTGGATGTACATCCTCCTAGTTGGATGTACGATTTCTGTGCCAAATACACTCCTTCCGGTTTCAAATACATTTTGGAAAGTTTTTTTTTTTTGGTGCCTGTATGAGGTCATAATAGGCAAAATTACTTGTATGGACACTTCTCCCAGATGAGTGCATGCGGAACGCGCAAATCAACAAGCTTCGTTTGGGTTGGCAGCACTGGTATTGTGTTTTTAGACCACGAAATCAACAATGTCACTAAAGAAGTGTGTTTCTGGTTGTGAGGGAAAGATAACCTTGTTCAGCTTCTCAAATAACCCAGCATTAAGGTAACAGTGGATGCAGTTTGTTTTCCTGGAGCAGCAACGGAGTTCTGCAAGTGTGTTTGTTTGTTCCCGGTCGTGAGTCCAAACCTCAGGCGGTGAGTGAAACTGCATCAAATGTCTGTGTTTTGTTGGCAATTGGCGCGTTAAGTGCATATAATGTAAACAACACGAACGTATAGTGAACCAAAAGTTATCCAGGGAAGGATAATGTCAAGAATGTATTGTGCATATGTGTGTGCGCTGTTTTCGGAAAGAATCGGCACAGCGTATGATATGATAAAACTAAAGACTCTTCTGAGAAATTAAGGATCCAATACTACTCTAGGTACTCAAGATGAACATGAGATTAGCAGAAACTGTGTGTGTTACCCCCTCTTTAAGTTCCCTCTCATACATCATTTCATTGGGTCTCTGGCACTTGACACATTATGGCTCATTTAGCCGAAATAATCTCAGTGAAAGCTCTAATTTTTTAATAAGAAATAATAATGAAAAAAGGAAAACAAAAACAAATATGCATATATTGTTTTAAGAGAGAGACAAATAAATCTTTATATACACAATAAAACTGCTTCAGAATGGCATTTATTTAGAAAAGTGCTGTATTAATAAATTAGGATTGTTAAGATTTGTTTACGTCTTTGAACAGAAATATTCAGAAATATCACAATTTAATACATGCATAATATATATTTTAAAATGTGACTTTACTCTTAGTTCTTCTCTTTTCTAAGCATTCTGGCTCCCACATTTCCTTTGTTTCCTTCATTGAACTTCAAGTGCGCTTTTGAAAACTTTGCATACTGTTATCAGACAGCAGTCGAAAAGTTGAAAAGTGTAGGCAGGCGTTCCAAACATCAAAGCGATTGTTTTTAGGAACTGATTTGAATATCCTAGAATGTATGTAAACTAGAGTTTGAGTTTGCAAAGATCTTTTGGAAACACAAGTGGGAATTTGTTGCGCTCTCCTGTTTTCGGGTTTTCGCACACACACAATTACTAACCGAGCGCTCAGATGCATGATCCGTCGAGTCGGTTTGTGGATGCGAATGGCTTATAGATCTAACCCCGGCCATCGCCACCTCACCACGCTTCACTGAAGCATTTATCTCCCAAACTGCACCGGCTTTCCCCTCTAAAGCACTTCCTCCAGCTCTCTCACTCTCGCCTTAGTCTCTATAAGAGTCCCTCTGTCTATTTTCTCACCCCTTCCTCACTGGGAGTCTCTCTCTCTGTTATCGGCTGTTGGAGTAGCTTCACTCGGTCACAGATAGTGGAAGCTGCGGTGGGCAATCTGCCAGACAGCCGGAGCTATCAGATACGCATGGAATCCTAATACATCATGATACATGGCATGTGTGTGTGTGTGTGTGTGTGTGTGCACGCGAATACACGGGGAGAAAATGACAGCTAAAATTAAACACAGAGAGACCCAAAGTGTTTGTGACTGAGCTAATATTAGAGGTGGCACTAAAAGAGGGAAATCACACGCAGGATAACTTTTCTATTTCTCTCGCTATCTGTCTATATTTGTGTGTATGTGTATGTGTGTGTGTGTGTGTGTGTGTGCAGTCCTTTCATTTTCACACTTCAGCTTTAGTAAGAGTGATGATAAGAGGCAAAGAGTCTAAAATGATTTTGCATCTAAAATGGAAGAACCTGACAGGGAGAGGATACGTCTCTCTCTCTCTCAAAAGAGATCATGTCTTCCAAACAAATAACTATGATAAATTACTGCCCAGTTTCATTTTATGGCTCTGCCACAAATTTCACCATGCAGAGATTTCACTTCAATGATATTAATTACTATAAAGTATTTTTTTTCCCTAAATGCTTATGTTTGTGCGAATTGGAGTGGGCTTGTCAATTTCTCCAAGACATCCCCCCTCCAAAAAAGCATCTTTTGCAGATGAGAAACATTAAAAACACTATTGTTATGAATAGACGACAGACTGACATACGGACAGAATTACTATTATTATTAATATATTAATTTTGTATTATAACCAAATGATTTAATCTCAAATCAGTGTTTGTCCAGTTAGAACCCCAACAAAAGGGGTTTAGTCTACAATAATAACCAGTGTCTGTCAATCCCACAATGCATTGTAGTGAGTTCAGTGAAAAATGTTCAAGATGGCGGAAAGAGCCAAGAGATACTGTCATTTGCAGATAAGTGTTTTAATGCTAATGTAAAATGAGCAGCCAGCCGCAGCTATTCAACAGCACACGAGCATCACACATTAGATGTATATTCCATATGCTAATGAACCTGAAGGCTATTAGAGGCAATTAAAAGGCCCACAATCCAATATTATCCCCATTACTGACATGTTTATTATCCTTCAAGAAAAGCTCATCATGGAGACAAAATCACTACATGGATCACTAATCAGTTTATTGTATACTGGTAATCTATTGCATATTGTTATACATAATAACGATATGCATTTCAAAACAATTATCTTTCAAGTGATCTCTATGAGCAAAGGTAACATTGCTATTACTTACTTTAATGGGGTTCTCTCTGGGGTTCTCGAAAAAGACTGCACTAATGGTCCCAGATTAAAACAGCTTTAATTTAAAAGAATAAATAAAATCAATAAAAAAATAAAAATAAAATAAAACTGAGAAATGTAAAGGTTCTTAGTTGACTATCAATTACCTTTGTGCATGTTCACTGTTCTCAGAAGTATTTCCTCAGAACGTTTTTAATTATGTCTCATTCTAAACAGTTACCAATGCAGATTAATAACATATTCCCAGGTAAACGGTCGGTTTTCATGCTTGATGAAAATAATTTCAAAAAGGAATGAGAACTGTTAAGAGCGGGACAGAGGTGGTCTGAATCTTGCTGGTAATTAAACAACCGTTTTCAAATGTCACAATTTCCACAGCCCGGACGACGGGCTCTCGTAACTGTAAATTGCTTTTGCAAACCCTTCCATTTGCCCGCTCTCTCCTGATTCTCATCCCTGTAAATAAAATTTCATTTGTAATGTTAATAATCATGATGTTTGGTGGACCAAAAGCACTTCAACTTTCATTTTGCTTATTCAATTACCACCAAGGCAAGAGGAACACGTTTGTGGCGTGTGCGTGAGTGAATGCTATCACAATGCATTTGATGTTTAATGGGTCCGGCTTGTTAATGGTGGTGATTTTACAGTGTAAAAGACAGAATTTTCATTAAATGTTCAATGTTATACAAATAACATTCCCCCAGATGCTGTCTCAACTTGCCTATAATAGAGCTGTCTGATCAAACAGTTTCATATTCAACAATGTTATTGATTTCTTAAGGGTCTGCGAGCTTCTAGCATGCATTATGCAAATGTTAGGTGCATTGTTGAGCTGTTTGCTGAATTTATATAGGCTGTTTTTGTCATTACTGTTAGTTATTTGTTGTGTGGTGATTCTAAGATCTCATCTTTTTACTTAATGAGGCTCATTGGTGGAGTATTATTGAGGTATAATGCCTATATCATACACAAACTGCTACCCACTGAGGTCCTAATCAGACTCAACTAAGAGTCAAATAAACAACTAAGTGATGATTATCTTGTTTTGTTGATCGATAAATTACTGAACAAGCAATCTGTATTTGCCAGGAGCAGAATATATTAGCAGAATGAAAAGTTCAAATTGGCAACAATGTAGTGTTACTAAGGGCAATTATTAAATGGTTGGTTCACCCAAAAAATTTAAATCATTTACTCAACCTCACATTGTTTCAAAACCACACGACTTTTGTTTATCTTCGAAAGACAAATTAATGTTTAATATTCTTTCAACTTTTTTGTCCCTCTATTGAAATTCCAAGCAACTAAAACTTTCATGCACAAAAAAGTAACAACGTTGAATGTTTATATATAGTATACTGTATATACACTATATTGCCTCCAAATCATTGAATTCAGGTGTTCCAATCACTTCCATGGCCACATGTGTATACAATCAAGCATCTAGGCATGCAGACTGCTTCTATAAACATTTGTGAAAGAATGGGTGCACAGTGCGCAGAATTCACCAACTTTCTGCAGAGTCAATAGCTACAGACCTCCAAACTCTGTGTGGCCTTCAGATTAGCCTTCGGATGCAATGGTGTAAAGCATGCCACCACTGGAATCTAGAACAGTGGAGATGTGTTCTCTGGAGTGACGAATCACGCCTCTCTGTCTGGCAATCCGATGGACGAGTCTGGGTTTGGCGGTTGAACAGTCCTTGCCTGACTGCATTGTGCCAAGTGTAAAGTTTGGTGGAGGGGGTTTTGGTGTGGGGTTGTTTTTCAGGAGTTGGGATTGGCCCCTTAGTTCCAGTGAAAGGAACTCATAATGCTTCAGCATACCAAGACATTTTGGACAATTTCATGCTCCCAACTTTGTGGGAACAGTTTGGGGATGGTACCTTCCTGTTCCAACATGACTGTTCCCCAGTGCACAAAGCAAGGTCCATAAAGACATGGATGAGCGAGTTTGGTGTGGAGGAACTTGACTGGCCTGCACAGAGTTCTGACCTCAACCAAATAGAACACCTTTGGGATGAAGAGTGAAGACTGCGAGCCAGGCCTTCTTGTCCAACATCAGTGCCTGACTTCACAAATTAGCTTCTAGAAGAATAGACAAAAATTCCCATAAACACACTCCTAAATCTTGTGGAAAGCCTTCCCAGAAGAGTTGAAGCTGTTAAAGCTGCAAAGGGTGGGCCAACTCCATATTAAACCCTACGGATTAAGAATGGGATGCCATTAAAGTTTATGTGCATTCAAAGGCAGGCGTCCCGAAAATGTTGGCAATATAGTGTAGTTTATACACTCACCTAAAAAATTATTAGGAACACCATACTAATACTGTGTTTGACCCCCTTTCGCCTTCAGAACTGCCTTAATTCTACGTGGCATTGATTCAACAAGGTACTGAAAGCATTCTTTAGAAATGTTGGCCCATATTGATAGAATAGCATCTTGCAGTTGATGGAGATTTGTGGGATGCACATCCAGGGCACGAAGCTCCCGTTCCACCACATCCCAAAGATGCTCTATTGGGTTGAGATCTGGAGACTGTGGGGGCCATTTTAGTACAGTGAACTCAATTTCATGTTCAAGAAACCAATTTGAAATGATTTGAGCTTTGTGACATGGTGCATTATCCTGCTGGAAGTAGCCATCAGAGAATGGGTACATGGTGGTCATAAAGGGATGGACATGGTCAGAAACAATGCTCAGGTAGGCCGTGGCATTTAAACGATGCCCAATTGGCACTAAGGGGCCTAAAGTGTGCCAAGAAAACATCCCCCCACACCATTACACTACCACCAGCAGCCTGCACAGTGGTAACAAGGCATGATTGATCCATGTTCTCATTCTGTTTACGCCAAATTCTGACTCTACCATCTGAATGTCTCAACAGAAATCGAGACTCATCAGACCAGGCAACATTTTTCCAGTCTTCAACTGTCCAATTTTGGTGAGCTTGTGCAAATTGTAGCCTCTTTTTCCTATTTGTAGTGGAGATGAGTGGTACCCGGTGGGGTCTTCTGTTGTTGTAGCCCATCAGCCTCAAGGTTGTGCGTGTTGTGGCTTCACAAATGCTTTGCTGCATACCTCGGTTATTTCAGTCAAAGTTGCTCTTCTATCAGCTTGAATCAGTCAGCCCATTCTCCTCTGACCTCTAGCATCAACAAGGCATTTTCGCCCACAGGACTGCCGCATACTGGATGTTTTTCCCTTTTCACACCATTCTTTGTAAACCCTAGAAATGGTTGTGTGTGAAAATCCCAGTAACTGAGCAGATTGTGAAATACTCAGACCGGCCCGTCTGGCACCAACAACCATGCCACGCTCAGAATTGCTTAAATCCCCTTTCTTTCCCATTCTGACATTCAGTTTGGAGTTCAGGAGATTGTCTTGACCAGGACCACACCCCTAAATGCATTGAAGCAACTGCCATGTGATTGGTTGATTAGATAATTGCATTAATGAGAAATTGAACAGGTGTTCCTAATAATCCTTTAGGTGAGTGTATATAATAACAATGTCTATATGTGAAAAAAAGCCTAAACTTAAATCTTACATTTTTGTTACTGTACATTTAAGTACATGTAGCATGTAACTACATCACCTTATAATAAAGTGTTACCAATGGAAGTTTTGGTTGTGTGGATTTTCAATGGATGGACAAAAAGGTAAAGTGAATATTAAAAATATCTTCACTGTGTTCTGAATATAAATAAAGGTTTTATGGGTTTAAACCACATGAGAGTAAATCATGACAGAAATGAAATATTTGGGTGGACTAACTCTTTAAGGCAGTTATTAAGATATTTTAAAAATCTCAATGCATCATTTAGCCTTGATTTGTTAACTTTTAATGAGTAATAAGAAAATGCAAACCCGCTCATTAGCGAACATGCAAACAAACACTGTTAGAACTAGTTGAAAACGAGATGAGGGAGGCGTGATAGTTTGGTGCGATATAGTTTGAGTCCTGATACGTCAGTGTGTGTGTGCAGTCGCAGTGATTACTGAAGTGCTGATTAACTGATGAGATTCATTTGTGTTTGTGTGTGTGTGTGTGTGTGTGTGTGTGTGTGTGTGTGTGTGTGTGTGTGTGTGTGTGTGTGTGTGTGTGTAAAAGAAAGGGTTGATTGAATGCGTTCAACATACCAAATTCCGTTGTTGCCCACCAAAGGTACAATAGTGCCAGGAAGAAAAATAAAGTTTTAGAGAGATTTTGAACTGTAAATTATTGGCAAACTGAAATAATTACACCCTGCCATAGTTCTTCCAAACCAACCCCTTGTCAAGACTTCTTAAAAGTTTTTAAGTGCTGACTCCTGCTAAGTTGCCTGAGGTACATCAAATCCTAATGAGCTGGCTACATTACAACAATACTGCCAAACCCCTCGAAGTCAAATATTTTCCCCGTTTTAATCATTACACATTCGCAAATTGGATTAGGCAAATCAACTAGGCCAAAAATAAATAAATAAAAAATAGAAATGGCTAATTTGATTTGTTTTTAAAAAAATAAAGCAGCCAATTAACTTAAGTATTTAAGTTGAAATAGGTGGATTTTTTTTTTTTTTTTTTTACAATGTTCTTGAATAATGACTCTGCCTACTGGGTTTAACAAAGCAAAGAAAACTATTAATTAGGGCTGCACTTTTAATCGTATTTTTGATTGCATTGGTAATGAGTCTCTAATTCTTGTGTTTGCTAGATGTCAAGCATTTACATACCTCAAATAATTTATTTTCTCTCTTTTAAATGTATACATTTATGCCCTGTGTTTAAATTAATCATCCCAGCCTTAACCATGTCCACACACTCTCTCTGCAAGGCAAAATAATAAATAATGATCTGAAAACCCAGACAAACATGACATGTATGTTAAAGTTTTGCAATCTCCATTGCGATGTTCTGATCAAATGAAAGTTCACTATTTAGTATGACAATCTACGAGCAAACCTCCTTAGTGATGAACTGTAATAAATCCAAACATAATATCGACTATATTGTTTGTAAGTTGATGAAAAAACACACTTATGAAATACAACCTCAGTACTACAATACAATTGTGTTGCTTTGATAGAAAAACATTAAAGCGGCAGTCCATAAGTTTCCATCTCTGTTTGAAACCTGCAGAATCATTTGCGGAATTAGCACCTTTGCGTGGGTTGTGCACCGCACGACTCCTCAGTACAGATGAATCTAATGCTTTGTGGAGTATGTGTGGCTGTCATTCATTCACCGCACTGGTGTAGATACTGTACTTTGGAATCACAGATTTTATGTCTTGGAGTATGACCAAAATAAGAATTTTCACCGGAAAATGTCATCTGAACAAGTAAGTAACATGTTTGCCACTTTTGTTCTGAACAACTGAGGAAAAAAAGCATTACTATAAATCACGCTACCAATGGTGATTGAATCAAAATGATCACTTAGGTCATATCACATCAAGCCATGCAAATTATTAGTATTGTTTTACATTATTCTCAAATTGTTAATGTTAACAACGTGTATTTAGTGTGTATTAGCGTTACCTGTAGATTTCAATTTCTGTACAGTCTAATATTTTGCTTTTGGCTACAGGTGAATCTCCAGTTGTGACTGATGATCGTCATTTGGACCTTTCTGGATTACAATTTGTCATCAAAATGATACGTGTAATTATTACAGCTGCTGTGTTGAAAAGGCTATAAATGATCCGCCACCTGCAGCATCCTCACATGTGATAGCCTACTAGCCAGACTCCTTCTTTATGTATACAGACGTGACGTAATGACGCAAAGATGAATTTCTTGTTGAAATCTACCAGTACCACTCAAATTATAACACTTTATTACAAGCTTACTGTTGTGAATTGGGCTAAGATAAGGATATCATTTTGAACACTGGCTGGTTATGTACTTGCTCAAACATTTATTTGGGATCTTTTAACCATAAAAAGTTATGGACTGCAGCTTTAACAAAATGTGTAATTATAGGAATTAGGAATTTCACTCTTTTAGATTTTGAGAGAAACTTCTTACGGTTTTTACCCGTTTTGACAATGTAGAGATTGAGTTAAAGTATATGATAAATAAATTACATCAGGGAACTAGATGAGGTCAAATAAACCTGGACAAGGCTGTAACCATTTTCAACGTCTTGAAGATTGATGGGGCGGGATTTTTTTTTTTTTTTCAATTTAATCAATATTTATCAATATTTATTATTTATCAAATTTACGTTGTATGCAAAATATGTCTAAAACATAAAATGCAAAATGTTCTTGTCTCGTCACATACAGTTCAAGTAGTCTGCATCACTGTATATTAACTTCCAGTATAAAACTTAGTATAAAAAAAGTTGTCAAATATTAAACTTTATCTGCTTAATCTTACCCCTTTCACTGTTAAAAGATTAAGTGTTGATCTGAAATTCATGTTCTGTATTTGTGAACGTCAAAGCCCGCCTTTGATTTGGTTGGCCATCGCAATCATTTTTGACATTGATGAGCGTTGTAAGATTGCTGAGGTGATTACATTTTCATGATTATCATTTTAACCATTATCATGCAGCCCTACTATTTATATACCATACAGTATACAGATGCCTACATAAACAACACCCAAAATCAAATCTCCAGTGACCTACTGTCTTCAATTGACAATAATCCACTTGAAACCTGACACTGGCTTCAAAAACACCTCAAATCCACTCTACTTCTGTCGGGGTTCAGGTGCCCTTTTAGCTACTGGCTTATTCTGGCTCAAGTCCGACTGTGGACATCAAGCTGTGCTTGTCTACATTTTCGATATTCTTTGACAGAAAGCAACTGCCTCCTATCATGTGAACGTTGCCCTGTTCTTTAACCCTGGGTGGCCAGAGAAGACGTGCGTCCTATGACGTAACGTAAATGATTTTATTTTTTTTGTAATGAAGCTTTGTAATAAGTCGTTTATTTATTTATTTATTTATTTTTAAAGAATGTCTTTTACTATTCACGCTAAGGTGACATAAATTTCTCATATGTGCAGACTGACCCCACTTTCACCTACCATCACTAAATTTTATGGATCTCTTAAGAAACCAGACACAACACCTGATTCTTCACTATCAAACATCTGGATGCCAATTTTATCATCACAAAAGATCTGTATCTGCATCATTACATTGAATCAGTCATACAGAACTCATGTGTATGCCCTTAGCAAAGCATTTTGATGCTTTGTATCTGATCTGTGTGAAGTCTGATAGGATTGAAGAAATCGTTTAATCTTGGGTAAGTTTTGTGCCTTTTTCCCCGTTTTTGTGGCTTCTCTGTTCCCTCTCAACTTTCTGTTTCCTTTAGGCCACCTCTCTTCAAATGACATGGAACAAGACATTTTCTCAGTTCATTTGGTGTCTGAGTTGTACTTCTACGGCCAAGCTTCCTTATCTTTGCAATTGCTTTGAATGACTTGTTTTCACACTGTTGGATCTACAAACTTTTGGAGGGAGTCAACAATGATAACACATGCTACAATTGGTACTTTTAGTGACTCTAAAATGCCCAAGACAAAAACAGACAAACATGATCTTTTGAGAAGAAGAAAATAAATAGGGATGACATTTGTGACGTAAGCCATTATTAGGATTTAGGCTATTAATAAAGTGGGATTAATAATAATAATAATAATAATAATAATAATTGAATAATTGATTGAATTATTATCATGCGTCTTGTAAAACACCTAGGGTAAAATATATTATAATTGAAAGTTACATTCATAATTATATTATACATATTGTACCAACATTATAATTTTACTGCTACAAAGAAAGAAAATGAGGACTTCAAGGCAAAATAGCTCAGAATTGTAGGAAAAACCGCACAGAACCTGCTTGAGAAGAACTTTATTGTTAATTTCTCAAATGCAAGCAATGCATCTCTTTCAATGAAGACACTTTGAGACAGAAGGAAAAAATATCAGCTCTATGTGTGTGTGATATTTATAACTTTATATTCTCCGGTGCGGAGAGACAGTGACGAATCGCCATCCCCTATTCAATATAGATCTATACGTCCTCATTCAATAACCACCATCGGCCAATCAGCTGCACCTTCAGTGATCACATGACCTGCACTGTTAAGGCCTCGGAGCTACTATGAGACAAATTACATCCCATTTATGAAAAAGTAATGATTTCTGCTGCGAGTGATGCACTTTATGAGCTCGGCAGTGAAAAACGTACACATCTGTAATTTGTTTTTGGTTTTTTTGTTTTTTTCCCCAGCAATGTCGACAATATCTAGCACTCGGAAAAAGTCAATCCAATCCCACCCAAAGAGAGGTCTCGTCAAGAGAGAAGAGAGAGATAAAAATATCAGTTTGATCAATAGTGTAGCTTTCTGAAAGCGGTGCACTAAAACTGCTTTCCAGCCAGATAAGTCAGATACGGGATATTCCTACTTGATATCTCTGATTTCCAAACATGAAGATGTTCTGTTTTCTGTATCGATGTTTTAAAAACTAGATTTGCATTTGTCTGCAAACATGTTTGTATGACGTGTGTACACACAAATCGAGTCTCCCTATGCCCTCACAATACTTACATGTTTTATTTTGAAATAAACTTAAAATATATTGTTTCTATAGATATAATCAACAACTTTAAACAAATAGTTTTATATTTCACAATGCTTTATGGGACTGTATTTCCCTCAATATAGCCGTTAGGTACACAGACACCAATTTTCTTTCTTTTTTTCCCAAATCACAGTTTGTTGTGTTCTGAATGGCTTAGGTAAAGGGTTAGTTCACCCAAAAATGAACATTCTGTCGTTCCAAAACCGCAAGACCTTCGTTCATCTTCGGAACACAAATTAAGATATTTTTGATGAAATCCGAGAGCGCTCTGACCCCTCCAAAGACAGCAATATAATGGTGTAGCTCTGACATAACTCGGAAGTGCTGCACTGTATTTACTACGTCAACAGCCTAGGAGACTGACACAGACGTGAAAAGAAATTGTTGAATAAAGTCGTTATTTTTGTTTGTTTTTTTGTGCACAAAATGTATTCTCGATGCTTCATAAAATTAAGGTTGAACCACTGATGTCACATGGACTATGTTATTGATGTCTTTCCTACCTTTCTGTGCCCTTAATGTGTTAATTAAACAGCTGTCTATGGAGGGGTCAGAAAGCTCTCAGATTTCATCAAAAATATCTTAATTTGTGTTCTGAAGATGATTAATAATTAATAACAGCATTCAAATTTTTGGGTGAACTAACCCTTTAATGGCTTATAACTCTGCATGGAAACTTAAAATAAAATCTCTATAGGATTTGAAAAACATATGGAAAAAACATTTGGAACCTACGCCACTGAAAAAGTAGGCGGGCTCTGTTGCAATACCAGGTGGAATTGAAGTTCTCAGAGTGCATTCAAACAACATTCACAAACACTTAGAAATGATCAGCATCATCTGACACGCTCTAACTTGAGGCAACCCCCCATCCCTAGAGCCAGTATCCGACATGCACAAGACCACTGCATCCTCAAATAACAGTGTCTGAATCCATAAAACTTATGCTGAGGGACGCAATAAACTCTCTCATCAATAATGTATGACTCTCTTTCTCCACACATATCAATCATTATCCAGTGTACTACTCCTCATGCACTCTCACAAACACTAACCCGCACACACTCAACAAATATGCATTGCTGCAGAACAAGGAGAAATGAAATGTGAGAGCGTATTTGTGTTTCAATAAGGTATGGCTCTTTGCCGCTGGGCCCACAGCTCAGTGTAGACAGACTTAAAGGGAGCCACCGACCTCATACACACACGTACACACAATATGTTCCCTAGGGGTGTAATGTGGCAGGGGTCAGTAGGACATGGCATCATCAGCATGCAACATATTCATGAGGATGTACAGACATTTACTGGGGATCCTAAGTTCAAATCCATTTCACATGTATAATAGCTGTTGTGACAGCTTCTGTTCTATAGACACACACATATAAACACACTTTTGGCACATATATAGTAAAGGCCAAAAGTGATATCCGGAGGCGATGTTTGTTTTTAACAACCCTACAAGTTTGATTAAAGTTCAAAATCATCAAAATATGAGAAAAATAATATATATATATATATATATATATATATATATATATATATATATATATATATATATATATATATATATATATATATATATATATATATAGACACTCACCTAAAGGATTATTAGGAACACCTGTTCAATTTCTCATTAATGCAATTATCTAATCAACCAATCACATGGCAGTTGCTTCAATGCATTTAGGGGTGTGGTCCTGGTCAAGACAATCTCCTGAACTCCAAACTGAATGTCAGAATGGGAAAGAAAGGTGATTTAAGCAATTTTGAGCGTGGCATGGTTGTTGGTGCCAGAGGGGCCGGTCTGAGTATTTCACAATCTGCTCAGTTACTGGGATTTGCCACGTAGAATTAAGGCAGTTCTGAAGGTGAAAGGGGGTCAAACACAGTATTAGTATGGTGTTCCTAATAATCCTTTAGGTGAGTGTATATATAGGGAAGAATAAAACAATCAGTTATTAATATTTAGTTGGTTCTCTCTTTCAATTTCTTTGTATGACAGGCTAAAAAATATGTCTGCACAATGTGGCATTGCATCACAAATAAAACAATTGACAAGTACACAAAATGCTTACAAAATCTTATTTAATTTTTTTTTTTTATTATATTTGAATAAGTTAGGATAAACTTATTCTGCCATAAATGTATTCTGCCACAATTATATTTATTAAAATATATAAAAATTATTTGCATAAGAATAATATATTATTTGTTAGACAATTCTTAAACAAGTATTATTAAATTATTATTATGTACAAATAATTATTTTATTGTAATAATTAATTTAAAATATACATAGATTATTTAATTCATAATTAGCTTTATTTAAAAAAATTCAAATTAAATACCAACATAATTAAACATTTAATATCAGAAGCATTTTTGTTCTTTATTTTTCATCTTCATATTTGTTATGTATTCTTTTATTTCGTAATAAGTGCTGGATTAGTGTTCTTGTGGACTGGATCTCAACTACAAAACCAGATACACTCTCTGCTTATTAAACACACCTTGGTCTCTCTCTCTCTCTCTCTCTCTCTCTCTCTCTCTCTCTCTCTCTCTCTCTCTCTCTCTCTCTCTCTCTCTCTCTCTCTCTCTCTCTCTCTCTCTCTCTCTCTCTCTCTCTCTCTCTCTCTCTCTCTCTCTCTCTCTAGGTCCCTTCTGCACACATATTTAATTACACTCACAAAATTACACACCCCAAAATGAAAGTGAAAAAAGCCAGTGAGAGGGGCAAGCAAGAGCTGTGGGCCAAGGAGAGGGACACTAATATCTCTGGGTAAATAGTCATTAGCTGAACCAATCGTCTTTGAATCAATATTGAACGAGGCGCTTGGGACCGTGAGTGTGCATGCACACACACCTACACACACACACACACACACACACACACACACACACGTGCAAGTGCAAACTCAAAGGTCAGAGGTCGCAGCTTGCACACTGGTTTGTAGTCAGAAACTAAAGTTATCTGTAGACATTAGTTCAGAGATTAATATACTGTGTGTATGCGGTTGACATACAGTGGGGTCCAAAATTCTGAGACCACTACTATTTATTTATTTTTTTAGGTTAACGTTACATTAGAATTGTTACGCTGATAATTTCATTTAATTTTATAAAATTTGTTTGACAATATATGACGTATTATGTATTTTCTTTCTTATTGTGATCACTATGTGACGTATAAGTAAAATCTAGACTTTGACAGCAAAATATTGAATCCATAAATGCAAATTCTCATCAGTCATACTCAGATTGGTGATTTACATGTAGGATTTGACTTTCAGAGCACTCAGTATTGACTTTTAAAGCACTAATTAATAAACCATGTTCAAAACCTGTGCAATTATGTGAAAATAATAATTATTAGCATGTCTTTTCACACACACAGATATATATATATATATATATATATATATATATATATATATATATATATATATATATATATATATATATATATATATATATATATATACTCACCTAAAGGATTGTTAGGAATACCATACTAATACTGTGTTTGACCCTCTTTCGCCTTCAGAACTGCCTTAATTCTACGTGGCATTGATTCAACAAGGTGCTGAAAGCATTCTTTAGAAATGTTGGCCCATATTGATAGGATAGCATCTTGCAGTTGATGGAGATTTGTGGGATGCACATCCAGGGCACGAAGCTCCCATTCCACCACATCCCAAAGATGCTCTATTGGGTTGAGATCTGGTGACTGTGGGGGCAATTTTAGTACAGTGAACTCATTGTCATGTTCAAGAAACCAATCATAAAGGGATGGACATGGTCAGAAACAATGCTCAGGTAGGCTGTGGCATTTAAACGATGCCCAATTGGCACTAAGGGGCCTAAAGTTTGCCAAGAAAACATCCCCCACACCATTACACCACCACCACCAGCCTGCACAGTGGTAACAAGGCATGATGGATCCATGTTCTCATTCTGTTTACGCCAAATTCTGAATCTACCATCTGAATGTCTCAACACAAATCGAGACTCATCAGACCAGGCAACATTTTTCCAGTCTTCAAATGTCCAATTTTGGTGAGCTCGTGCAAATTGTAGCCTCTTTTTCCTATTTTTAATGGAGATGAGTGGTACCCGGTGGGGTCTTCTGCTGTTGTAGCCCATCCGCCTCAAGGTTGTGCATGTTGTGGCTTCACAAATGCTTTGCTGCATACCTCGGTTGTAACAAGTGGATATTTCAGTCAAAGTTGCTCGTCTATCAGCTTGAATCAGTCGGCCCATTCTCCTCTGACCTCTAGCATCAACAAGGCATTTTCGCCCACAGGACTGCCGCATACTGGATGTTTTTCCCTTTTCACACCATTCTTTGTAAACCCTAGAAATGGTTGTGCATGAAAATCCCAGTAACTGAGCAGATTGTGAAATACTCAGACCGGCCCGTCTGGCACCAACAACCATGCCACGCTCAAAATTGCTTAAATCACCTTTCTTTCCCATTCTGACATTCAGTTTGGAGTTCAGGAGATTGTCTTGACCAGGACCACACCCCTCAATGCATTGAAGCAACTGCCATGTGATTGGTTGATTAGATAATTGCATTAATGAGAAATTGAATAGGTGTTCCTAATAATCCTTTAGGTGAGTGTGTGTATATATATATATATATATATATATATATATATATATATATATATATATATATATATATATATATATATATATATATATATATATATATATGGTATATATGGTTGTTGGTGCCAGACGGGCCGGTCTGAGTATTTCACAATCTGCTCAGTTACTGGGATTTTCACGCACAACCATTTCTAGGGTTTACAAAGAATGGTGTGAAAAGGGAAAAACATCCAGTATGCAGCAGTCCTGTGGGCGAAAATGTCTTGTTGATGCTAGAGGTCAGACGAGAATGGGCCGACTGATTCAAGCTGATAGAAGAGCAACTTTGACTGAAATAACCACTTGTTACAACCGAGGTATGCAGCAAAGCATTTGTGAAGCCACAACACGCACAACCTTGAGGCGGATGGACTACAACAGCAGAAGACCCCACCAGGTACCACTCATCTCCACTACAAATAGGAAAAAGAGGCTACAATTTGCACGAGCTCATCAAAATTGGACAGTTGAAGACTGGAAAAATGTTGCCTGGTCTGATGAGTCTCGATTTCTGTTGAGACATTCAGATGGTAGAGTCAGAATTTGGCGTAAACAGAATGAGAACATGGATCCATCATGCCTTGTTACCACTGTGTAGGCTGGTGGTGGTGGTCTAATGGTGTGGGGGATGTTTTCTTGGCACACTTTAGACCCCTTAGTGCCAATTGGGCATCGTTTAAATGCCACGGCCTACCTGAGCATTGTTTCTGACCATGTCCATCCCTTTATGACCACCATGTACCCATTCTCTGATGGTTACTTCCAGCAGTATAATGCACCATGTCACAAAGCTCGAATCATTTCAAATTGGTTTCTTGAACATGACAATGAGTTCACTGTACTAAAATGGCCCCCACAGTCATCAGATCTCAACCCAATAGAGCATCTTTGGGATGTGGTGGAACGGGAGCTTCGTGCCCTGGATGTGCATCCCACAAATCTCCATCAACTGCAAGATGCTATCCTATCAATATGGGCCAACATTTCTAAAGAATGCTTTCAGCACCTTGTTGAATCAATGCCACATAGAAAGGCAGTTCTGAAGGCAAAAAGGGGGTCAAACACACTATTAGTATGGTGTTCCTAATAAATCCTTTAGGTGTATATATATATATATATATATATATATATATATATATATATATATATATATATACCGATCAGGCATAACATCATGACCACCTTCCTAATATTGTGTTGGTCCCCCTTTTGCTACCAAAACAGCCCTGCCCTGTCGAGGCATGGACTCCACTAGACCCCTGAAGGTGTGCTGTGGTATCTGGCACCAAAATGTTAGCAGAAGATCCTTTAAGTCCTGTAAGTTGCGAGGTTGGGCCTCCATGGATCGGACTTGTTTGTTCAGCACATCCCACAGATGCTTGATTGGATTGAGATTTGGGGAATTTGGAGGCTAAGCCAACACCTCAAACTCGTTGTTGTGGTCCTCAAACCATTCCTGAACCATTTCTGCTTTGTGACAGGGTGCATTATCCTGCTGAAAGAGGCCACAGCCACCAGGGAATACCGTTTCCATGAAAGTGTGTACATGGTGTGTAACAATACTTAGGTAGGTGGTACGTGTCAAAGTAACATCCAGATGGATGGCAGGACCCAAGGTTTCCCAGCAGAACATTGCCCAAAGTATCACACTGCCTCCACCGGCTTGCCTTCTTCCCATAGTGCATCCTGTGTTCCCCAGGTAAATGACACACATGCACCCGACCATCCCCATGATGTAAAATAAAACGTGATTCATCAGAGCAGGCCACCTTCTTCCATTGCTCCGTGGTCCAGTTCTGATGCTCATATGCCCACTGTTGACACTTTCAGCGGTAGACAGGGATCAGCATGAGCACCCTGACTGGTCTGCGGCTATGCAGCCCCATACACAACAAACTGTAATGCACTGTGTATTCTGACACCTTTCTATCAGAACCAGCATTAACTTCTTGAGCAATTTGAGCTACAGTAGCTCGTCTGTTTGATCGGACCACACAGGCCAGCCTTCATTCCCCACATGCATCAATGAGCCTTGGCTGCTCATGACCCTGACGCCAGTTCACCACTGTCACTCAAGTGTTCACTACTTCTAACACATCAACTTTGAGGACAAAACGTTCACTTGCTGCCTAATATATCCCACCCGCTAACAGGTGCCGTGATGAAGAAATAATAAGTGTTATTCACTTCACCTATCAGTGGTCATAATAGTATGTCTGATTGGTATATATATATATATATATATATATATATATATATATATATACACTCAACTAAAGGATTATTAGGAACACCATAATAATACTGTGTTTGACCCCCTTTCGCCTGCAGAACTGCCTTAATTCTACGTGGCATTGATTCAACAAGGTGCTGAAAGCAGTCTTTAGAAATGTTGGCCCATATTGATAGGATAGCATCTTGCAGTTGATGGAGATTTGTGGGATGCACATCCAGGGCACAAAGCTCCCGTTCCACCACATCCCAAAGATGCTCTATTGGGGGCCATTTTAGTACAGTGAACTCATTGTCATGTTCAAGAAACCAATTTGAAATGATTCGAGCTTTGTGACATGGTGCATTATCCTGCTGGAAGTAGCCATCAGAGAATGGGTACATAGTGGTCATAAAGGGATGGACATGGTCAGAAACAATGCTCAGGTAGGCCGTGGCATTTAAACCGATGCCCAATTGGCACTAAGGGGCCTAAAGTGTGCCAAGAAAACATCCCCCACACCATTACACCACCACCACCAGCCTGCACAGTGGTAACAAGGCATGATGGATCCATGTTCTCATTCTGTTTACGCCAAATTCTGACTCTACCATCTGAATGTCTCAACAGAAATCAAGACTCATCAGACCAGGCAACATTTTTACAGTCTTCAACTGTCCAATTTTGGTGAGCTTGTGCAAATTGTAGCCTCTTTTTCCTATTTGTAGTGGAGATGAGTGGTACCCAGTGGGGTCTTCTGCTGTTGTAGCCCATCCGCCTCAAGGTTGTGTGTGTTGTGGCTTCACAAATGCTTTGCTGCATACCTCGGTTGTAACGAGTGATTATTTCAGTCAAAGTTGCTCTTCTATCAGCTTGAATCAGTCAGCCCATTCTCCTCTGACCTCTAGCATCAACAAGGCATTTTCGCCCACAGGACTGCCACATACCGGATGTTTTTCCCTTTTCACATCATTCTTCGTAAACCCTAGAAATGGTTGTGTGTGAAAATTCCAGTAACTGAGCAGATTGTGAAATACTCAGACCGGCCCGTCTGGCCCCAACAACCATGCCACACTCAAAATTGCTTAAATCACCTTTCTTTCCCATTCTGACATTCAGTTTGGAGTTCAGGAGATTGTCTTGAGCAGGACCACACCCCTAAATGCATTGAAGCAACTGCCATATGATTGGTTGATTAGATAATTGCATTAATGAGAAATTGAACAGGTGTTCCTAATAATCCTTTAGGTGAGTGTATATATATATATATATATATATATATATATATATATATATATATATATATATATGGTATATATATGGTTGTTGGTGCCAGACAGGCATGGGTCTGAGTATTTCACAATCTGCTCAGTTACTGGGATTTTCACGCACAACCATTTAGGTGAGGACCAACATCCTTTAGGTGAGTGTATATATATATATATATATATATATATATATATATATATATATATATATATATATATAATTTTAAAATTAAAATATTTTAAAGACTGTTTATTTATATGTTTGACCTTAAAACACAGCAGTCACAGGACTGCTTAAATGTACCAGTCAAATAATCACAGAAGAAATCTACAATAACAAAACAGAGCCTGTTTCCCTTCTAACAAGGAGTTTAACTAATCTAATACATATTAAAATGTATAAAAAGAGTATTACAGCATTTACAATGGTAATATTCACCAATTAGAGGAGTGCTTGGAAGATTTGAGTTAATATTTGTGGCAGGCGGCGATGTCTAAAGAGGGTCCGCGGCATGCACAGCGGAATCGAGCAAACGAAATTAGCATGTATAATTACCCTAAATCCTTGACAGTTTAATGTTTGGGATTAAAGCAAAAGTTAAAATGGAAAACAGCTCATTTGGAACACGGTTGGAGAAGTATTTGTAGGAATGTTACATGTAAAAGATTTTAATTACGGCAGCGTGTGCGAGTAAGAAAATTCAATTGATCGGTAAAGACAGGCCTTCTACACACACACACACACACACACACACACACACACACACACACACACACACACACACACACACACACACACACACACACACACACTTGTGTAACTGTGTGTTTGGCCAATCAGGGTGTTGTTTGTTCAGATGACTGCAATCACCAACAGAGCACAGTGGTACTTTAATCTCGTAGAGTTTGTCAATAAAAGCTTAATTACAGCTTAATGAGGGGTCTTAACACGGGTCAATGACAAGTCAATACCATGCACAATATAAATTGACTTCTTACACTTTGGAACTCAGTGGTTTATGCCAGAAAATAGGCTTAAATCAGGAAGCACATCAAACCACTGCTGGCCTACATTTTGAAGTTTACAACTGTGAGGTATTAAGTCAGAATGTCAAGTAATGATGATTAAGGCCAATATTGGAGATTGTTTGCTACTAACCTAAAGGAGACACAAACTATACCGATAAATAATAATGTACACTCTAAAAAATGCTGGGTTGTTTTAACCCAAAATCTGGGTCAAATATGGACAAACCCAACTGTTGGGTTCAAAACTGAACCCAACTGCTGGGTTTGTCCATATTTACCCAAATTTGGGTTAAAATAACCCAGCATTTTTTTGAGCATATGCTGGTTCAAACTGTAAATCCTAAAAATGAAAAGTGGTGATATATCACTTATATTAGAGGTCAGTCAAAATGTATGGGTCTAAGTAAAAGCCTAAATGTGAAATTACACTTGAATCACCACACAAAATTGGGGGTGGGAGATGATGTATTCAAACGTTTCCAAAACACACCTCATCTGCCATTGGTCAAACAGACCCCAAACGCAAAGCTTAGTATACTTAATGTTTAGTATGTATTGGCCATTGGCTAGTAGATAACATTAAAGGATTAGTTCACTTTAAAATGAAAATTTCCTGATAATTTACTCACCCCCATGTCATCCATGATGTTCATTCTTTCTTTCTTCAGTCGAAAAGAAATTAAGTTTTCTGAGGAAAACATTCCAGGATTTTTCTCCACACAATGGTCTTCAATGGCAACCAACGGTTGAAGGTTCAGTGCCGTTCAAAGAAATTTGAAATCAATGCAGTTTCAAAAGGGCTTCGAAGGGCTTTGCACATTTTCAAGAAAAAATTACAATTTAAATACTTTTTAACCGTGAATGCTCGACTTTGGTGTTGTAATTCTTCACGGCGTGTGATGTCATTACGTCAGAAAGGTCGCGGCCGTGACGTACGTTGAAGTACCGTCCCAGTGTTAAAACGAACGTGCAAAGACTAAGTAAAACGCCCTTTTCAAAAATAAAGGTAAAACAACGATGTCGGACAATTTTGAAGTTGAAGGAGAACATTGGATTGGAGTTTTTCGGCACTGGGTTGTTACTTCCACGTACGTCACGCGTGACCTTTCCGGTGTGATGACATCATACGCTGTGAATAATCACAACACTGAAGTCGTGCATTCGTGGTTAAAAAGTATATAGCCTACATATACATTTTTTCTTGAAAATGACCGATCGTTTCAGATAAGACCCTATTCCTCAGATGGGATAGTGCAGAGCCCCTCGAAGAAACTGCATTGATTTGGGCCTTCAGCCGTTGGTTGCCATTGAAGTACATTATATGGAGGAAAATCCTCAAATGTTTTCCTCAAAAAACTTAATTTCTTTTTGACTGAAGGAAAAAAAACAACGAGATGGGGGTGAGTAAATTATCAGAAAATTTTCCTTTAGAAGTGAACTAATCCTTTAATATTGAGTATGACACATTAATTCTTATTATTTTTATTATTATTATTAATTCAGTATTAAACAGGGTTCCCCACACCCAATTAAACAGATTTTATATTGAATGTGAGATTCTGCATGTCCTCGGAATATATTGTCCACTTGGGAATGATAGTACAAAAAAAAAGTGAAATACCGATTCAGTACGAGTCAAGTCACAGGACAGACAGTTCTTTCCATTAATGGCTTTTTATACATGGTTATGTGATGTCGACTCTTGAATAAGAGAGAAAAGGCAATTGAAAACAGGAAATTACAATAACATGACTGTGGTCAGTCCGCACTCTTTTTCACACACACACACATACACACACACGAAAAGAAAAAAAAAAAACACACAGCGACACGTCCTCCGCACGCAGGTGTAATTACATGCCGTTTTTAAATAAATTAAAGCTGCTTCTCAACTGGATGAAAATAGAAAATCAATTTTTCAATCAATTCAGCCTACAGTTCGTTACACAGCCCACCGCTGCTTCAGAGTGCTCACTGGGAGATACAGAGACGGAAAAAACGCGGAGAGATAGAGAACTGACTAAAGGTTTACAGTTACACCATCAGGATAAAAGATGTTAATCACATTAAAATGCAATCATGGGTGGGTTAAATGTGGTGAAATTCAATAGTATAAAAGGTGATGCACTTGCATTACAACTGACACACACACGCACTATGGCTCCTTCAGTTCTAGTTAACTCCGGTTCACTGGCCTACTGTTACCGTAACAACTGCTGACAGCTGTAGAGAGGTGAGACAATGTCCGAACCTTTACAGGAATTTCAATCGTTCTTCATCTGACCTCTCATTAAATCCTTCATAGAAAATATCTATCTATCTACATACCCGATTCCAAAAAAGTTGGGACACTGTACAAATTGTGAATAAAAACAGAATGCAATGATGTGGAAGTTTCAAATTTCAATATTTTATTCAGAATACAACATAGATGACATATCAAATGTTTAAACTGAGAAAATGTATCATTTTAAGGGGAAAATAAAATCATTTCATGGCATCAACACATCTCAAAAAAGTTGGGACAAGGCCATGTTTCCCACTGTGTGGCGCCCCCTCTTATTTTTATAACAGTCTGCAAACGTCTGGGGACTGAGGAGACAAGTTGCTCAAGTTTAGGAATAGGAATGTTGTCCCATTCTTGTCTAATACAGGCTTTTAGTTGCTCAACTGTCTTAGGTCTTCTTTGTCGCATCTTCCTCTTTATGATACACCAAATGTTTTCTATGGGTGAAAGATCTGGACTGCAGGCTGGCCATTTCAGTACCCGGATCCTTCTTCTACGCAGCCATGATGTTGTAATTGATGCAGTATGTGGTCTGGCATTGTCATGTTGGAAAATGCAAGGTCTTCCCTGAAAGAGATGACGTCTGGATGGGAGCATATGTTGTTCTAGAACTTGGATATACCTTTCAGCATTGATGGTGCCTTTCCAGATGTGTAAGCTGCCCATGCCACACGCACTCATGCAACCCCATACCATCAGAGATGCAGGCTTCTGAACTGAGCGCTGATAACAACTAGGGTTGTCCTTGTCCTCTTTAGTCCGGTTGACATGGCGTCCCAGTTTTCCAAAAACAACTTCAAATTTTGATTCGTCTGACCACAGAACAGTTTTCCACTTTGCCACAGTCCATTTTAAATGAGCCTTGGCCCAGAGAAAACGCCTGCGCTTCTGGATCATGTTTAGATATAGCTACTTTTTTGACCTATAGAATTTTAGCCGGCATCGGCGAATGGCACGGTGGATTGTGTTGACCGACAATGTTTTCTGGAAGTATTCCTGAGCCCATGTTGTGATTTCCATTACAATAGCATTCCTGTATGTGATGCAGTGCTGTCTAAGGGCCCGAAGATTTCCGGCCTTGACCCTTACGCACAGAGATTGTTCCAGATTCTCTGAATCTTCGGATGATATTATGCACTGTAGATGATGATAACTTCAAACTCTTTGCAATTTTTCTCTGAGAAACTCCTTTCTGATATTGCTCCACTATTTTTGGCCGCAGCATTGGGGGAATTGGTGATCCTCTGCCCATCTTGACTTCTGAGAGACACTGCCACTCTGAGAGGCTCTTTTTATACCCAGTCATGTTGCCAATTGACCTAATAAGTTGCAAATTGTTCCTCCAGCTGTTCCTTATATGTACATTTAACTTTTCCGGCCTCTTATTGCTACCTGTCCCAACTTTTTTGGAATGTGTAGCTCTCATGAAATCCAAAATGAGCCAATATTTGGCATGACATTTCAAAATGTCTCACATTCAACATTTGATATGTTATCTATATTATATTGTGAGTTTATAAGTTTATGAGATTTGTAAATTATTGCATTCCTTTTTTATTCACAATTTGTACAGTGTCCCAACTTTTTTGGAATCGGGTTTGTACAAATTCATATGACATGAGTTGTACAAAAACCCAACCCCTAACCCCACCCTTAAACACAACAGTCACTGGGGCGTAGGCAGATCATACAAAAATGCACAAATGAGATTGTACCAATTCATACAAATTAGCCAACAATTTGCCAAATACAAAATAGCAAATAACAAATTGCCACGAGATTGTGTCGGTGTCACGGGTGTGTGTAGGCAGGAAGACGAAGACGGGCTGATACAATTCTTAAAATAAGTTTAATGATCAAGGAATCTCAGGTTAGTCAATACAGGCAGGTTAACAACACACTCTTATACATAGAGGTGACAGAGACTGAAGCAAACAGGAGAACTTAAACAGGGAACACAAACGAGATGAATACACACAGCTAACATAGATTAACTCATAATGACGGTGACCATGGAGACAGACAAGTGCAGGGAAACTGGAACAAAGGAACAAGAAAAACAAACTGAACATGTGACATTACACCCCTCCCCGGAAGGCACAGCCTCGCCCCGTAAATGGACCAACTGCGAAGGGAGGGGGTGCAGGTGGAGGATGAGGAGTAGGTGAAGGGTAGACAGAAAGTACAGGAGGGACCAGGGCGGAGCCGATGGAGGGAGGAACCAAGGAGGAGACCGGAGGAAACAGGGTATAGCTGATGGAGGGAGGAACCAAGGAGGAGACCGGAGAAACCAGGGTGTAGCTGATGGAGGGAGGAACCAAGGAGGAGACCGGAGAAACCAGGGTGTAGCTGATGGAGGGAGGAACCAAGGAGGAGACCGGAGAAACCAGGGTGTAGCTGATGGAGGGAGGAACCAAGGAGGAGACCGGAGAAACCAGGGCGGAGCTGATGGAGAGAGGAACCAAGGAGGAGACCGGAGAAACCAGGGTGGGGCAGACGGTAGGACCCGGGTAGCCGCCAGGTAGAATGTCCATAGTGGAGTCGATGGAGGGAGGAGCCCTGGTGGTGGAAGGGTTGACGACTCCATGGCACCAACTGATGGAGGCGGAACAGGTGACCCTGGTGTCGCCGGAATGCTGACGAGCCAGGGAGACACTAAGGATCCGGTGGGACATGGTGATGCCGCAGGCTCTGGTGACCGAGACACAGGCGTGAATCCCGAACACTCGACGGGGACATGAGACATCATGGGACTCTGGATGGCGACAGGAGCCTTGACGAAGACAGGGAACGTCACTAGGCTCTGGACGGAAACACGGGATGTCACTGGGCTCTGGACGGAGACAGGGGATGTCACTGGGCTCTGGACGGAAACAGGGGATGTCACTGGGCTCTGGACGGAGACAGGGGACGTCACTGGGCACTGGACGGAGACAGAGGACGTCACTGGGCTCTGTGATACACACAGCTGACACAGATAAACTCATAATGACAGTGACCATGGAGACAGACGAGTGGCGGGAAACTGGAACAAAGGAACATGTGACACAAGCAAAACAGACTAAACATGTGACAGTTGGAAAGACTCACTGAAAAATCCAGTCAACCAGGCTGCCTGGAAGATATTAACATAAAAATGTGATATACCATTGCTTGACAAGACAATTTGAGCAATGCAAACGACTGTTGCATTTAACAGTTTTTATCCAACTACAATTTATAAATACCTGAGGCTACTAATGAGACACTGAATTGTACATTGAAATAAAAAATGTAAATATAACAGAAACAGAAATTTTATTACACAAAGAGAGACTAGTTCTAGATTTCATCTGCTATTCAATTTTTATACTTGAGCATGTGAAAGAATATCTGATAAACATCTCAGGGTTTAATCTAGTGCTAATATAGGGCTGATATATTATCAAATATCTTAGTTCAAAATGAGACATCAGCTTTTAAACAAGCCATAATCCTTATCTGTACACACCCCGCCATAACGTACCCCTCATCTCTCTCACAATGTGGAGGAAGACGCTAGGCATTAATCAAATGCCTCTGACACACCTCCCCATTAATCATTCTGTGTGATGTGGGACGAGAGACAAAAAGAGAGAGAGAAAGAGAGACTAAATTTCATTCATGCAATAATGCCAAATATCAGAAATTCAAAACAGCACAATAGATCTCAATAGTGAGCTATATTGCATAGAAATGCAGCAATCTTCTAAAAGTGTCTTCGCTCCAGGATGCTGTACTGTTGTTTGCTAGAAGGCATCCTTCATGTGTATCATGTGACGGATCACATGTCTCAAGTCCATTTGATAGTCTCTGTGCATTTACATACAGCTGAACTCACATCAACTTTGTCACATTGACAGTCTCTGCCCCCTTACATTGAATCAAATCGCCAGCTTCCATTGAAAATGAATGAATTCTGGTTTGTCGAGGCAAATCACTGTCAGCCTGAATATCCCTTAAGGCAGCATATTAACCCAAAAGTAACTTTGCAAGTGACTGATTTGAAACGCTCTTCAAGTCCTAACTCTTTCCAACTTTTTTTGTTTGACGTTCGCATATTGCTATAGCTAACACCATACTTAATCTATTAAAATACACACAAATATTGGATGGAATAGTCTGTTTTTATAGTTAATAGTTTTTGGCTTTATACAGACACAGTGAACATACTTAAGGTCAGATTTACTAATAGCTTGTGCCAGCGCAAACCCTCTTTTGCCGTTAAAAAACTACTGTCAGGATTTACTAAAGACACACAGTGATAAATTAGCACTGAAAAGGCAAATTTTTGTGGCTGACCTTATTGCATATGTATTTGTAGGAGTTTCCCTTTCAGGTGCAAAATTTATGGGAGGAGAGTATTTAAATGAATCAGTCGAGGTGATTTACTAATGCGGCATTATTTACCGTTCCATTATTATTTACTCAAACCAGACGCTAATGGGTAGATTGTGTTGGTCATTACAGAAATGATCCGACTGCATCTGTGTTCATTAATTAATTTGTGTGTCGTCAGTAGATCACGCACAGAACTGTCCACTCCATCGGCGCTAATTTGCCCTGTTTAGTAAATATGGCCCTTAGCGTATTACAGTAGTGGTAACAAACCTCAGGAGGTTATTAATAATTATTCTAAATATTGTGTGTGTGTTATTAATCAGGTAGCCAGTTATAAACAAATAAACTGGCTAGGCATTTTGGTAATTAAAGGTCTCACTCTCAGTAATCTTTGCTTTGCTCCATTTGAGGTTTATAACAGGAATATTGCTGACCAGTGAAAATGAGAGAACAGCACTGGCCCTGCCTTAAGGCAAACTATGTCTGATCCGACCTTTGAGAATAAACCCAACACATAGCCTCAGGGTAACTGCAATATTATGTAAGCTTATGCATGTGTATGTGTCTAAATGTTTTGGATTAAACACTATATCAGCAGTTTTGCAATACGTTTTTGTAATGAATTTTATAAATTATGTAATTTACAACAACAATAGTAACATGCACGATATTAAATGTTATATTAAATGTTAAACTACTTTTTTGACCTATAGAGTTTTAGCCGGCAACGGCGAATGGCACGGTGGATTGTGTTGACCGACAATGTTTTCTGTTATAAATATAGATACTTTTAATGGAAATGAAGGCCAAAAAAAGTGTATCTATAGGTTCTCACTCGTCATACAAGTCGTCAGACTCTGTAAAACTTTCCCCTTCCAATTAAGGCAGGAAATGTGAGACAGGGCTGAGAAACAGAGAGATAGACAGAATGAGATGGAGAGATGGAGAAAAAGAGGGAGAACGAATATCAGCAGTGTCAGGTATAGAGGAACAGAACGTGTCACATCCCAGAGAGAGAGAAAGGGGTATATGAAACTGCCACCTGATTCTTCCCTGCTGAAATGCTAAAGCTGTGCTTGTCACCGAGCAACAATCGGTCCTGCCACAGCAGCAGAGAGATAGGATGGAGAGATAGAGAGACGGAGAGAGGGGGGCGAATGGAAGGAGAGAGGTGTAACAGACTTCGGAAAGGAAGAGGAAGACAGCATGTGACAAGATTTCAGCAGGCCTGGGGCATGAACACACTTGCATAACATACACTCACATAAAGATAATACCAACTCTCTTGCCTGAAACTATAATGAAAACGAAAGTATAAATAATACAGAAATCTTAAAGGGAAAGTGCGTATTTGTATTGTTTTTATTTATTTATTTGTTTTAGTAAAATTTCTACATTTCAACTATATTACTAATCTGCCCACATTGACACTATCTGATAATTGAAATTAGCTGGATAACATCACCGTTTTCACCAGAGCGGCTGTACATCCGAATCAAATTCTGTTGCATTGTTTTCCTGTTAACACTGTGAAGCTGCTTTGAAACAATTGGACTTGTAAAAAGTGCTATATAAATAAAGGTGACATGACATGACATGACCTAGTAATACAGCACTGCAGTGATTATGTGGTTTTTTTGAGTTGTGTTTATTTTGTTATTGAATGGAAAGCGCGCAGCACATATTTACATACTTCGCTCTCAGTGCGTCGTTGGATGTTCGATAACAGTATATCGCTAGTCACGTATTAGTCTTAGGCACGTTGGTATTTTCACACGAAAAATGTTTTTAAGCCAGTTATTTATATATTTTACAGTAGTGTGTCAGTAGGAAATATCAGTTTACATTTCCAAACATTCATTTTGCAATTAATTGTAATAATCCAGTGAGTTTTTTTGTTTTTTAATGCACAAGAAGTCTGACAGCAGCCGGTATGATCTGATCTCACCATCATCGAGTCCGTCTGTGATTACATGAAGAAACAGAAAAAACTGAGACAGACTAAATCCAGAAAAACTAAGGCAACGTCTCCCAGACACTTGAGGAAACCTTCCTGCAAAACTACAGTACTGTGAAAAGTTTAGGCACTTGTCAGAATGCTTTAAAGTGAGAATGCTGTCAAAAATAACAACATAAATAGCTTTTATTTATGAATTAACGTCTATTAACTAAATCAAATCGATATTTGGGGTGACCACCCTTTGTGTTTAAAACGGCTTTTGTCACCTGCATCTATTCCTACACCTATTCATGTGCTTTTGCAGGAAGGTTTCTTCAAGTGTCTTGGAGACGTTGCCACAGTTCTTCTGGATTTAGTCCATCTCAGTTTTTTATGTTTCTTCATGTAATCACAGACAGACTCGATGAAGATGAGATCAGATCTCCATGTGGAGCATAGAAACTATTGTCATGCAAAAATCTCACTGGATTATTAAAATTAATGGCAATTAATTTATAAATGTAAACTGATATTTCCTACTGACACACTACAGCAAAAGATATAAATAACTGGCTTAAACACACTTTTTGTGTGTAAAAATACTAGCGAGCCTAAGACTTTTGCACAGTACTGTATATTTGTAAAAGCTAAAACTTTTGACTATGCGCAAGACTGTATAAACAACTATCAGATGTAATTCTACAAATAATTACAGTTGTTAATGTATTCATGTTATTCAGTGTTTATTAGGATGTGATCTGAGGAATTCTCACTGCAAATCTGTGACATAAGGTGCGTTCATGTACATTCAAAAATGAAGTGAAACAAAGAAAAAGAAAATAAATTAAACAGAGAAAAAAATAAAAGTGTTCACTTAGAAACCACATTTTACAAGTCAAAGGAGGAATTAAAATGCCTGCTATACAATGATTATTTAAACAGGAAGCAAAAAAAAGTGAAAACTTGTAAAAAGGGGGATCCAGACAAGTCAGGAGTTTCAATATCTGTCTCTTTCTCTCGTTGGAAGTTCTTCCTCCTGTGTTTTAAAGCTGACATAGGCAGCTCGGCTCTGTTCTGGGAACTCGTAGGAAGAATGAACGCTTTGTGCCTCTTCAAAAGAGAATCGTGTTATTAGCACTGGAACACACGTACACGCACGCAAATACACACGGAGCGAGATCTATCAGACTTTAACCTTTCATCATTTCCGCTCTAAACAAAGTTGCAGACTCCCACTCCGTGTTCAATCCTCGCAGCTTCCACCCGCACCTCCACCCCTGTTCCCTCTCTTTCTCTCCCTCATGTTTCATAGAAAAAAGAAAAAAAAAAAGATTAACAAGGCAAACAGCTTAAAGTCTGGTCCATATTGCAGCTCATTTAGGCCAGGAACCGCCCACTTAGATATCAAGACAGTGTCTGGCTGAACAAATACAGCAAATGTTAACGATGATTCGAGAAATGTACCAAAGCGACTGAGGAAAACTGTAATAAAACTGATGCCTTGAATAAATAACCCATGGTTGGTCATTCAGTCAGTTAGTTAGTGGCATTCCTTGTTCACTTATTGCCGATGGATGGATGGATGGATGGATGGATGGATGGATGGATGGATGGATGGATGGATGGATGGATGGATGGATGGATGGAGATAGATTGTATCGAATTGTCATATCAATGACATCAATGTCATGTTTTCAGTCGTATTTATTAAATGCCGTTCACTACTTAATATGAAATAATAACATTTCGCTCTCTTCGTGACTTCTGCTGCAAACTCGTTTCGGAGGATTATATAATGTTAAACAAGACTACACTTTAAATCTTAAAATTAATACCATTTCTTTAATCGTTTAACCATTTTGTAATATTTAGTTTGTTTTGCTGTGAGACAAAATGCATTTTCTCCTATACAGCGACTGACAATACCATAAAATACACAAAAACACAACATAAATTCACAAAAGACGTTGATTTTATTCACGCACTGTAATCCAAATCTTTAAAATCCATACGTTTGCGAGGAACAGATCCAAATTCAGCCTTTTATCCAGCGATCTTCATCTCCATTCTCAGCAGCGCCTGTAAACCCCTTATTATGATGAATTCAAAAATTGCACCCCCAAGAAGCGTTACGACTTGTTTTACGGCCGTGATATCAAACGTTCATTGGCTCTTGCCTGCTTCATCACAAATTGCAACATGTTGTGTTTCGGTCGACGTACATTAGAAAATGGGAAAAAGGAGTGAACTGAAGCTGATTAACATTTTCATGTATTAATAACTTAAATTCTGCTCTGCACCCTGCACCACATAGTCATTTGTCAACTACATTTAGTACCGCTTTTGACATTTTCGCAATAAATCAATTATTGTGATTACACTATAATCACAGTCTGTCTGTTATGTTTTTCGGACCCACTTTATATTAGGTGGCCTTAACTACTATGTACTAACATTTTAATTAATAATTTGATACAGTGCACTTATTGTGTACATACATGTTTTTACATTGTACTTAAATTAAAATTAGCTGTATATAATTACATAATTAATACAATTAATTTCTGTAGTTACATTTATAATTACTCTGCTGACCCATCCCTTACACCTTAACCCACCCTTAAACTTACCCACACCACCACACCTGTCCCTAACTTTACCCTTAAACTTACCCACACCACCACACCCGTCCCTAACTTTACCCTTAAACTTACCACACCACCACACCCGTCCCTAACTTTACCCTTAAACTTACCCACACCACCACACCCGTCCCTAACTTTACCCTTAAACTTACCCACACCACCACACCCGTCCCTAACTTTACCCTTAAACTTACCCACACCACCACACCTGTCCCTAACTTTACCCTTAAACTTACCCACACCACCAGACCTGTCCCTAACTTTACCCTTAAACTTACCCATACCACCACACCTGTCCCTAACCCTACCCTTAAACTTACCCACACCACCACACCCGTCCCTAACTTTACCCTTAAACTTACCCACACCACCACACCCGTCCCTAACTTTACACCCTTAAACTTACCCACACCACCACACCCGTCCCTAACTTTACCCTTAAGCTTACCCACCCCACCACACCCGTCCCTAACTTTACCCTTAAACTTACCCACACCACCACACCCGCCCCTAACTTTACCCTTAAACTTACCCACACCACCACACCCGTCCCTAACTTTACCCTTAAACTTACCCACACCACCACACCGTCCCTAACTTTACCCTTAAGCTTACCCACCCCACCACACCCGTCCCTAACTTTACCCTTAAGCTTACCCACCCCACCACACCCGTCCCTAATTTTACCCTTAAACTTACCCACACCACACACCGTCCCTAACTTTACCCTTAAACTTACCCACATCACCACACCCGTCCTTAACTTTACCCTTAAACTTACCCACATCACCACACCCGTCCCTAACTTTACCCTTAAACTTACCCACACCACCACACCCGTCCCTAACTTTACCCTTAAACTTACCCACACCACCACACCCGTCCCTAACTTTGCCCTTAAACTTACCCACACCACCACACCCGTCCCTAACTTTACCCTTAAACTTACCCACACCACCACACCCGTCCCTAACTTTACCCTTAAACTTACCCACACCACCACACCCGTCCCTAACTTTACCCTTAAACTTACCCACACCACCACACCCGTCCCTAACTTTACCCTTAAACTTACCCACACCACCACACCCATCCCTAACTTTACCCTTATTCCACCTCAATATCAGCAAAAATGTGTTGCAATAAAATATGAACACAACAAGTGCATTATGCATTATGTTTTATTTGTTTTATTTTCTGTATAAAATGGGTATGTTTAGGTTCAGGAGTAGGGTTAAGGGATCTTACATTTATCTATAAAATGGTAAAAGGGAAATTATACAAATATCTTTATGATATGAAAGATATGTAACTATGTAATGTTTTGTAGCTGTAAAAACGTAATAATGCCTTGGATGTAGCAGATACGTCCATACTGTATGTTTTAGCATCTATCCAAACGTACAAAAAGTATGTTTCGTGTCTTTGAAAGTAACATATTAATACCTATGTATTAAAGTCCTCAAGAAATCAAAATTGACCCTATTTACTTTGTTAGCACACATTACAGGTTTTAGGGTGTCAAATAAAGTCTCCATTTAATTGTATTGCTGTCTAGAACTCAATTGCGATGTTTCTTTCCAGTAGGTTGACAATTTACAACATCTTACAGCGTTTACTGCACTGATTATACCAGCAGGTTACATTTAGGACATCTTGTCCTGTTAAGGAAGAGTAGATGTCACACGGTAGACATATTTTATCAATGAAACGACCTGTTAAATCAGTCAGTCACCTTTATAAATGTATGCACATGCACACACATGAGGTCACACCTATGAAACAGATACAGCCGCTACACTTGATGATAATTTATCTGGGTTTGTGAGGCATTTTCCCAGCATAAGCATTCTGCGGAGACACTTTCAGATATGGGTTATTTTCCTCCAGCATCAGACACATTGCTCTTGGCCAGCAAATTAATTTAATGGCCTTTATCATCTTCACATTGAACTCTTCACCATGTCGACCCCCGGTCACACCAACATATCGTTCTTGTGCTAAAAAAATACAACTCTGCTCAGCTCTACAGTACAGTGTGTGTGTGAGCGCGAATGAACATCTGTGTCTTTTTGTGTATCTCAATGATACAATCTGACATTTTCTGCTCCGTGTTCCGTACTGAAAAAGGTAACTCACCGTGAGTGTGATCATCTCAGCTATTCAGCATCGCTGAAAAATAAATCCCCCAGCGTTCAGCCGTTAAACCCCCAAACGATGGCACTTACATGTACAGATTTCATCTACAAAAAGCCAAAAAGCAACTAATGCAATCAATGCAACGTTTCTAAGTGATTATGTTGCAGCCCCTTTAGATTCACTTATGCGAGACAATCTAACCCACTTTACCCTCTACATATTTGATCCAAGTCGTGTCAGGACTCCAATTACACTTGTGATGCAGGAAAAGGCCTTTATGCTGTATTTACACTTGTATAAATGCCATGAAGTAGGAATGTCGATTATAGCGCAGGGCCTTGCACAACTGGATCTCTGTGGACTCGACGGGGGGGAAGCATTTCACTGCCGCACACCAGGTGGGCAAAGATTTGTGCGTGGGGCTTTGGAAGGACTAATTAGTATGTACTGGGCAGGGGGCGAGGAGACACAGGTGCTGTGAGAGTTGGGGACACATCCTGTCAACCTCTGCAACACTTTAATTAACACACACACACACACACACACACACACACACACACACACACACACACACACACACACACACACACACACAACAACCTACACCATGCTAGTTGCATGTCACAAGCATTAGCACTCAACTCACATGGTATTGTTACAATACAGTGTGTGTGTGCGCATGATATTAATGGTTATACGACGTCATGGATTCCCATTGATTACTATTTCCTATATAGCAAATCTCGGCTGTGTGATTGTTTATAACATCACAAAATGTAAACTATATTATCGCACAGCTCTTTATATAAAGTTGGACATATATACCAATCAGGCATAACATTATGAGCACTGACAGGTTAAGTGAATAACACTGATTATCTCTTCATCACGGCACCTGTAAGCAGGTGGGATATATTAGGCAGCAAGTGAACATTTTGTCTTCAAAGTTGATGTGTTAGAAGCAGGAGAAATGGGCAAGCATGAGTTTGATAAGGGCCAAATTGTGATGGCTAAATGACTGGGTCAGAGCATGTCCAAAACTGCAGCTCTTCTCAACTTGCCAGTGTTGACAAATAACAATGGTATAATTGGGATAATCCATAGCTAGGTGTTTATTACATGATTTTTATGCAATTTGAGTAAGGTGGTTCTTTGCCTTCACGTCATGCATTGAAACCGTGTAATGCACACCTAGCCATGGATTATCCCTTACATATCCAATTCTAAATTAATGTATATTATATTGAATGTATATTATATTAAATCTCAGATGTTTGATTGTATATATTTATACAAAATGTTAACTATATTATCACCCTGTGATATATTTGATTTATAGTACACCCAATTTTACCTGCATACATACAGTATGGTCACATAAAGCAATATACTAAATAGCAAATTTCATCTGATTGATTGTTTATATCATTGTATAATGTAAACTGTTATTGTCCAGCTGTAATCTGCTAAATGTGACTATAGACATTAACTCTTTCCCCACCATTGACGGTATTTTATGTAATTTATGACACAATGCTCCCCTACCATTGACAGAAATTTCCGGGAATTCATGTTTTTACTGTTATACTATAACAGGGTCGCTATTACACACCTTCTGAATGAGTACAGAATCTCTGGATCAAAACACAGGAGAAAAAAAGAAGCAAAAGCAAGTGCTAAAAGTATTGCTTATGTTCATGTAAAATAATGCAATCATCAAATATTAAACAGCATACAAATCAAAACTGCCTAACATTACCAAATGAAATGTCGACCGACGAGGTATAGGGCTGTGCAAGCTTTGGCTGATGGAGGTGATCTATACCATCTATGTTTTGATCATCGTTCTGAATCCGATCTGGATGTAGTCTTGAAAAAAAAAAAAAAAAAAAATGTTTCTCAGCTTTTTGTTCAAAATGTTTTTTTGTTGTTGTTCTTTTTTTACCCACATTCAAGAAGCTAGAATTTTTTTCTTTCTTTTTTTTTTTTTAAACAAGTTCTGTTATTTATTTTGACATATTGCATGTTCAGATATCCATACAACAAAATATTCTTGGGGCCATGAAAGTATTATGAAAATTATCAAAAATGTTGGTGGTTGGCAATTTGTATATATTTTTTTTTAAGCTGGTGAGGAAAGAGTTAAAGAGTTAGTTCACCACAATTCATTTAAATGAATTGTACAAAAAGTTCATTTAAATTCTGTCATTAATTACTCACACTCATGCCATTCCAAACCTAGACCTTCGTTCATCTTGAACACAAATACAGATCTTTGTAATGTAATCAGAGAGCTTTCTGTTTCTTTATTGACAGCCTACGCAACTACCACTTTCAAGACATCATTAAAGTAATCCATTTGACTCAGTGGTTTAATCTTAAGTTTATGAAGCGACGCAAGTGCTTTGTTGTGCTTTGGTATGGAAGCTGCTTTGAAACAATGTGTGAATGTGAAAATACAAATACAAATAAAATTGACTTGACTTGAAATTGACTTTATCAAGAGGCCAGCGTGTAACTGTATGGTCACAGCTGCGCAGGGTAAAGGTGTGTTGTTTTCAGTTTCTCCAGCTAATTTGATCTCAGGTCTAGTGAGAAGCAGAACTAACGGCACGGACCTCCAAACTGAACCGTATCAAATTATTTGTTTCTCTTTTCATATACTCACACACAGTCATGAGGCAGACTATCACTGAGATTCTGGAGAACTTGCATATCAGAATGACAAAGTCGAAAAAAAGTTTGATTAAATGCTGACTTTTATGAGCAGTGATCGTGGTCGTTTTTCATAGGTAGGTGACATTTACATAATAGGTAGGTAATATGCCATTTACAAAATAAATCAGTATTAATGAATAAAATAATTCAATGACTCATTCAAAACACACACAAATGCATTTTTCATCATCTATTGTTGTAATGATGTAACTTGCAGAAAGAACCACTGAAGGAATCAGTAAATTAACCTGAACAAATCCTTTTGGTGAACAGACTTGGATTCACTGAGGTGAATCAAAATAATAACCACAAAGTCGCTTCAAAGTCTCATCAAGTTGAAAAAAAAACCCAAACAAGTTATGTCATAAAACTCTAGACAGTGCAGGCTGATGGGTCCTTAATGCAACCTGCTGAAAATTACATTGTTATTACATGTTAACTACATGGCAGAAGCTGATTGGTTCATGTCGTATCTGCAGCCAATGAACTTGAGGAAGGTGCGACTCAATTGGACTGACCGAATGAAAGGGTTAGACAGACAGACCGACCGACCGACCGATAGATAGATAGATAGATAGATAGATAGATAGATAGATAGATAGATAGATAGATAGATAGATAGATAGATAGATAGATAGATAGATAGATAGATAGATAGATAGATAGATAGATAGATAGATAGATAGATAGATTCTCACCCCTACTGTCCTCTTCTCTTTCCTTCTCTCTCTGTCAGGTGTTAGCAGTATAATCAGGCTTTAATGATCTCTGTCTGTCTAGATTATTGGAGGTGATTCTCCGTAATGATCATATGTTAGCGATCTGTTCTCTATGGTTCATCGTGTGACACTTAAGTACTGACTTAGACCAATGATGAATCGCATAATCAAAGTACACTTCACATGCACATTAATGATGGTCCATACATTGGCTATGTTGATGTAATTCTAATCTGTACTACTTACTGAAAATCATTCCGTATACACTAGTTTTTGTTAATAAGTGGAACAGTAAGCGCTATGCAGTAGTGTGCCACATTGTTGTCACATGACCACAATACATTGCATGTTTAATTAATAGAGCGGCTTCAAAAGGTCATCTTGGAGATAAATATGGTAATTTTACATTTTAAATGCAAATTTGTGCAATTTAATTTATTTATTTCAAATTAATTACTTTTTTTGGCAGTCAAGAAAGAGATGTTGCAAATGGTGGTTGATATTATTGCTTCCAGGTCATGGAAATGGAGTTTAGCACGTTGCATCATGGGATACAGCACTTTATAGTCTGGTTGTATACTAGACATGTTGACAAGTATAGTATTGAAAACTATCTGGGTATTAAATACATACCGTGTGTGCGTGTCTGTGTGTGTACCTACTTATTTTGGGGACAAATTTGTACCCAGAAGTGACCAAAACCTGACAAAATCTAAAAAAAAAAATGAAGTAATTAAAGATTTTTTAAAAAAATGTAAAAATGCAGTTTTGTGTGATGGGTAGGTTTAGCGGTAGGTTTTTGTCTGGCTATCACCAGACCAAGCTCAATCTTTTAAGACTGAACATTGGTCTGGGGAGTCTGCTCTGTATTTTCTACTGCACAAGAGGCGTGATCAACGGGCATAGTTCAAATGACTCTGTACGCAGTTGGATATTCCTTCAACCAATCAGACCAACGATCCATCGCTTCTCTATCCGTCATTGTGTTAAACCCGCCACCAGCACGACAGGTGGATAAGCCGGTTTGTGATTGGTCCCCGCAAATTTGTAACAGAAGCAGGATAGAAATATGTGCAGGTTTCCAGCCTGAGCTGCAGGGCGAAATCAAATCGCCGGATGATCAGGCTGGGTTTACCCAGTCTAGGTAGGGTATAGAATATACAGTCTGTACAGTATAAAAATCATTATACATATGGAACGTCCCCATTTAGATAGCTAAGTAAACGTGTGTGTGTGTGTGTGTGTATAAAGCTACAATAAAGCTTTTTTTGTTCGCTTAAATTGTGCAAGGTAACAATCAGTGTACCAGCTTTGTATAGCCTACCGATTAGCTGTTAGCTTAGCTTATACCTGAGGCAAATGTCCAATTACATGTTTTTTTAATGCATTAACTCAGAGGTAGCCCCGCCCACCATGAAATCTCATTGGTCCAAAATCTCTCTCCCCACAGCTGTATATTAAGTATATCAAGCATATCCTGATTGTGTCATGTTGTGCAGTAGTTTTACAATCAGTGTGGACCAACAAATTGCTTGCCACATCAGGCCTAGTTAGGATATGTTGTAAGAAGAGTACATTAGGATGGCATTGCAAATGTGGCCTCTCTGTTCATATTCAAAGAAATATGCTTTCTGAAACACACACAGACAAGTCCCAGAGCAAATGAAGACCGATCAGCTTTGCACTGATATGATCATATTTTCTAATTGTGAATAAATGCTTATATAAATCATCAGACTCAGTGCTCTACTTCAGTGTGGAAAAGGCTGGCATAGGAACAGATTGTGTCTTTATGCACGTTTGATAGGCTGTCATAATTCATCCACCAGCCTCTAACACCTCCATAACTCGAACAGCATCAGACGCGGGTGTCTCGCAGACAAAGCTATCGTCTTAAGAGCTCACATCACTCACTTTAACAACCGGCTGATGCTTTGCGCTCCCTGTGGTTATGATATGGTCGCTGGGAGGGGGTGAGGAATTCTTCTCATATAAACACTGTGACGGCGCAGTGCTTTGGGAACGACCTGGCGTTGCAGAGGAATTAACCGCCTGTGTGTCGGTTTGTCATCTCCCAAATGCCATCACACTTAAGAGCACAGAAGGGGGTTGGGGGCCTGCCTGATATCTAGGAAAAAAAAGAGCCGGATAATCCTAATGAAAGAGCGATAGAAGGGAGAACATTTGTCTCTAGATTTGGCAGATGATGAGTGTGATTTTAATGGCATGGGGAATTAGACACGTTAGGATTGATAAAGCCATAAGAGCCTCTTAATATAGTACATCTGTTTTTGTGTCCGTATCTTCCCGCTGGACAACTACAATGTCCGTGTAATGTAATCACTAGACAATGGTTGCTAAATTACTCTATATGCTTTAAACATTAATCAGTGAAAGCCATTGAGACACTCATATTGGACCTCGTTCATGAAACACAAGCAGAACAAATTTCAGTGGAAATCATTTGTAAAGGCATTCTAGTATAAACGGTCACTTTCAATTCAATTTAATGCAAACGGTTTGTAACAGTGTAACACACTATACTTTAAAACAATATATTTTTTAATTGTACAAGAGTTATTCTTGTTTAAATATCACACTTTCTCTCATGCCGCAGGACCATTTATGTAAACTGGAAGCTAAGAGGTGATTCAAAATGGTATATAAAATATAAAAACACCTTTTAAATAAATTGTATATTTTAACATGATCATTTTCAGTATGTGTCAACTATACCTGAAAATTGTTTATACTGTAATCTAATGTATGGTATTTAGGTTATTTAACTCAAATATTTATTAGGATTATATGTATGGCTTTTCTACATTCAAATCATTAATCAATGTCTGATCTCTTTTTTTTTTTTTTACTTTTTAATGAATGTAATAAAAATGCAAATTAATTCAAATGACTTCATAATGCCAAATAATGGGAAATAATCAGGACACTTCACTTCTGAGATTAATTAGTTTCACGAAGCAGTCGGATTACATTCAACATTTCTGAAAGATAAACGCACTTAAACACAAGAGGAAGAAGCTGAGCCTACTGTTTCAGGTGGTGTCAAACCTTCCCCAACTCCATGAAAAAAGATGCATATTTTCTTGTGATTGTAGGAACCAAGAAGATTCCAAATGGACATCCACAACCAAAGGAATAGGGAAACAAACAAGCACATCCTATATCAATGATAATATTCACACATCACCACATTAGAAGTTGTCATTTGACTGACATGGGGGGCATTAAGGTGTTTTTTTTATCTGCTCTTTTTTTCACAGCTGTCGTTTTTGTTGTGTACTTTTTTTGTGTTTCAGAAGTGTGCAACACATATTTACATACTCATCTGCAGCAACATGGGAATGTTTTCAAACAGTACACTGTTACACAGCTATTTCAAAATTCTGTTTACCCCTGAGTGAAGAATGAAGAAGAACTTCACAGAGAGTATATCAAGGCGGTAAATATAAAGTAAAGTAAATCCAGCTGCATTTAAGAAACACATTAAAAATAAAAGTTCTTGTGGTTATCACTCAGTCACCTAGTTAAAACATTAATATTTTACATAAAATACTTTGACAAGAACCAGAGACTTACCAGAAGCCCGTAGGTTACGCTCTATAGGAGGGCCTGAGCAGCTGGGGGATATACACTGTAAAAACAGAAAGAAAAAAAAAAAGTTTTACCTTTTCCAGGTAAAACTTATTGGAAAAAAAAAGTGGTACAAGTTCATGTTCAGAAGTAACACTTTCATAATTAAAAAGATATCATATACAGGAAACATTACATTATCTGTCAAGGTGCTAGCCAATATTTGCATGTTTTTTTCACAGTTACTTTCATTCTGAAATGGAAATGGACAATATATATATATATATATATATATATATATATATATATATATATATATATATATATATATATATATATATATATATATACTGAGTAGTAGGTTAGGCAGAAACCCCTTTAAAGGCACCGATTGAATAACATTAAATCAATTGGTGTCAAATTTTGGTGCCTAAAAACACATCTGGGGATGAGAATAAGGTACGTTAGAAAAAGAGAGAGAGAGAGAGAGAGAGAGAGAGAGAGAGAGAGAGAGAGAGAGAGAGAGAGAGAGAGACCATGTGATGTAACCCCTGCAACTTGTTCAAACACAACACACAGGACAATGGCTAACTGAAGTGGCTTCGTTCTGAAGTGTGGTTACATTTCTCAAAACTAGATGCAGATAATGCCATGTGCAATATTTGTAATACTAAATGCAAGGCTGGCTATGGCAACACATCTAACTGCAGGAAGCACCTAATCAAACACAAGATATATGTAAAAGCTCAAGAGTGTACTTTATTTGGTAGTCTGATCTCTCGTGGACGACAAAACATTAAAGGGATAGTTCACCCAAAAATGAAAATTACCCCATGATTTACTCACCACCTCAAGCCATCTTATATATGACATTCTTCTTTCAGATGAACACAATCAGGGTTATCTATAAATGCTAATCCAAGCATTATGGCAGTGAATGGCAGCATAGTATTTGAAACCAGAAAAAGTGCATCCATTCATTATAAAAGTAATCCAGCTCTGGGGGTTAATAAAGGCCTCCTAAAGTGAATCAATGGGTTTTGTGTAAGAAAAATATCCATATTTAATATGTTATGAAGTAAAATATCTAGCTTCTGGCAGCCCAGCTTCCATATTCAATTTACGGAAAAAGCGTAACTGTGATGATGTCAGACGTAGCGTTAGCGTTTTGAACTGCATGAGCCGTTACACTTTCTGCGGTAGTTGAATACGGAAGGTGGTCCACCAGAAGCTAGATATTTTACTTTATAACGTGTTAAATATAGATATTTTTCATGCAAAAACCCCGCTTCAGAAGGACTTTATTAACAGTGGATTACTTTTATAATGGATGGATGCACTTTTTTGGGCTTCAAATTTTGGCCTACAATTTACTGCCATTATAAAGCTTGGATTAGCCAGGACATTTTTTTAATAGAACTCCGATTGTATTCGTCTGAAAGAAGAAATACACCTAGGATGGCTTGGTGGTGAGTAAATCATGGGCTAATTTTCATTTTTGGGTGAACTAACACTTTAAGTGAGGCATCGACCTCGACATCTTCAGGTAATTAATAAACCTAGCTAATCTGATAAGTTGTTGTTGGAGAAAACAACATTTTCACTGTGTTGGTTGATGTTAACATAGCCTTTTTACTAGCGTGAGTTAACACTTGAGCCATTGGCTGCACAAATAGTAATGTTAACGTTATGTGAGATGTCCAAAACCTTATTATGAAACCACTAGTAGCCTACTATTTACAGGTAAATATTACAGTATACAAACATCACAGACAATCGGAGACAGCGACCAAGGCAACTCTGGCATAATGTCAATAACACTTCTTGACTTACAGTTTCTTTACAGTCAGTGAACATGCCTAAAATAAATGCCTGTTTTTATATAAACGCAGGCCTATTGAAGGGAATTGTATTTATTTATTTATTTATTTTCTGTGAGCAAAATAAGGCCAGGAAAAATAGGGCCCAGGTTGAAAAATACCATTGTTCCTTTAAGTATGATGTTGAAATTGAGAAAGAAAAAAAAAAAAGTACCGGCAATGATTTGCAATGGTTAAAATGTGAATGGTACTCAACCTTACTCCTGAGACATTACTTACTCTTACTCGAGAGTCAGCATTGTAGATTTAACAAGAATCGTGAAAGGTATAAGGAGACAAGACTTTGTTATTAAAATCAGTGATGAAGCCCTTAATATCAAAACAGGATTTGTAACTTTTAGTCCATTTGGGTTGGCTTTGAAGCCATCTATTATCTCACTAATCGTTGATAAATTGATGTAAAGTAGAGGCTATTGGGTATTGATTTTTCTAAAACATAAATAAATTTATATGTCCGACCTCCAACTTCCTCCTACAATTGCATTAAGCTATTTAATTAGGTCTTTAATGGTAAGTGTAGCGTTTGGACGGCGCTCATAAATGATCAACGGACCAATACTTTGATTATTTATAATGACTCAAACAAGACCGGCGCCGTGAAGTCTACAGACCGACAGGTTAATGGTGCTAAAAGGACACAAACCAGGCCTCGTGCAGCCCACGAGGCATCGTCATAAACAACAGCCCCCACCTCACACATACCAAAGGACATCCGAACAGATTATATGACTTTTAACTTAGTTATTTTTCATTTTAGGTGTGTTGTGGTCCCTGTATGTATGCATGCTTTTTTTTATAACCATTTTAGATGTGTTTTGATAGGGTATAAACTTATAGCCAGTGAATGCTTAAGGAAGAATGACGTCAATCCTCGCCGTTCCTTTAACTCTTAAGTTAAACTCCCCATGCTTGGTCTCGAAATCTTTGTCTCGCAATTTGTAGGCCGGCTAGGTGCGTTGTGTGGTACTATGATGCATCAAACTCTTTCTTTCATGCCAAAACCCCAAAGTCTGCATACCAAAACTCCCAAGTCTGCTTCTCTAAGAGAGCCATAAAACATGTTAATGAGGCGAGACCCAAGACAAAGGGAGATTTCCCGCTTCTGAGTTCCTTCGCTCTGATTGGCTGTTCCGACAAAAGAGGCGTGCCCCGTCAAAGCCTTTAAGATGGGCCACAAACGCTTCTCGCGCTCTCTCTTTCGTTTTGCTCTCTTTCGTTTTTCTCTCTCTTCTTTTTGCTTCCTGTTGCCACCTCTTTTGGCTTTCCTCCTCTTCTTCTTCGCCATCTTCCAACGGATCTCATCACACAAAGGAACCAAAGTTGACTCCAAGGACCCACCCGGCAAGATTCAAACACGGACCGGATCGCGGAATTCCCCTAAATGCACAAACTCACGACCAAGGAAACATATGCAAGTATCCCTTAAGCTGTCGTTATAAAGTCTTGAGCTTATACCAATAAGCTGGACTGATTCCTTGCTTGTGCTCAATAGGTTGTGTCGATAGTATCACCGTTGCCTTGTCTCTCTCTCTCTCTCCCTCTCTCTCCTTCCTTCTTTCAGTTAATTTGTGTATGTTTGTTTATTGTTTGTTGATTTTATTAAAATATATATATTCACACGTGATTGTGCTTGAGTTGCTCATACATAGGTCACTTTTACGTTGAACCGACCCTGTTACAAATTAAATGAAAGATATTTTCTCCTGGCCAGAGAAACGTTGTTTAAGAGTTATTAAAAGGGAGATATTTGGTGGACAATTATCCGTCCTTTGAACTCAATTCTAGAATCAAAGAAATTTCTAAAAGTTGAATCAAGCCCTAGATATTAATAATTGTTATAATCCGTTATAATCAACTGTTAATATCCAAATTCCCCTCTGTGCCAATTTATGCATATTTGATCGTAACACGATTAAACGCATGCATAAATCCCGCACCATTTCCCCTGGAGCTTGATATTTGCTACATAAGTATACCCTATATACCATAAATTTGTTACAAGCATATTTGAAATTCGTAAACTTAAAAATAGTTGTCTGAAGCATATACACTATATTGCCAAAAGTTTTGGGACGTCTCCCTTTACATGCACATGAACTTTAATGACATCCCATTTTTAATCCGTAGGGTTTAATATGGAGTTGACCCACCCTTTGCAAAAATAACAGCTTCAACTCTTCTGGGAAGGCTTTCCACAAGGTTTAGGAGTGTGTTTATGGGAATTTTTGACCATTCTTCTAGAGGTCAGGCACTGATGTTGAATGAGAAGGCCTGGCTTGCAGTCTCCACTCTAATTCATCCCAAAGGCGTTCTATCGGGTTGAGGTCAGGACTCTGTGCAGGCCAGTCAAGTTCCTCCACACCAAACTTGCTCATCCATGTCTTTATGGACCTTGCTTTGTGCACTGATGCGCAGTCATGTTGGAACAGGAAGGGAGTATCCCCAAACTGTTCCCACAAAGTGGGGAGCATGAAATTGTCCAAAATGTCTTGGTATGCTGAAGCATTAAGAGTTCTTTTCACTGGAACTAAGGGGCCAAGCCCAACTCCTGAAAAACAACCCCATACCATAATCCCCCCCTCCACCAAACTTTACACTTGGCACATTGCAGTCAGGCAAGTACTGTTCAACCGCCATACCCAGACTCGTCCATCAGATTTCCAGACAGAGAAGCGTGATTCATCACTCTAGAGAACACGTCTCCACTGCTCTAGAGTCCAGTGGCGGCGTGCTTTACACCACTGCATCCTACGCTTTGCATTGCACTTGGTGATGTAAGGCTTGGATGCAGCTGCTCGGCCATGGAAACGGCCATTCCATGAAGCTCTCTACGCACTGTTCTTGAGCTAATCTGAAGGCCACAAGAAGTTTGGAGGTCTGTAGCTACTGACTCTGCAGAAAGTTGCCGACTTCTGCGCACTGTGCGCCTCAGCATGCGCTGACCCCGCTCTCTGATTCTACGTGGCCTACCACTTAGTGGCTGAGTTGCTGTTGTTCCCAATTGCTTCCACTTTGTTATAATACCACTAACAGTTGACCGTGGAATATTTGGTAGTGAGGACATTTCACAAATGGACTTATTGCACAGGTGCCAACCTATCACGGTACCACGCTTGAATTCAGTGAGCTCCTGAGAGCGACCCATTCTTTCACAAATGTTTGTAGAAGAAGTCTGCATGCCTAGGTGCTTTATTTTATACACATGTGGTCATGGAAGTTATTAGATCACCTGAATTCAATTTTTTGGAGGGGTGTCTGAATACTTTTGGCAATACTGTGTATCTGAAGCAAATATAACCATCCATCATTACCTTTGTTGGTGATGTTTTGTTAAGCCACTGACTGGAAGCAACAAAAAAAATGAACTTGAGTGAGATTTACAAATGCTTTACACATTTACTTTTACATCGTTTTTTTGACATGCACTTAGCAAATTACTTTAAGTAAATGTCTTGACTGAACTGAAATGTCAGGTTGCCATGACTTTAAATCTACCCCATTTAGCCACTTAGTCTAAGTAACTCTAAGAAGATTACATCAAAAGAACACTTGTGTGACAAAAACACAAAAACAAAAAAACACCTCACTCATAAAGGACCTTAAAATGGCACATACAGACATCAAGACTTGAGGTAAAACAACTAAGAGTCAACTAACTGGTGTGATTCTGACATTGAAAAACTTTGCGTACCATTTTTTTCTGACAGTGTAGCAATGTAACCGTAATTGTTCATCCCCCATTGCATGCTTTTTTAATGTAGGCCTATTTAAACAACATGCATTAATTCAACTCAAACTGTACTCAAAATCTGAGTATATTTTAAAAGATGCCTGCATTTAGATGCATTGATTTATAAAAAAAATAATTTACTTGATATAAGAATAATTTTTTATAGTGCGTTTAAGTCCATAAAGGCTGGTAAAAAGTTAGCCAATATGAAAACTTGTTTAATGCTGTACTAGTTGTTTTTGTGAGCTATCCTCCAGATTTGCAGCATAAATCTAATTTCTTCTCCATCTGTACACACGGCCTAATTAGGTCAGTACGAGTTAAATAGACCTATCAAAATTACAGAATACTAAATTGGGATCATCCCTCCCAAACATGCTTTATATCCATTTAGTTTTTCAAAAGCAGTAGAGAGAGAGGGGGAGAGAGCGATTTGTGTTTTCCTTCAAATTAAATAGCCTGTTGGATCAGCCAAGATCCAATTTAGGCCTGACAATAATGGGCTGGCTTGCTTAACTAGAAATCAAACACCATTGGCAAGTTCATCAGGACCAGTATTGACTGAAACGACGTCATCGAAGGAAAAGAAGGAAGCATAACAGGATTAACGACTGAACGTCGGAACCCAGAGCGAATGCTTACTAAACACGCTGCTTAATCCCAGCAGCCACACTTTCCCCGTAACCCATTTGTGAATCTATCGGCCTCTTTCTCTGTCTCTCATTCAGTGGCTCTCTCCGATAGACTTCCCGCAATATCGCCGTCTCTCTCTCTCTCTCTCTTTCTGTTTCCGGCGGTTTCCATGCATCCCTAAGCCTCTGCAGATGTTGCTTGCTCCGTGAATAGACCTTTTGCTCATGGCTGAGTTGGAATATGGCAGTGTTTGCTTAATCTACTTTGCCTTAATCCCTGTGGCCCGGACCCGTTTCGCCCAGTGTCTTACCGCTTCCTCCAAAATGAGACACGCACACACATTTTGACATCAATAATAATAAATGACTTTTCTTCCCAGGTGTTTGGGGACATTGGAGCCGGTGAGTGGCGTTGGCATGTGTGGACAGGTTTTAGTATGGTAAATAGGTGGTGAATGCTGCACAAGCATGGGAAGAGAGTCTGTTTCCGCCTCGGGGGCTTTGAGATATGATGCGATTCGTTTCCGCGGCCCCTCCGTGCGAATGGAAGGTAAGCCGACTGAATCTGCAGAGAAAATGCCAGTACCACCCGCACAGGGATTTGGGTGCCAGCAAAGGACGCTGGGAGAAAGAGACAGGAATTACAAAGGGTAGAAAAATGAAATGGTCATAAACGGGAGAAATGAAGGCTGATACCTGCCATCTTTACAAAAGAAGATCCTTAGATTGCCTTGCTGTACCTGCTTGCTTTGTTTTTCTAACGAATGATCCATTGCATCCATCCATCCATCCATACTCACCAAGGCTGTATTTATATGATCAAAACAATTCTAACAAAAATTATATACTGTGCAACAGACTGTAAAAATCAATCAAAAGATTATTAGTGCAACTACTGATTATAATGTGCTTAAGATAATTGGCTAATGTTACTCATTGCTCTTTTATGTTCCATTTAAATTAAAATGCCTCCATCTGCTATCAATGTCTCCCCAACAGGGTCAGCCAACAAAATCTCTTATTGACTCAATAATCATTCCAGAGAGAGAGAGAGAGAGAGAGAGAGAGAGAGAGAGAGAGAGAGAGAGAGAGAGAGAGAGAGAGAGAGAGAGAGAGAGAGAGAGAACAACAACATCAGGAAGGTCTTTTGGGGTTACAATTACACCTTTTCTATTTTGATTTAGGTTGTTGCTAGCTCTCCAGTTAACATAGTTGGGAAATGATTTGAACAGCAAGCGAAACAATGGAGAAGTCTTCTGTTGACCTTGTTACTCCCAGAACGTGCAGCCGCCCACTCAGAGCCACCAAATAAACATGTTATTCAAACACGGTCTAAACATGCGCAAACATGTTATTTGAAAAGGGGCAAAAATTATCTGTCCCAAAGGCCAAGGATGTTGAATTGTCATAAATATATTTATAACTGTAATGAGAGGAGAATCACCCCTCTCTGATAGCTGTCAACAAACAGAGAACAACGGGGAAAAACAAAAACAGCTAACTGTTGAAACAACCGTTTCTGGTTTTAAACTGAAGGAATATACTAAATAAGCAAACACACATACACACATCTATAGAAGCTTGTTTCCACCACAGAATTAAAAAAATACGAAGGTAATTGTGACTTTTTCTCTCAAGTGCGGCTTTATTTATCACCATTTCTTTATTTCTAATAATTATAAATTATTACAAGTTATAATTTCAGAATTGCGAGATACTGTATAAACATTAAAATAAAAATTAAGAACTGCAATTCTGACTTTATTTCTTAGATTTGCGACTTTGTCAGAATTGCAAGTTTATATGTTGCATTTCTGACTTTATCACTCACAATTGCGAGTTCATATCTCACATATCTGAGAAGCGTCAAAATTGCGAGATATAAACTCACAAGTTTACATCTTGCAATCTGACTTTTTGTCAGAATTACGACTATTTGTCAGAATTGCAACTTCTGTGGCATTTCTGACTTTATTTCTCAGAAGAGTTCATATCTCACAATTCTGAAAAAAAAAAGTCAGAATTTTGAGATGTAAACTTACAATTGCAATAAAAAAAGACTTCCATACACATCCACCACCCAAAAAATAAATAAATAAATAAATAAAAAATACTACATACATACGTGCACGGTGCATGATAAAAAAACTGAACGCGGCCAATATATTGTTTTTATATAAATTTGGTGCTATTATGTGCAACTGAGTAAACAACACTTGGGTTTACTGTATGTGCGTCGCATGAAGGCGGCTTTCTGCTGCTTGCTAACTGAATCTTTAGAGGAGACATTCGATTGCCGTTCATTTGCTGCCCTGATTGCACTTGCTATGTGGGATTACACTGCAGGCTCACTCTCGCTCGTATCGAAGGAAAATCGTCAACACTATCATCCCTAAAGCCCTGGACACACCAAGATGGAAGGCTGTTCTATTTTTACGTCATCTTACCTGAGTGTTCATGGGCGAATATTTTAATATTAACATGAGCGGAGTGGAATAAAGAAAGTGATCAGCAGGACTGATATTCAAAAAGGTAAGCACGGGCTGTTTTGTTTACAGATTGTGTATCTGCAGCCTGGAGCATTGGTTTCCTTTTTGAATGATGAATATAGACGAATATAGCTGCAGAAATAGACAGTTGTCTCATTTACACGCAGGCGCAGAACGTGTATGCTAGCTGACAGTCGACTGTAGTTCTCTCTGTGTGTTCAAGTGCAGCTTTTTGGCCCAGACGCGGCTGACGAGAGGCGACAACACCGTCGGCTTCCGTCGGGGCTAGTTCTTTGACGTCGAGTTGGTGTGACCGGGCCTTTACATGTGTTTTACTGAACTAAATACATCGCCATCGGTTAAAACGCATGCGCAGGTTACTTTACTTCAATCAGGACGGCAAATTAATGGCAATCCACTGTCTCAAAGGAGTCTGTTTGCAAGCAGCAGAAGACACACATACAGTAAACCCAAGTGTTGTTTGCACATAATAGCACCAAATTAATAAAAAAACACAATATATTGAACCGCCTTCTGTTTTCTATCATGACTGTGCATGTTTGTGATGCCGTAAGATGCACCAGGGTTCGAATCAAGTTGGGTATGAATCCAGACCAATGCTCCAGGGGGCAGCGGGAACAATTTCGCTCGGAATCAGACCACAGCAAGTGTGCCCAGTGTGAAAATGCCCTCATACCACCTCCTTCAGGTATTCTCAGGTTCGGTACCCCGGTACGCGCCTGGGTCCGCATGACAGCTTTCACATTAGCAATTTTTCATGCAAATTGTGCCCAGTTTCAAACTAAACTGCCAGTGTGAAAGCCTCCTTAGTTAACATGTAGGTGCAACATTACTCACACTCTAAAAAACACTAGGTTAAAAAAAAACTATTTGGGTTGTTTTTAACCAAAGTGCTGGGTAAATATTTGTTAATTTTGGGTTAAGTTTACCCCCCAGTTTTTTATTTTATTTAACCCAGCAATAATAGGTGAATTCGTTTTTACTATAATACTAACTATTTATTTTTTTTACTTACACCCACTGGTTTGCATAATACTTCCTTTATGTTTGATCATATTTTACAGTATAGCATATTTTATATTGTTTTAATCCATTTAAGTACGTTTAACAAATATTAGAAGTACAAATTATACATTTAGAAGTAATTCAAGTAATCGACCAGTCTCTGTTGTCACGTTTCCACTGTAACTGCGCTGGATTTCGTGCCGGAGCTTATATCACGGAACCCAGACCCCCGCCCTGCGTTTCACTCAAGGCCGAAATACATCTGCAAGAACTGCAGTGAAAAGCTGTTTTTTTCTGTTTTTTTTTTTTTGTCTTGTGGACTGTATGTAAGCATTTTTTATGTAAAATATCTTATTCAGGACAGCACTAAATAAAACAATAACATACATTTTATATGATCTTTCTTTTTTGTTAAAATTATTCACATTTTCACAGATTCTGCAAGCAGTTCACATACTTTTTCTTGCAACTGTATGCTGTGACTGACTTGCCCATAAGGAAACACTGAACAGCTCTGAGGACATATTTTAACATCCAAAGTATTTATAGTCTGTATCTTACAAAAATCATAACATTTTATGTAAGGCATCAGACGTTTCCATCATGCGAAAAGATCGTTGCGACACGTATAAGTGTATAGGTGACTCACATCGGGCCACTGTATGTTGCTTTGCAAAAAATTAAATGACATACAGCACACAAATGCACACAGACCTGTATTTTATCAAAGACATTCACCAATTTGACGGAGCTGAGAATCTGGGTTACACAAAAACTACACAAACACTGGGTTGTTGCGTCTGACCCAGGATCTGGGTAACACTAAAACTACACGAACACTGGGTTGTTGCGTCTGACCCAGGATCTGGGTAACACTAAAACTACACGAACAGTGGGTTGTTGCGTCTGACCCAGGATCTGGGTAACACTAAAACTACACGAACACTGGGTTGTTGCGTCTGACCCAGGATCTGGGTAACACTAAAACTACACGAACACTGGGTTGTTGCGTCTGACCCAGGATCTGGGTAACACTAAAACTACACACGAACACTGGGTTGTTGCGTCTGACCCAGGATCTGGGTAACACTAAAACTACACGAACACTGGGTTGTTGCGTCTGACCCAGGATCTGGGTAACACTAAAACTACACGAACACTGGGTTGTTGCGTCTGACCCAGGATCTGGGTAACACTAAAACTGCACGAACACTGGGTTGTTGCGTCTGACCCAGGATCTGGGTAACACAAAACTGCACGAACACTGGGTTGTTACGTCTGACCCAGGATCTGGGTAACACAAAAACTACACGAACAGTGGGTTGTTGCGTCTGACCCAGGATCTGGGTAACACTAAAACTACACGAACACTGGGTTGTTGCGTCTGACCCAGGATCTGGGTAACACTAAAACTACACGAACACTGGGTTGTTGCGTCTGACCCAGGATCTGGGTAACACTAAAACTACACGAACACTGGGTTGTTGCGTCTGACCCAGGATCTGGATAACACAAAAACTACACGAACACTGGGTTGTTACGTCTGACCCAGGATCTGGGTAACACAAAAACTACACGAACACTGGGTTGTTGCGTCTGACCCAGGATCTGGGTAACACAAAAACTACACGAACACTGGGTTGTTGCGTCTGACCCAGGATCTGGGTAACACTAAAACTACACGAACACTGGGTTGTTACGTCTGACCCAGGATCTGGGTAACACAAAAACTACACGAACACTGGGTTGTTGCGTCTGACCCAGGATCTGGGTAACACTAAAACTACACGAACACTGGGTTGTTACGTCTGACCCAGGATCTGGGTAACACAAAAACTACACGAACACTGGGTTGTTGCGTCTGACCCAGGATCTGGATAACACAAAAACTACACGAACACTGGGTTGTTGCGTCTGACCCAGGATCTGGGTAACACAAAAACTACACGAACACTGGGTTGTTGCGTCTGACCCAGGATCTGGGTAACACTAAAACTACACGAACACTGGGTTGTTGCGTCTGACCCAGGATCTGGGTAACACTAAAACTACACGAACACTGGGTTGTTGCGTCTGACCCAGGATCTGGATAACACAAAAACTACACGAACACTGGGTTGTTACGTCTGACCCAGGATCTGGATAACACAAAAACTACACGAACACTGGGTTGTTGCGTCTGACCCAGGATCTGGGTAACACAAAAACTACACGAACACTGGGTTGTTGCGTCTGACCCAGGATCTGGGTAACACTAAAACTACACGAACACTGGGTTGTTACGTCTGACCCAGGATCTGGGTAACACAAAAACTACACGAACACTGGGTTGTTGCGTCTGACCCAGGATCTGGATAACACAAAAACTACACGAACACTGGGTTGTTGCGTCTGACCCAGGATCTGGGTAACACAAAAACTACACGAACACTGGGTTGTTGCGTCTGACCCAGGATCAGGGTAACTCAAAAATTACCCAAACACTGAAAAAATAACCCCCAAAAATATAAAATAATTTTGTTTTAGAGTGCATAGTCAACAAAATGTCTAAAGTGGACAACTGTTTTAGAATGTTTCTAGCATGTTTAGTACTCAATTGCATATTTTAGTATGTTGCTAGTAGTGTATCACAGTGTCACACATCACTTCCTGTTGCCAGTGGGTGACGCAATTACTATAACTGAATATTGGCATTTAGATGTGTTCAGGACAAGATTCTTTTCAAACGTGAAGTTTGGGGCAGATTGGACATTGTATGCCGAGTTACAACAGCTTCCTGTTTCATGGCGAACCATCAGATTTTGTGAGGCCGCCACGGACACGCCGTTCAGCGAAATAACTTTGCAATTTAACTTCACCAAGTTAAAGATTCGCCTTAAGATTAGACTGACCAAATATGATGTTGATCTGATTAAATCTCTAGGAGGAGTTTGTTAAAGTACAATGTCTGGAAATGGCAAAACCTGCTAAAAGTTTGCAGAGAAAATTAAAATATCTCACTTCCTGTTGGCTTTTTTGTAGGTATTGGGCTGTTACATGTGTGTACCAAATGTTATACTTGTATGTGAAACGTTGTAGGTTGAAATTTTGTAGGTGCCGCTATCGAGCCATTTTGCCATGCCTAATTCTGAAACCCATATCAGACGTACATTTTCACCACTTCTGATGCGTGTGCAAAGTTTCATGAGTTTTTGACCATGTTTAGGCCCTCAAAAATGCGATTCATTTTTGAGAATAATAATAATAGAGCAATTCCAATAGGGTCCTCACACCATCAGTGCTCAGGCCCTAATAAAGTGTTACGACAGAATAGACTGAATAGATCTGAACAGATTCAGTTATATTAACAGCACTATTTTTTATGGGTTCGATTAAACCAACATTACTTTAATACTGTGGCATATTTCGAAGTGAAACAGAATACTGAACGAGAAAATAAGAGGGCAGGGCTTGATTTTAGCGCACTTCCTCGCTATTTCTAGCTCGCAGCAGACTGATGGTGGGAGAGGATCGTGGTTAAGGATGGATGTTCTACCCTAACCATCAAACTAGCCATGAAACTGATCAAATTTTAGGATTTTGAAAGATTTTTCTTTTTTCTGTGGATTAACTTGCACAATGAATTGTAATAGTAATGTGCACTTACAAAGTAAACACGGTCAATTTGGACCCCCCTCTCACCCTTCATTAGCCTTTTAACTGTCTGCACTGCAATATGCAGGCTTTCTGCAGGTCTCTCATGAATAACTAAAGTGTGTTGATCGTTGTGCATGTTGCCATCTAACTCCCTTTGGACGACTTAAAACTGAACTCTCGGCGTCTGCTCTTGAATATTTCAGCGTTATTATATAGTGACAATCAAAATGCAAATCTAAATGCACCAACCTGGGGTCACAGTAATAATATACCTAACAAGATGACCTAAAAATGTCCTATTCATCACCTGCCCACACACTCTCTCTCTCTCTCTCTCTCTCTCTCTCTCTCTCTCTCTCTCTCTCATACACTCCCATAAAATTATCAAAAGTAATTCATCTGCGGTAACTGATCTTCAATCTAATTACAGTCTGACAGCACATAATAATCTAAGGTGAGTGTAGAAAGAGGCTGAACACTTACCAAAGTGAACTTTTGTACAGCACCTTAAAATAGTATATAACATATACTTCATGTGCTCTGAGGTCGCTAGGCAACCGTACCACACCGGGGGAGGCGTCATGCTGTCCGCACAAGTGTGATGGAGGAAACCAGGAATGTGTATTATAAGTTTAGAACTATTTCATATGGAAATTACTTAATAATTTTTAGTTAAAACATTGCATTTTATGAAAGACATTTAATTAATAATAGAGTTACATTAAAATATCAGGAATCTGAAACATTTAAGACAAGAATGTTATGACATAAAATGTATACTCATTCATGATACATTTTTCAATTCAACTTTTCATTTAAATTGTCAAGAGATGGAAGCTGTACAAGAAAATAAACTGAATAAAATATATTTATGTATCTTATGTTTCTGTACCAGAGAAATCAAAGAGGAAAGCACTGAAAGCATAAGGAAATAATAAAGAAAGCTATTAAAAGGAAGGTACCTAATGCCAAGGCGACCCACGATGCATCACGGCTGCCTCAGTGACTGAATTATGAAGCTCTGGTGTAAAGCTGACGCCGTGAAGATATGCCATGCTTTATAGATCAAAGCCAGCATGTATATATTAATAGATGGTGATTGATTTCAGGAATTTTAATAAAGTGTGGTTCATTTAGCCAATTTAGCAGTTTATTACAATTTTAATTGTTCCATGTTCCAGTTTTATTTACCAGCCATGATTACTATCTTTCCATGTTTGCCTAAATATACTGTACAATATACAATATATATGGCTATATACCATTTAAATTTACAATATCATTGTCACGTTTAATGTCAACATGAAACAGATTCAGAACCAAAATGTAAAAAGTGATCGCTTGTTTATGTGGTTGGAAAGGACCAATTAAAATATTTGCATATTCATTTTTGTAACGTGTATAGTCTGATTTTGGTTTCATTTTTATTGTGTTTCACTATTTCACCTGTGCTCAATTTACCTTAGTTCCTATTTATCATTTGTTTCCTTCCTTTTTAATTTAATTTAATTTATTATTTTTATTAAAATTGAATTCTGTTTTCCATTGATTAGACTATGTATTTAAGACTTCAGTTCATTCAGTTCTTTGTTCGGTCTCGTTTACATTTAAACATGTCGATGTTTAAAGTCGCCATGAAATCAAAAATGACGTTTTTTGGCTTTTAGTATGAATATGTTAGCCTTACTGTTATCTATAAGCTAGTGTGCTCCAAAACAATGACAAAATTCGCATTTAGAAGATACAAGCATCCAAAACTTGATATCACTCTGCACTTCAGCTTCTCATCAGATTTCCTGTCCAATCAAATACTATCTAGAATCTAAAGCGCCCCGCCCCCTACATTATGAATAGACGCTGTAGCTGCAGCTGAATTCGGTCACTTGTTCACACATTTACTATTTTCTACATGGTGAATGGCACACTATATAGGGGATAGGGACAGTGTAAATATGCTTTCCATTGGGGCAAATGAAGTCTGGTTTCACGTTAATGTCACACACACGCACACACACACACAGTCTGCTCCGGTCCAGAGACACGATAGCACAGAGCGGATCATATGCACGAGTCGGCACAGACCAGAGACTTTACCAAGCTCAACGGCTCTGGCTGAGCTGTGATATAAACAAAACGCTAATGGCTATTTTAAAAAAGGGGAGGAACTCGATATGTCCCGCCCTGTCTTCCTGTTTCAGTGGAAATTACGTCAACACATTGGATAATGCTGCGCGTTTCAAGGCACTTCAGTGGGCCTTTAAGTGTGGTTTTCCTGAAGTGATCGTTGAGTTTATTCGTATTTCCACACCAAATAAGTTGATAAGCCACACCAAATAGTGACAAATGTATTTCACAACTTAACAAAAGATTACAAACTTACATTTTTTTTTTTGAATAACTTGTCACAGTGCACTGTAAATGTGTGTTATGGAAGTAAATGTTGGCTTTTCAAAGACAGGCATGCTGAGGCAAAGACTGCCGCTCTCGAGGCAGCACAAAACACACGTAGTGCCTCCAAAGAGTGCATCCAACACACTTAAGAACAGTTCCAACAAAAGAGAGCAGAAAGGTGGACATTTACTGACAAAGCGGAATTACATTGTCAAGAGGGACAGGCCAGAGACAGGGACAGTGTGTGTGTGAGAGTGTGCATGAGAGAGAGAGAGAGAGAGAGAGAGAGAGAGAGAGAGAGAGAGAGAAAGGGGTATGAGACAGGCAGAGAGAAAGACTGCAAGGGACTCTGGATCTGACAGGTGGTGACGGACGACCCTTCTGGGGGTGTTGTGTGAGTGTGTGTGGCAGATGGAGTGAAGGGACAGGATGTGTCTTCAGAGCAGAGCTGCCAGCACCGCAGGGAGCAGGACTCAAGACATGTACATGTGGTTGGGCGAGAAAGAGAAGGAACAGAATATGCATGGAGAATGACATTTTAATTCAGAAGAAAGTATGCTGTGAATAAAAGAACTATAGAAAAGAACCAAAGACTAAGAAAAAAAGAACATTCAAATTGAAATTAAAGGTAGCAATTAGAACAAGACATTTATTTTCAGAGAACCATCTATATGCAGGTGAACTCATTTCTGTGATAGTAGCAACACCAACCAGTTTTCTTGAAAACTCCCTGTCATTGGTCAGTCAAACATATAGCCACACCCCAAATGCGCGGCATTGGTTCGACCAGTGTGCTGCTTTCGGACTGGTTGGGATCTTCAAACAAACGGTGCAATATTTTGCCAAAGTGTTTATACTTATCAGGAAACTCTTTATTTGTTTCTCAAATGTTGTTTGTTGGTACAACACCAGGAATGTGTTGAAACTTTAGGTTCTGGAATAAAACAAGAAGAAGAAAAAGGTCTAGTTGTCTGATCTTCTGATCTTTTCTTCAGAAGTTTGAATCGCTTTGATTTTATTCATGTCATGTCACTTTTGACAGATAAAAAAGGTTTAGATTAAAGTTTTTTTTTTTCTGTGATTAAAATCATTATTTTGCAATTCCTATAAATTTATTCCTAAAAATAAGTTACTTTTATGTACTTAATTATGCCAAATTATGCTCACGTTTGGGAAAGTTGCTTTTTTTTTTTTTTTTTTTCTAAATTATAATTTAGTTCATTCAACCCTATATAGTTAAACTAGTTCTTGATAAGAAGAGAGCATTTCATTGGACCTAGGGTTCTGCAAAGAACCATTGAATATTTTGTAAGTGCATGAAGACAGGAAGTCTAGAGTTGACAAACACATTATTAAACAACTTGAGACTAATGAAATCTATTTAAAATATTGTTAAATGGAATCTATTTAATATCTCTTTAATATCACATATACACTATATTGAAAAAGTATTGGGACACCCCTCCAAATAATTGAATTGTTGTTCCTATCACTTCAATGGCCACAGGTGTATAAAATCAAGCACCTAGGCATGCAGACTGCTTCTACAAACATTTGTGAAAGAATGGGTCGCTCTCAGGAGCTCAGTGAATTCAAGCGTGGTACCGTGATAGGTTGCCACCTGTGCAATAAGTCCATTCGTGAAATGTCCTCACTACCAAATATTCCACAGTCAACTGTTAGTGGTATTATAACAAAGTGGAAGCAATTGGGAACAACAGCAACTCAGCCACGAAGTGGTAGGCCACGTAGAATCACAGAGCGGGGTCAGCGCATGCTGAGGCGCACAGTGCGCAGAAGTCGCCAACTTTCTGCAGAGTCAGTAGCTACAGACCTCCAAACTTCATGTGACCTTCAGATTAGCTCAAGAACAGTGCGTAGAGAGCTTCATGGAATGGCCGTTTCCATGGCCGAGCAGCTGCATCCAAGCCTTACATCACCAAGTACAATGCAAAGCGTTGGATGCAGTGGTGTAAAGCACGCCGCCACTGGACTCTAGAGCAGTGGAGACATGTTCTCTGGAGTGATGAATCACGCTTCTCTGTCTGGCAATCTGATGGACAAGTCTGGGTTTGGCGGTTGCCAGGAGAACAGTGCTTGCCTGACTTATGCCAAGTGTAAAGTTTGATGGAAGGGGGATTATGGTGTGGGGTTGTTTTTCAGGGGTTGGGCTTGGCCCCTTATTTTCAGTGAAAGGAATTCTTAATGCTTCAGCATACCAAGACATTTTGGACAATTTCATGCTCCCAACTTTGTGGGAACAGTTTGGGGATACTCCCTTCCTGTTCCAACATGACTGCGCATCAGTGCACAAAGCAAGGTCCATAAAGACATGGATGAGCAAGTTTGGTGTGGAGGAACTTGACTGGCCTGCACAGAGCCCTGACCTCAACCCGATAGAACACCTTTGGGATGAATTAGAGTGGAGACTGCAAGGTAGGCCTTCTTGTCCAACATCAGTGCCTGACCTCACAAATGCGCTTCTAGAAGAATGGTCAAACATTCCCATAAACACACTCCTAAACCTTGTGGAAAGCCTTCCCAGAAGAGTTGAAGCTCTTCTAGCTGCAAAGGGTGGCCAACTCCACATTAAACCGTACAGATTAATAATGGGGTGTCATTAAAGTTCATGTGTATGTAAAGGCATACATCCCAAAACTTTTGGCAATATAGTTTATGTATCTATTTTAATGTAACTATAATTGTTTCTGTACCACAATGAGATAAGTTGAGAGCAAAGTATTTTTTTTTTCCTTCTCCATACTATGGAAGTCAATGGGGCCCATCAACTGTCTGGTTTCCAGCATTCTACTTTCATATCATATTTTGTGTTCAACAGAAGAAAGAAACTCATTCAGGTTTGGAACAACTTGAGGGTGAGTAAATGATGACAGAATTTTCACTTTTGGGTGAAAATAATTTTTTCAACTATCCAAAGTCTCTAGCTTCTCAGATGTTTCTCCAGAGAAAGGACCCTAGTAATCTCAACACTGTCTCAAATGGTGCCAAGACACTAAAGTCTGCAAATAAGTCTCAACACAAATCATTATACTCCCAAAACCAAATCATCTGAGCTATTCTATTCATCTTATAATTGCAATTTTCTAGCTCTGTATTCTCATTACATGTCCACAACTGACTTTTTTATACATTTTAAAGGAATTTTAAACACTTGAGACGATTAATACTTGGACAAACTGTGAAAGCTGCAGAGCTATGAAAGAGCAACCTCACAGTACAATTTTTCACTGGAAAGACAATTCTTGAAACATAGACTACTGTACAAAGATCAGAAAACCATTAATTGACAAAGCAGCTACAATGTGTGTGCTGTTCTCTCCATATCCCCACATTAAATATAGATCAGTGGAGCATGACTTCAGAACAATAACACTAATAAAAGACTTATTATAGCTTATATTATAGTTATTATAGCCATTTATCTGAGCATGCTGAGACAATGAATTTGTAGCTTGATCTGACCCAATACAAAGTTTTCTCTTTTTATTTATTTTCGCTCAAAAGAATGAAATAGAATAATAGATGAAGGGTTAATATAAGAAGTTAAAAGCAATATATATATATATATATATATATATATATATATATATATATATATATATATATATATATATATATATATATGAACACAGATAACGAGACGAAACAAGAGACACTAACTTCAACCAAGAGGCACCAGGAAATTCACCTGACAGTTGCCATAGCAACATAGGTGAAGATGGGCCAGACGCCAGGCCCGTGGAGCGTCTCTTAATTGGAAGGCTTTTAGCCTTGGCTCTCTAACGCACAAACACACACATCGTCTGTATTCATTCTCCTATAACCTCACACACATTCACATATGCTGTTTTAGAGTATAGATAAGCAATAAAATCAAAATGAGGTTAAATTAACTGGACAGAGAGAAATGTATTAATGTGTGGACGATTAGACATTCTAAATGTATGTCATGGTAGTTTTTTTTTTTTTTCTTTTTCTTGATGTGATAAAAAACATCTAATTGCTATTAAATAAAGAGTTCAGAGAAATATGAAAATTCCATCATCATTTACTCATTTTCATGTCGTTCCAAATCCTTATGACTTTTATGACTTCCATAAAAAAAACAACATAAGATATTTTGAGGAATGTTCACACTGAACTTTTCCAAATAGAAGTCATATAAACTATTTTTTAGATGTTTTGGGGTCATTTTTAGTATAAATTAGACCCATTCGTTGTATGAAACACCACAGTTTGGACAGTCTTCCAAAAGAATTCTGCAAAATGGAAGACAGTTATGCAGGTTCAAAATGACATGAACTTGAATAAATGAGGACATAATTTTCATTTTTGGCAGACATGTCCCTTTAAACTTCACAACAACCGTTTTATGTCCATTTTCCCCATATCTCTTATGTACACACATACATTGTTGCTCTACAATACATAAATCCCTGTCATCAGTTAGTAAAGATTCAATGAGATTCATATTTACATGGTTATTAATAACTTTGAAAGTGTTTGTTAGTTTAGCTTGTTTGTAACAGGGTGAACTGGGCACTTATTTCTGTGTCTGTTTTTCACAGCAGTAATAGCCATGCTTTGATTTGTATACCAAGCTACAAGTGAACAGCTCGGCTCAGTGCGGCATTCATTTATAAATAGATCATTTTTATGAAAAAATAAATAAATAAATAGTTTGTGTTTACTTTACATCTCTACATGTTTGTTTACAGCATGCAGCAATTCTGAAGGATCTTTAGGTTTGAGAAAAAGTTGATACACTGATATTTTTATTACCTACAGCTATAATCAGAGTTGTTAACATCTAAATGTCACTTTTGACCTTATTTATTTTTTTATTTTTAATGTATTGCAATGCAAAACATACACTGTGCCACGAAATGTGATTGAATATGTATGTACATAGTAATCATATGGAGAAAAAAAAAAAAGTATATAAGCTCATTATATTAGGCACTTGTTGATTCTTAATCAAAGCCAACTAAAATCAAGGCACACTGATTGTCATGATAATGACAAAGAACCAAATATAGTTGTAGTTGATTTGTAGTAGTGACTCAAATCATTTGAATTTTGAATCAGTTCATCTAAAAGATTCAGTCAGATTAATTTGCTGATTCAGTGCAGGCTACATTATTACTGGTGGTGACCAGTGTGTGTCCTGTACAATCCTTTATTAAAATTAGCATGTCTACAGATTTGGTAAGAGAGCTGAGAAATAGTGAGTTTGAGTCACTGTCGTTCAGCAGATTCCCATTCAGTGAATCTTGTTTCGTGCCACGTCACTCACTCATTTGTTCAGACCAAAGATGTTTATAACTTGAGAAAGTTATCTGGCATATAGCATTCCCATAATTATTTTTTTTTTTCTCCCATTCCCGTTCACACTTGACAGGTTTGGTTAGATTAAAACGAACTCTGGTGTGATTGCTCTGTTAGTGCGGCTCATTTGAACAAGTGTGAACACTGCCATTCGAATCCTGGTGTGCACCAAACAAGCGGACCAAGACCCCTGAAAAGTTACGCACATACAGTAAGCGCATTTAGCCCAGCACACAGCCCAGTTTTGGATGTTCGTCAAGTTCCATCATAAAATATACATCATAAAAGCAGTTTTTTTTTTGTTTTGTATCTTTCGATTCGGTGTAAATGTATCATTTTCTTTTTTGTTCCGGACCAAAAGAACCAAGAGAACCGAACTACAACTGTAAACACACCCTTAATCGTAGCTACCTGGTTGGCGCAGGACCCCTTGGAAACACATGATTTGAATTTTTGTTCTTAGCCACTCTGCTTTTGATCCAGCTGTAAATGGCATGACTAATCTCTCATAAACAGAGAGAAAATTACATTAAGACATCGTTGATTGGCTAACATGAAAATTATTTGTTCGCTTAAAAGCATCGTTCAAATACTGAGTCGTTCATGACACCACAATGGCACACAATTGCCTTAACCCAGCAGTGTGTCTGCACATCTCTGTGGGCACAAAAGGTAAACCGTAGACCTCTGAAACAGGCTCAGCAAAGAGAAACAGCACTGTGGGGGGTGCTGATTGCAACGTTGTGTGAACGTTATCCGCTCTGTGTGAGTCTATTACTGATATATTGATAGAACGATGCCATCCCAGTGGGGAATTTATAGGACAATGTTGGGGAAACGTTATCTGTGAAGTGAAGAGTTTAGCATGCCAGCGAGGCAGAAACGTGCAGGTCTCAAAGCACTCAGAGTGAAAGGGGAAAACCAAAGTACGAGGAAAGGATGGCGGAAGGTGAAAACTGTCTCAGAAGGAAAACAGATAAGAACTGGGTAAGTACATACAGACAAGCTCCAATGACTTTTCTCTTAATACTTTACTAGTGGACTACTGAGATTGTAAGGGCGATGCAAGACTTGCTAGAGTAAGTAAGTAAGAGAAATTCTAGGACAATTAGCCAGAGATAAAGAATTATCATTTATTTACAGGTCACCTATTATGCAAAATATAGTCACTGGATATAAATATAGTAAGTTTAGATATAGTCATTATACAAGCCATTTTGATTCTTTGAAGAATGTGATGTCACATTCCTCATGCCCCGCCCATGGCCGCTGACTGACAGCCCTGCATTACCATTGTTCGAAAATAATAATAATAAATATATTTATATATATATATATATATATATATATATATATATATATATATATATATATATATATATATATATATATATATATTTTTTTTTTTTTTTTTACAAGATTCAATTAAAACATTTGGTACACTAACATGCATTTTGATTTCAGTCTTATTAAAACAATAATTTGTCCTGACTGAAATCATGCCAGTCTTTTTATTTTTATGAAGTCTGACTAACAGACATAGAAGATTGTACTTCAGCTTCATCCAGCATGTATATACATTAATCAAATTAGCCTTGGCATTTGGTATACACTCCAAATAACAGAGATAGCACAAGATGATCTTCAAATATCCCATTTTGCATTGTGGCAATCTCACAAAAGTTTCTTGAAACAAAGTTAACCATCTAGACATCAATGTGTCTACTGGAGGAGATATCAACATTGTATGCTAGTCTGGCGTCTACACAAATTGGTCAAGACAAATATGTTTATTATTATTGTGAAGCTATCTGGCCTAACTGTATATAGCTAAATGGTGATTACAGGTAATGAACCAGACAGAATGGTAGAAATTATATATATATATATATATATATATATATATATATATATATATATATATATATATATATATATATATATATATATATATATATATATATATATTGTAAGATGGTAGATGTCATGCAAACCCATGCTGACAATTTGGTCTGCAGAGTTCTAGTTAAATAGTCTTGGCAGTTTCACCTCACCAAACACAGAAAAGATCTCAACTTTCCTCTCTGACATGTTGGCTCACTTGACATGTCTACTCATTAACTAAATCTGAACCTTCCACCTAGGTATGACCTAACCCACTCAAATGCTATCTATTTTGGTGGAAGCTACACAACAGGATTTGAACAGGATATGACACGCAACTTTAAATTCAATGAGTATATATTCAGTGACAATGACAACCTCTCATGGGCACTGAAACTCTCCTTATTAACTTATTCCTAAAGTGAGAGCTGGTCTCCGAACCCCCATCCGAACCCCGAACTTCTACAGGTGTGTCACAGAGTTTCCAGAATTGCTCCATTACTGTCTGTACAGGATCAGTCTTCTCCTCAGATAGAAAGGGCCTGGAGCAGTTCATCTGTGGGGTCTGTCTTCCAACTGTCATGGATGTCTAGTCTGAGAAGAAGGCCTGGGTGTACTAAGGAACAACCTGATCCCATTGTGTAACTTGGGAATAAAATGTCAGAATTAACAAAGGATAATAGAGATACAATAGGCATAACTCATAAAAGAGGGTCAGCCTTATATTAGTCAACAGATTAAGTACAGTATGAGGGTTAATTTTGCTTAGTGTGTCAAAGTTTTTGCATTTAGCATTGGCTTTCCTTGCTCCAAAAATTGGTCAAAACCACCAGTTGGCATATAGACCACTCATTAGACTTTAGTTATTGAAAGGTATGAGAGTTTTTATTCTTCAGAGTTATAGTAAACGGCACAGTCTACAGAATAATTTGACACAAAAAGGAGAGGTGAGGTCAGTTTGTACTAAAAATAAAATATAAGGGAGCAAAAGAGGTTGATGCAGAAGGGCAGAAATGTACTGTGATTTCTCATGGGAGATAACATTTTGTAGAAAACTAGAACGCAGCAGCAAGATGGCATTTGAGCAGAGCTCTGAGAATTATGGTCAGGTGGCCAGAGAGTAAATGGATGGACAGAGACGTTTCACGGTGAGATGTCAAACCAAAGGCTTTTACAGGAGTGAATTATTTTATTTCTGTGGCCCTTGCAACCTAAGTCAGATTGATTGTAAAAATATAATTATTTTGCACTTGCAAACACTAAATGATATTGTGTTCTGATTTAGCAAGCCAGTACCAAAAATAAGACTTTAAATTGCCAGGTATGTCCAATATTGTAACAGAAACTATATAAACTATATAAAATGGGGCAAAGCATATGTGAGTGGGAGGAGCACATAATAATGAATGGACATTGGTGAGAGTGGAGTAAAACATAAATTGTGTGCGAATTCATGTACTGAGTGAGTTCAATTGAAGAGGAACAAACTTTGCAACCGTTACAGAAATATGTTCTATAGCAGGGGTGTCCAACCCTGTTCCTGCAGGGCTAATGTCCAGCAGAGTTTAGCTGCTCCAACACACCTGCCTGGAAGCTTCTACTGATCCTGAAGACCTTGATTAACTTGTACAGGTGTGTTTAATTAGAGTTGGAGCTGAACTCTGCAGGTATGTGGTCCTTCATGAGCAGGAGTGGACAGCCATTGTCTATAGAGAATGAATGTGTGTAGTGTGAATGAAATTCAGACGTACTACATCCTTGTCGTTGTTCTGTGACTTGCAGTGGCAGCTGCATCGCTTCATTGCCATTCACAACCCTTTTCGGTGGAAGAAGTAGGTCAGCTGGGCACTTTTCACCTACTCTTTTATGAATACTATGAATTGTGACCTTGTAATAATTTCACATACTGCTTTTTTTACTACTTTCTATATAATAGGGAAGTAGGCATATTTGGACACAGAGATACAGTGGTAAGATGAATGGGCAGGGCACTGATGAAAGGGTGAAGTACAGCAGTGGTGAGTGGGGAGAGACACTGGATAATGGGCGGGGCTTTGGTGAGCGAAAGGAACACATTAGTGAATGGCATAAGTGACAGCTGCTTCCAGTTCGTTTTTATTATGCCCTTCACTCGCTGACTTCCCTTTGTCTCGTTCACTCGGATATTGCATCGGACATTGCTTACGTTGCATGAGTGCCCACTACTGGGGGAACCTTTGCAATGGGCTGAACTGGAACATCCTAAGGCTGGCGACACACTGGCTGCGTGGCGTGAGCGTGGCGTTTCTGTTGCGTGTCAGCTGCGTGGCGTTTTCCATGTCTTTGCACACCAGAAACGTGTCTGACGCGGCACTGCTGCTGCTAGGTGACATACAGGGAAGGCCTATACTTCATGTTAAACATAAATATATAGCCTACTGATACAGCAAAGAACAACGTCGACAGTATTGACGGCAAAATAGGCTACGGAATATTTGTTCTGTATTGACAGGTGCAAAATTTCAAAATCGATAATTATTGTTTTTTTTAAATTACATTTAGCCTATATTTGCATTTATGCCAACCATCAAACATCAAAATGTCATTTATTAATATGTATTTGTGTCAAAATGATACATAAACAGCTTTTCCTATTCTATTTTGCCTGGAAACGCTTCCAACACGCTTGCGTGTCATGTGAAAAATAGGCGTCAGTTCTATTTCTAGCATGCACGCATTTTTCAGCGCGGCTCAGCCCGCGCATGAGACACACGTCATGCATGCAGTGTGCAAGCTCTAACCTGTTAACATGGGAGTCAAAATAAAAACGGACACGCCACACAGCTGAAACACTACGCAGCCAGTGTGTAGCTGGCCTAAGCCCTTGATCACTTGGAATCCACCATGGAGTTGATGTATTATTATTTTTCCCCTTATGAAATTGTTTAATGCAGCATTCTATATGTATACAGGTGTGTTTGGGTTGTTTTAAATGTTTTTAAAAATAATTAAAATATCATAGAGTTGTTTGTGGTGGGGTAAATTAAACGCAATATGTAGTGACGTCACACTCGTGTTGCATTGTGGTATATGAAGCTGCCTGAAGTGTACATATGAAGTAGACTCACTCCCTTGGTCAAAATATAAACTCCCCTCGTCCACTTCATGAGTGGAACACGCTTCAAAATAGCGGCAGGGATTCCCCCTAGGGGAAGTGCTTAGGGAAGTTTGCAAGTGCGTGTCTAAAAGTGGAGTGGAACACAACAAGGGCGGAGCACTGGTAGGTGGACAGTTACTGGGCAGGTGGAGCATTAATTAGTTGATGAGATTATCAGTTGGTATTAATTGTCTAATCATTATCCTCATAAATCAGGAATGTGATAAATTGTCAATCAATCAATCAATCAATCAATCAATCAATCAATCATTTAGTAATGCAGTTTACTTTTTTACCTACTCAATTACCTGATTAATGTTAATGCAGTTTAATAATTATGAGTCTGAAGTCCATAATAGTATTCACGCAAACCCAGACCCAAGCCAAGAAAGCCTGGATAAACAGTAAGAAGACGCAAGAGCATTGAATTCAAGTTTTTTTTTGGAACAGACTGGCATATCGAACAATGTGAGAGCTGTCGAATAGAATCTGTCAAAAACAAGCAGACACAACCCAAGTTTTTTTTAAGACAGCCACAGGAACTGGCAGGAACAGAAGGGATTAAAACCAAACCTCACAAACTTAATTTGAAATCTTCAGTAAGACAAAAAGCAATATTTCCATTAAACATGAAATGATACGCAACCATTCAAATACAGTATACGAGCCATGAGCCGACACTGACCCACACACAGATATACAGGAAAATCTATCACGATATCAGTAGCCCTGATGGAGTTCTTTTTGTATGTGTGTGTGCTGGCATGTTTGTGTGTGTAATCTGACTGATTTGATAAGAGTCAGACAGACCTACCTGAGACCTCAGCCGCCAGGTCAATGTTATCAGGCATCTCAGCGGACAGCCAGCAGAAAATAAGGCCTATCTGAGACACACACACACGCGCACACACACATACACATAGGATCGATTCTTATCGACAAACCCAGTAATTACATTTCATTAGCTTTAGCAACTAATCCAAGAGTTCCTGAGAGGACCTGAATGAAGAAAAAAGTGGCACGAAACAAAGAAAACAGAAAAGGGATTGAGGAAAGATAAAACAACAGGAAACAGAAAGTAAAAAGTAAAAAATAAAATAAATATAAATAAAATTAGAACATATCTTTTGATACCAGATAGTAGATTGAGTGAATATTCAAAATCCCCCTCGAAACGGTTCTCATTTGTGCTTGAATATGTTATAAAATCTGGAGAAATACAATACTCTTTTTTACAATTATCTTATATAGCCTAGCCGTTTTTAATAGGATGGACAGTTGAAGGAACCCAACCTCGTTATACTTAATAATATATTTGCTTCTTAGCCTACTAAAATGCTCCCTGCATGCCTGAGCTTGTATTTCGAGTTAAGCTGCATTGCTTTGACATTGTGGAAAATAGAATAATAGAAACCAAATGCATTAGCCTTTTTACCCATTATTATCAATCTAAATGAATCTACTGTGAAATATAGGAGCTTGTTAAAACTCAAACAGCAAGCCATGGAGAAGAGGAGAATGCTGATGCAGTCTGAGTCAGATGACGAAGAGGAAGAACAACACGGAGACAGCGTAAAGAAAGAGACGGCGCAATATTTGAGAGACACTACTAAAGTACTTGCATGGTGGAAGAAAAACAGTGACCGCTACCCTAAACTGGCATTTGCAGCCAAACACCTCCTTTGCATTCCGTACACATTTTCTCAAAATCTGGCTATGCTGTTAATAAGACCCGAAGTTCCCTTTTACCTGGAAATGTGGACAAACTCATCTTCCTCGCACACAACATGAAGATGAGTTTGTAGGTAGACTAAGTAGGTAGCTTGCAACCTGATTGTGATTTATTTTAAAGTTTGACTTTGTAAAGAAAGTTTGAAATGTGAGCTACGGTAATTGCTAATGCTAATTGTTCTATTTAGCCTATTGGTTTGTTTTATTCTATATAAGGGAATTCATTTAATTTTATTTAAACTGTTCGTTAATTGAAAAGTGTGATGCTACCGTGTTCTGTATTTATTACAGTTTGTTCATTTATTTTTCATTCTTCTTTTATTTAAATAGCCTACCATTTACTGTGCTGCTAATTTCTGATTTGGGAGTGATTTGTTTGTCAAAAAAAAATGTTAGGCTACCTTATTAAAAGTAGTGCTCTTTACAGACCTGTGTGTTTTGTCTCACTAGTGCAGTGCCCATTCTTGGAGCATATAAGCCCTGCCCGCATGAGGCGCGCTGCTTCTGGCTCGCGCTGTTCTGTAGTTTATTAAAAGTTTATTAATTCTGTCCATATTGCACCAAATGCGACAAGGCACTCCCTTGGGTCCGCAGCAACACACCCGCCACGTGTGAAGTCGATTGGATGAACGATTCTCGACATAATCAAAATGCAAACAGACACACACACACACACAGATTCCTGCCTTTATTAGAGAGAAGAATATGTTCAGCACCCTCCCTCCGGAGCTTCAGTGTTGATTACTACCGAAGATTCAAAGCTCAAAAATGGTACTCGGACCAGCCCTAATGCATTGTAAAAGGGATAGTTCACAAAATAATGAAAAGAAATCATCATTTACTCACCATCATAACATTCCAAACCCGTTTTTTTTTTTCATTCTTTTGAGAAGCAGAAAATGAAGAAAAACACTGACTCTCATTCACTAATCACGTGTATGCATAAATCTGTGTGTGAAATCTGTAAACAAAGGATTTCATGAGCAAATAGATTTACCTAAAACTTCTGTAAAACAATGTATTATAAATGATGACCAACCAAAAACACTCTATATGCTCACGTTATATTTTGAGCTGCAAGGTCATCTCTACAACATATCTCAAGCGAGAGCGTGTCTTTACAGAAAGTCATGTATGTTTATTATACATTGTATGTAATGTATGTTAGGGTGATGAAAGATTGTAAAGAAAAATATCTGTGGAAAGACCTTCTATGAAGATGTTTTTTACGTGTTTTACACAAATTAAGGTGTCATGAACCGGCTTTTAAATTTTTTTTTATACTGTTAACTTATGACGTTCGCATGGTTTTTACATTCAAAAACATCATAATGAATAATTAATAGGCTATTTTCTACACTGGTTTTGAGGCTCTCTCCTGCACGCTCAGATTTTATGGGCATGCTGCACTGAAGACTCGGAAGTAAACGCCCATGGCTAGGATTGGATAAGATTTGCATATTTAATGAGCTCCAGCTCCCCTGTCAGTACATGTGGGAATTGTTTTGAAAGTGTGTAGAGAAGTGGTAACCAGAATGAATCGCCCATAGGGCTCACAAAACATCTTTATCAAACAAATACAATGATTTATCTCTCATCCACCCGCGATTGATTGGAATATAATTTTTTTATTACTTGGCTCGCCCGATCGGTGGATATAAGCGCGAACCGCACACACACACGCAAGAGAGTAAACAATGCAGATTAAGAAAGGAAAGGAACGTTTTCAGCTCTGAAACTGGCAGGATATTCTTATATCACGATGAACTTGTATATATCAAAGGCTCAAGGGAAAGTTGATTTCTCAATTCATCACCCCTTTAACCTCATGCACACTGACAGTGATAATTGCTTTATGAGACCACACCTCTAAATGCATTGAAGCAACTGCCATGTGATTGGTTGATTAGATAATTGCATTAATGAGAAATTGACAGGTAATCCTTTAGGTGAGTGTATATATATATATATATATATATATATGGACTTCATTTGGACAACTCGACAGGCGATTTTCTCAATATTTAGAATTTTTTGCAGCCTCAGATTCCAGATTTTCAAATAGTTGTATCTCAGCCAAATATTTTCCTATCCTAACAAACCATACATCAATGGAAAGCTTCTTTATTCAGCTTATTCAGATGTATAAATCTCAATTTAAAAAAATTGACCCTTGTGACTGGTTTTGTGGTCCAGGGTCACAAATATCAGAGATTATTTGAAAAACTACTACTTTCGTGTACAATAAGTCCATGCAAAGTGAATTGTAGTACCACTGGATTTCTTTAGAAATTAAAGTAGGATATTGTTAGATTTTGTATAACCTTTAAGCTGACAGGGTTGGTAGTTGTTAGTGATCACAGATGTGATGTGATGTGCGTATAAGAACCAGTTGACAATGAATTTTAACAATGAAAGTAGTTTACTTGCTGTTAAAAATGACATAATTGCTCATTTGCATAAATATGAATTTTCTGAATTTTGTTGTGTCACTGGACACACCAGCATTATGTTGCTAATGGTGGCATGTTGCTAGAGCCAACTTGTTGAAAAATAATGGCTTCAAACACTTTGGACATTCACACTAACAGCGACTTGCAGCGACAGTCGCGGTACGATACAACACAATGCCAGTTGCTTCCAGTGTAGACACTCTGGCATAAGTGTGTGCATTCGCGCAAAACACAAATGTCTGTCAGCAGCTGACAGGAAACTACATTCACCTCCATCTTTAAGACCACAGTCTATTTCACACCGAAACAACCATCCTTCACACACATCCTAATATTTCAAATGCAATTGCACAGATCTCTCTCTCACACACATTTTGGCATTTAGATTTACATTTGGACCAACAAATATACTCTGCTGTCTGTTCCACTTTCTTCCTTGCTTTATTTCTGTGCTCTTCCGTTCCGTCTCTGCACATTTGTCCCCTGAAGGAGGGCATCAGAATGTTAATGAATTTTAAATGACTAATAGAGCAGACAGAGAAACCTTTATTCTTTAAAGGCACACCAAGCGCTCAATGACTCTTTTTAAAGCCAGACACCATCTATGACTTCACGCTAACTCAATTTCTTTTTCATTTCTCTCGTAATCTTTGCAAATTTCTTTTAACTAGAGGCAGAAAATATTTTAAATGATCGTTTTAAGTGTTTTATAACCCAATTACTTTGTGTGTTAGTGTGTGTGAGGCAAGACGCATACTCTAATGCAGATGATAATGTGCAGACCAGTGTATTGCAAGTGAACATGCATGCATTCTTTTAGTGGTAACAAACCCCATTTCTCAAGGGGGCGATAGAGGTACCTTCAAATGACTTTAAACCGGATGTTTTATTACACAGGCAGCAAGCTAACTTGCTTAGCAAGATTTGCTCAAACCTGTTGCTCCACTATGGCCCTGTCTAAAAATGGCACCCTAAACACTAGCGGTCTTCCTCCGCACTTCTGTGAAGTAAGTCTGCTCCGGAGTTCACACCAGTGAGGGATCAGCAAAAGTGTGCATTGAGCACCATTCTGACACCTAAAATGACAAATGGTACACCCCTACAGGCTCATGGATTTAAAGGACACGTACGCAGTGTAAGTCCACAAGACCGAAAGTGCGTATGAAGTGTGCCATTTGGGACAGGACCTATGACAATAATTGAATTGAAAGTGAAAGCTGACCACGGAAGAAGAAAGTTTATGGCAATTTTCACTAAAGCGCCCTAAAGAACGCAATGTGCACTCGCAAGCTGCATTATGAAACATTTAAAAATGCAATGTAAACAATGTAAAATCAAGTTAGAATAGCTAGAGGGATTTGAGTTTAAATGCATGCGCAGTGTTTTGACTCTTCAAATGTGTCTTCACCGAACACGCTTCACGCCATGCCTCATCAGCTTCAAGCTGTCTACACTAAACACATCAAAGCGAACATTCCAAATCCATTTATAGACGGTTTCATCGGCCGCACGCGCGTTGCCACGGTTACGCGCCTGGCCCGCAGTTAACTTCCGGTCTGTGTTTGTTTATCGGTCTGGCTAGTGGATAGTATGGCGCACTACACAGTAGAAACACATTTTTGACATACTATTCTTGGATAACATGATATAAATATTAACGATCAAGCAGAGAGCATATGACACCAGTGCAAAAACAGTGTGTGCGACTCACCAAAAAGCCTTGAAAGCATCATAAAAATCCAGTCTGACTGCATACGAGAGCAGCGTCTAATGTAATTTAGACTGTCTGACAGTGTCTGTCTGTCTAATGTAATTTACTTGTTATTTATTTTGCTTGTTATCAGAAATAATCTACTCTAGAGGTAACTTATTCTGGTTGCGTTTACACTTGGCATTAACATGCGATCACCGTGATCCGATCAAGCAGATCGGCTCATCGGTCGATCAGGACACAGCGCGTGTATATTTGTTCACATCAAGTTGTCGCCACATGGATAAATGAACAGATTTATGTTTCCTGGAAAATATTTAAACTGGGTATATTGACCTTTATCACGAGTGTAAAACAACTTTCGCTTTATCCTCTATTAATGGCAGTGCCCATAGAGCACGGGATTTCTATGATGCATTCATATACAATCAATCTCAAATAGGGTACTTCATCTACAAGTTTCCCAACATTAATCTTATATTATGAAACAAAGAAACACGTTATTCCGACGCATTGCATGATTGAAAGGCGAGCATGCAAGCATTTATATAGGCTACCGTACAGAAAACGGCATTACACGGTCCTTAAAGGGTTAGTTCACCCTCAAATTTAAATTCCGTCATTAATTCCTCACCCTCATGACATCCCAAACCCGTAAAACCTTTGTTCATTTACGGAACACAAATTAAGATATTTTTCGTGAGGAATTAACGACAGGCTTTTCAGTTTTGGGTGAACTAACCCTTTAAAGGAGGCGTTTCCCCCACTCTATATTGCAGACAGAAATTGGAGATTATTTATAATAAACAAAGCATGCTACATTTTTTTATTTTTTATTAATTAAGATAATGTTGCACAATTAGAATGAAAGATGATAACGCATAAGAAAGATAATGCAGCCTCTGTTGTTATTCATTCTTTGCAGATGTCTACCGGAAGTTTGGGCCACAAAAGCGTGCATGTGCAGTAACGTTTGTTTATGTTGTTGCCGTTGAAACCGTCTATAATAAAAAAAAAAGATATACATTTTCAGAATATAAATGTGCTGCAACATATACATTGCAAAGTGACTCAGGCCTACTGTATATAATGCAATTACCATCAAGCACGCAAAACATGAAATGCACAAAACGTGCTGAATGAGAGAGGTACAGTTAAACCAAAATGTATTCAGACACCTTCAACATTTCTCACATTATCAGTTTATTCACTATAGTTTAGAAAATTATAATAAAATATGACAAGAACAGATTTAAACTGTGTCAGAACAAATTGATCTTGATAATGTCAGATAACTTTGATAGAAACGTATGTAATGAAGTATAGAATTAGATAATACCAATTTATGTCAACCAATGACCAAGCAATGCTTCGTTTTGTTCAGTCTGTGGTGTAAAAGGTCGCATTAGCAATTAAAGAAAAAACACTCAAGCAAAAAATGGCCAGGTCAAAGTGTCTGAATAATTTTGGTCCCAAATTTTTATAAATTTTACTGGTGGTCCACTGTATGTACTGATTTTTGGCTATAATATGTCACAGTTTATTTTGCTATCCTCACTTACATAAATTAACTATATTGTCCTGCACCCATTAGTAAAAAAAAAAAAAAAAATGTATATCCGGTGTCTGAATAATTTTTGGTTTGACTGTATGTAAGCCTTTCTAAAGTTTATTTGTATAGTTTACCTGTTTCAGTTTCACTAAATGTTATAATAAATGTCGCTTATAATGAATGCTACTGTGGCAAGCAGGACGAGGCAGAGGGACGTGAGAACGGGGTTTCTCAGAGAGAAGTTTCGGGTGTGATGACAGTGAAGGATGAGAGAGGGTCAGGCCTGGACTATTTAAGTTATGTTTCAGTTATGTGTGTGCGGCAGTCGTCTGTGAGGGGCTGCCACTTTCACTTTTTTTCGTTGTGTGCTTATTTATATATTTAAATGTTTAGTGGTGCTGCTGGAGCGGTGGAACAGGTGGGACCGAGAGCTCGCTGCCGTGCTCCTGGGTCGAGGAGGGGTGGCTGCCGTCCGAGAGGGACCGGAGGAGTCTGCGCCGTTTGCCAGGAGGCCCGAAGCCTGCTGCTGTCCGGCATTTTGCATGGGAGGAGCAGGGAACGGGGGACTCGCTGTGGGCAGCCCTCTAACGGAGGAGCAATCGCTGTCTGCCAGGAGGCGGAGGAGCGTTGAACCATCCACCAAAGGATGTCCAGTACCATCGCATGGCACCAAAAGTGAGATTCTCACAGCTGGTTGAGGGCAGAGCTGCAGTGTGTCCGGGAACCAGATCATAATTTTATTTTCATTTTTTTCACTCTCCCCTCTCTCGCTTTTTATGCTTCCATCTCCTTTTCTCTTGCCTTGTCTGTCCTTACCCCCAAGGGGTAAGTTGTTAGGTAGAGCACAGTCTCGTGAGTACCCTGTGAGGGGCGATGGGGGTATGTGGCAAGCAGGACGAGGCTGAGGGCAGTGGGAATTGATTTATTTACCAGTATTTTAAATGTAGTAATAAAATGTAACTTATACACCCAGGTGAAGTATCTGTGTGGTTTTCTCTCTACAATACTATTTTGTAACCGAATTACATTACAAAAAAGGCATCCGTTTATTGTTGGCTACTTGACGCTTCACATTGCAACCTAGCGTAGCCAGCTTCACTGAGTATAAAATTCTATTGCTTTTTGATGCTGTCAATGTGAAATCAAAATTCAACCTCCTTATAATGCATGTTCTTTTTTACAGAGCACGTTATTTCTGAGATTTTTAATTGCGTAAATGCATTATGTTACAAAGTACATAGACTTTAACTAGCATGTACTTTTCTTGAGTTTGTTCTGACAATACATATCTATGTTGCTTCCCTCACTGTCAAAACACATCAGAGAGAGAAAGAAAAGAGACAAGGCGAGACTATAAAAGAGGGGAAGGGTGGGAGGGGGAGCAATGGCTGTCTCTTATTTGTTGTCCTCACCGAGTAACAAATAGAACAACGAAAAATGACAGAAGGAGAGAAATGGTAAAAAAACAGAACAGAAAAAGAAAAATAAAGTGAGAAAGGCCTTGACAGGTGTCTTGAGCCTTTCTCACTCTGGGCACCGATGTGTGTGTGACTGTAATTAGTTATATCTCAGGTGAGAGGTAGCTGACAAGGCATGGAGGACAAGTAACCACGGTGACAGCCGAGTGCACTGGGCGGTGGCTCTTGCACCATTTTAGGAAAATGGCCAATCACGGCTGAGCAGAGAGTGTGTGGGCAATTAATTACAACCTCCTGTCAGCTGAATCAGACATCAAACCACACGCCAAGAGACAGAGCACCTGTGTGTCTATCACTTGAGTTACTAGTTATGACTGTATGTGTGTGTTTGTGTGTCCAGTCTTGGCCAATCTGTCTGGGGTATTTAAAAAGCTAAGCCTTGTTAGTGAACACATATATCAACAAAATTTGTGTGGAAATAAAGGCTGTAAGCAAGCACATGGCAGAGTGTGGGTGTGTTTGTGGGCTGGAGGTGGTGCTGGGAGATAAGTGTGTATTTGTGTTGTTTATTGATTTCTTCCCTTCTCTCTTCCTTTAAGGCCGTCTCAGATAACACCCACCAATACTCAACTCACCCGGTGGCATATACGCATGTGTGTAGGTGTGTGTGTGATCTTTAAAGGAAGTAGATCACTTCACTGTAGGGGGGCAAAGCATTGTATCTTGTTTCTCATGTCATCAGAGTAAACATATGTAGGCATCTTCCTGTCTGAATCTCCAAGTTTGTAACTAACTACCCATTAAACCTTTATCTCTCTGTCTAGTCACCTTTCTCTGTCTCTATAACTATCTATCCAGCTATCAAATTCTATGTTCATCTTTCTCTCTATGCCATAAGACCTGCCCCAAACACCATATAAATGGTTAACAACACCATAGCAATTGCATGACAACAACTTAGGAAGCTCAAAGATTATGTTATTATTCAATTATCATCCCAGAACTTCAAGCTGCTCAATTATTCAAACTACTATATGCCTAGATAGATATACAAACAGACAGACAAACAGACAGACAGAGAAACAGACAGACAGACGATGATAGATGGACAGTCAGACAGACAGACTATGATAGATAGACAGACAGACAGACAGACAGACATTAGATAGATAGATAGACAGACAGACAGACAGACAGATGGCAGACAGATAGATAGACAGACAGACAGACGATAGATAGACAGACAGACAGACAGACAGACAGACAGACAGACGATAGACAGACAGACAGACAGACGGATGTATGGATGATGGATGGACAAATGGACAGACAGATGATAGATAGAGTGATAGATAGACAGATAGACAGACAGACAGACAATAGATAGATAGATAGATAGATAGATGGATGGATGGATGGACGGACGGACGGACGGACGGACGGACGGACGGACGGACGGACGGACGGACAGACAGACAGACAGACAGACAGACAGATAGATAGATAGATAGATAGATAGATAGATAGATAGATAGAGATGGAAAGATGGACAGATGACAGACAGATGAAAGACAGATAGACAGACAGATGGATGGATGGATGATGGATGGACAGACGGACGGACAGACGATAGATAGAGAGATAGATAGACAGATAGACAGACAGAGACAGACAGACAGACAGATGCTAGATAGACAGACAGATGGATGTATGGATGATGGATGGACAGACGATAGATAGATATACAGACAGACAGACAGACAGATAGATAGATAGATAGATAGATAGATAGATAGATAGATAGATAGATAGATAGATAGATAGATAGATAGATAGATAGATAGATAGATAGATAGATAGATAGATAGATAGATAGACAGACAGACACACAGACTGATTTTTGGTACACTGTAAGTGCAGATAGATTTCCTCATTGTTCTGCAGTTCCTCTGTCTCATAGACAGAGATAGATAGACAGACAGACGGAAAGATGCCAGACAGACAGATGATTGATAGATAGATAGACAGACAGACAGGTAGACAGATAGACAGACAGACGGACAACAGACAGACAGACAGACAGACAGATTTTTGGTACATTGTAAGTGCAGATAGATTTCCTCATTGTTCCGCAGCTCCTCTGTCTCCACTGAGAGAGTGCTGCTATAATTGGTTCTCTTTGTGTGTTGCTTATGAGACAAATGAAAGAGGGTAAGGTTTTCTAAATGACAAATCAATAAAGTGCTTTGCTTACAACGGTCTTAAACACCAACAGAAACAGCGGCCTGTGGGAAGAAGGTTGTGAAGGGTTTTAGTCATAAAGAACAGTGCTGCGTTTTAGCTGTAATGCTAGCACAGCACTGCAACAACAGAATTACAAAGCAACATGTACTAGGCCATGATCGCTTCAAAGGAAACGATTTTCACACAAAAGGGCTAATAGGCTAATAGCCGCTCGTTCAGACCTTCTGCTCTCGTCAGCGCTTCTGATAACACTAATGTGTTTTGTTTTCATATGCAAACTAATGCTGTGTGTAAGAGAATAAACTCAATTACCTCAGTGTGGGACAGCTTTGAAAGTGGCAATCTTTGTAAAATTATTATAACAAGTTGTTTTGCTAAGGCTTTCAAAACCATTACCCTTCAGTGTTTAACTTCAGCATATAACACACTCCCTACCTGTACTACAGACGTGAATGATACCTCAAATCAGGTTTATTGAGGAGAAGTATGCTATTACTTATAAGTGATTAGATTGACTGGTGTTTTTGTCTGGTGTACAATAAAATGGGTGGAAAAATCCCATAGACTTAAATTGAAGGAGGGACTCAAGCCCTAATCCTGAGACCAGAATATCATAGAGCTGTGGTTCTCAACCATAATATTTAAAGGCCCCAACACTCTTCTAGTCATTTATGATTTACTGGAAAAGAATAAAAATTAAGTAAGCAAGTACGCATTACTACTACTACTACTACTAATAATAATAATAATAATATTAATTGTATTAACTGTAAACAAAATAGAATAATAATAATTGTAAAAAAACATTTTTATTTTTTTATAATAAATCTAGTAGTATAAATTTTCATGTTCAGCCAAGGAGTAGTCATAGATTTTATGTGAATGAAAATTCACTGTAAGCGATAGAAGAATGATTTGTTGAATATCTCGTGCTGCCTCAAGGCCTCAGATCACAAATAGTTTTTTTTTTTTTTGGAAAGCTTTTTTTTTTTTTTTTTTTTTTGGCTTCTTCCAGAATGTTCAAAAGCCAGCTGAACATCTGTACATCTATCCCCTAAAGCCTAAATTTCATGTATGTCAAATTAAACTGAGGTTATATGGTCTATGTTAAAAATTTATCAGATGAGTTTATAAGAGAATGATCTAAACATGTATATTCTGCAGACATACTTTACTGGTAAAAGCGAGTATATACACGGACACACACACATCTTTTGCTGTGATACTTCAAGGGAAGTCCAAACTTCATCCTTTGCTCTGTCCTTCTATCAGACAGCATCTTCTCATCAACCTCCTCAATTTGAAATATGTGTGTGTGTGTGTGTGTGTGTGTGTGTGTGTGTGTGTGTGTGTGTGTCTACCCAGCACCGAAATGGATATGTGGAGAGCGATCAGGCGAAAAATAGCCACCACACACCAGGACTGGATCTGATGAGCCGATGCCTCACTCACTCACTCACTCACTCACACACACACACACACACACACACACACACACACACACACACACACACACACACACACACACACACACACACACACACACACACACACACACACACACATTGGGTTTCCATGTTTTATGGGGACATTCCATAGGCATAATGCTTATTTTATTTATTTATTTTTTATTTTATTTTTATTTTTTTACTGTACAAACTGTATAGTCTGTCCCCTAATCCTAAACCTAACCATCACAGAAAACTTCCAGCATTTTTACATTTTTCAAATCATCAAAAAAACATTTCTGGATGATTTATAAGCTGTTTTCCCAATGTGGACTAAAAAAAACATCCTCACAAAGACAAGGATTTTGCGATCTTTGGACATTTGGTTTCCATAACGTAGAGTTTACCTGAACCCCAACACACACACACACACACACACACACACACACACACACACACACACACACACACACACACTTAAATAAAAGACAGGATCGCATTTGACACAGAGCGCTGGCCTATCAATTCAGCCATATATGTGTGTGTGATGGATGTGTTTAGCATGAAGAGTAGGTCAGTTGTGCGTTTGTGAATGTGTGCGTGCGGTCTGGTCACTTCAAAGTAGAACATGTACAATATTCTGTGTACCTGTTTCTGTTTCTGTGCGTGTGCTTATTGAACAGCGGCCTGTCATCTCTCTGTCTGTGGTCGATATAAGCATTCTCTAGCTGGCAGGGGTTTAGAAGTGGCACTAAAATACCTTTTTTTACTTTAGACTAAACAATGCAGATCTGTATCAGTCGATCAAACTGGGGAGAGAGAGAGAGAGAGAGAGAAATACCTGCAGCTGTATAATGGGTCATCTGGGCTGTAAAGAGGGTCTTTGTTTTTGGATGTACTTCTTTTTATTAAATTGTTCTTTTATATAAAAAAAAATAAGATTATTTTAGTCATAGTTATTGTCTTTTGATGAAACTATTCTTTAGATATTTTATTCAATATCAATATGGGCAGTAGTATGCAAAATTATGAAAATGATAATCAAATGATTTTCAAACATTGCATTTGAGTACATCAGGTATATAACATATTCATCAACATAATACCGATGTGTTAAAACTGTCCTAGGTTCTAAATATTAATATATTTAACATATTTTTTTGTTATTAATTTTCTGTATTTTAGTGACTATGCAGGATATTGCATTATATATATATATATATATTATTTTTTTATAACATTTTACAATTAGGTTTAATTTGTTAACATTAGTTAAAGCTGCAGTCTGTAACTTTTTGGGTTAAAAATTATCCAAAATAAATTTCTGAGCAAGTACATAACCAGGAAATACATTGACACTATGCCAGAGAGGTGGACATACCAAATATTAAAGTTAAAGTGGATAAAAACAGTACGACTCACTTCATTTGACATTTGATGGTCAGAGCAACCAGCTGCATGTTTCATGAACATTATGAAATTAAATCATGTTTTGGAGGTAAAAAAATTCCATATTTTCAGATCTGTCAGGTTTTCTAATAATTTTGGCCACCGCTGTATTAGTAAATGTTGAAATGATTAACTAAGAGTATTGTTATTGTTAATTATTAGTTCATGTTAACTAAAGTAGTTAACTAATGTTAACTAATGAAACCTTTATTGTAAAGTGTTACTGTTTTGAATTCAGATCAACACAACTTCAAGTTTATCTGTGCATGCGTTTCATTGTCACACATAAAGGCATTTTAACATTTGACCAAACTCTGGTCAGGCCAATCACATCGTGTATACAGTCGGTGGGCGGGCTTAACATAATGACGGCAGAGTTGACGAGGTTCCGCATGCTACTTAAAAACAAAGAAGCTGGCGAACAGCTTTGGCCGCGACTCTGGGAGACTTTTTGTTAAACTTTTCTTTGAGAAAAGAACAAAGAACGGTACTGAAGTCATTCTTAAGAAAGGAAGATGTGTTCAGAGTTTTGCCGATCTACAACTATAACGATCAACTAGCTCGGCTTCACCTTCTTTGTTGCTCTGGTTGGTTGTAGCGCTATCCTATTGCATGCAAAGGGAATATGAAAGACAACAGTTTATCCCGCCTCTCAGATTGAGCCCTGCCAATGGTGAGTTCCCAGACCCAACATCTTGATGTGGGTCTGGCTTGTCAGGCTATAAATTTAGTATACTTTTACAGAAAAAAGTTCACCCAAAAAATAATATTCTGTCATATTTTACTCACCATATTCTTCTAATCCTGTTTGATGACTTTCTTCTGTGGAACACACAAGGAGATGTTAGGCAGAATGTCAGGGACTGACAGCTTTAGTCACCATTTTCCCCCCTCCTATACAACAGTAGTGAATAGTGGCCGAGGCTGTCATTCTGTCTAACATTTTCTTTTGTGTTCCACAGAAGAAAGAAAGTCATACAGATTTAGAGCGACATGAGGGTGAGTAAATAAATCTGAGACGGTGACAGTTTTTTAGAAAGACTTTTATGCTGACCACACACATGAAGGTTTAGTTGCGGGGTGTTGCGGTGGGCATGGCCAAATTCGTGATATTTTGTCCCAAAAATCCTTTTGTGTGGTGTCATTACGATTATTTTACCGCTCCCAATTGAGTTGGAGCCTCCCTGATCCCAAATTCTGAACATTAAACAAGTCGCGTTTGTCTGTGGAATCGCTACTATAATCGGAAGGTGTGTGGTCTTGTGGTCTGGCTACATTGTGTAGTGTGTGTGCATTAAGACGATAATAATGTTAAAAATTGGTTGAAATCTGTGGTCTCCCATGGTTTTAAAATCGGTTAAGAGGTCTTAGAGAGGTTATTTTAGAGATGTAACGTTATGCTCATCTGTACACAGATTAATCGATAGAATCCCACAACCTACTCGAGTACACAAAATAACCAAAATGCCCACCCCATAGGTCACATTTTCCCAAATGACAGCATGTGCGTGGCAACATAACCCTGGAGTATTGATGACACAGAGTGATAGCTAAGCAGATCGTAAATGCAAGCACAGGCATCATACTGCAGAGCTGGTTAGAACATATTCCACAGAACTGCCAGTGACACACAGGCGAATGATGCAACACTTTCATGCCACAAGGAAACTATTGCACTCGCACACACATACACAAGAGAGATGACAGCCCAAGAACCCCAAATCCCCTTGACTAATCCCACACCATCACAGAAAGAGAGGGAAATATAGAATTTAATAAAAAGAATGGAAGGAGGATTAAATTAAAGCAATGTGGAAGAAAGCCCAAAGTGCACGATAACTGCTGTACTGATGAAACGTTCAGCATCCTCATCATCTGGTAGAAATGTCCTTTGTCTATGATGTACAAATGTAAGACCAATCACAATCCAGTATGCAAATGAAAGCATGAAGGGGGACCAATCACAATTCAGTCACATTTTCATGGCTAACATTTCTTAATGTAAGATGAAGGAGATTTTGAAAGTTTACTCTTAAAGGGAAAGTTATTAAAGTTAAAATAGTTTATTGTATCTTAGTTAAATATGCATATCCAACTATTTGAAAGCCATTCGTTAGTTGTAAACCTGTTTTTTGGACAGCCTATACATCCTGAACAGGGGTGTGTTTCCCGTACAACGACTGAACTCACTGCTACAATACAATACTATGATGCATTGTCAAGGAAAAACTAGCTGGGATATATTAGGCAGCAATGGAACATTTTGTCCTCAAAGTTGTGTTAGAAGCAGGAAAAATGGGCAAGTGTAAGGATTTCAGCGAGTCTGACAAGTTGTGCCAAATTGTAATGGCTAGACGACTGGGTTAGAGCATCTCCAAAACTGCAGCTCTTGTGGGGTGTTCCCTGCAGTGGTCAGTATCTATCAAAAGTGGTCCAAGGAAGGAAAAGTGGTGAACCAGCGACAGGGTCATGGACGGCCAAGGCTCATTGATGCACATGGGGAGTGAAGGCTGGCCCGTGTGGTCCAATCAAACAGAGAAGTTAATTCTGGTTCTGATAGAAAGGTGTCAGAATACACAGTGCATCACAGTTTGTTGCGTATGGGGCTGTGTAGCCACAGACCAGTCAGGGCGCCCATGCTAACCCCTGTCCACCGCAGAAAGCGGCAACAGTGGGCACATGAGCATCAGAACTGGACCACGGAGCAATGGAACAAGGTGGCCTGGTCTTCTGAATCATGTTTTCTTTTACATCACGTGGATGACTGGGTGCGTGTGCATTTCTTACCTGGGGAAAACATTGTACCAGGATGCACTATGGGAAGAAGGCAAGCCGGGGGAGGCAGTGTAATGCTTTGGGCAATGTTCTGCTGGGAAACCTTGGGTCCTGCCATCCATCTTTGACATGTTACTTTGACATGTACCACCTACCTAAGTATTGCTGCACACCATGTACACCCTTTCATGGAAACGGTATTCCCTGGTGGCTGTGGCCTCTTTCAGCAGGATAATGCACCCTGTCACGAAGCAGAAATGGTTTGAGGAGCACAACAACGAGTTTGAGGTGTTGGCTTAGCCTCCAAATTCCCCAGATCTCAATCCAATCGAGCATCTGTGGGATGTGCTGAACAAACAAGTCCGATCCACGGAGGCCCCACCTCGCAACTTACAGGACTTAAAGGATCTGATGCTAACATCTTTGATCCAGATACCACAGCACACCTTCAGGGGTCTAGTGGAGTCCATGCCTCGACTGGTCAGGGCTGTTTTGGCAGCAAAAGTGGGACCAACACAATATTACAATTATACAATACTATAGTATATAGTGAATGAAAAATATTGAAAATGACATATAATACATGAAGTACCTTTAATATGCTATTTAATTCATTAACACAATTTACACTGTAACACAAATTTCCTTATTAATCATCTTAAACCACCTACAGACCACATGCTAATCACTAACCTAAGCGTGTGGTAATCATTACAGTTGTTCAATCAAGAAAGCATATACTTTAATTAAAGGGAATAACTACGGTTTTAATTTCTAATGTTGTGTTTGATATATTAAGTCCATTACAGAATAGGTTAAGGTAGAGATATGTTAATCTTAATAGTGATGTATTAACAAAGATGTATTTTACAGATCTGTAGAACTGTATTTGTTTTCCATGAAGTACCTGATCCGTAAAATTAAACAGGCTATTTTTACTGCTGCACCTTTAAAGGGTCATGAAACCCTAAACCAAATTTTCTGAGATTTTAATTGAAGTATGTGTGTTGAACATCATGGAAGGACAATGTTACCATCTGTTAGTTTTGAATGTGGGAGAAAACTAGTTCATTTTAAAACTTTTTGCTCTATTTTCAACTTCCTGGTTTAAATTCATCTTCATGTCAGCGTCATAGGTTGTGACGTTTTCTCATACTATAGTACAGTGATGACTCATCGCTGTCTCATAATTATTCATGAGACTGCGTGTCTTTATCCTATGAGAAGACTCGTTGCTTAATTCATGACAGCACGCGCTTAATTATTCATGACAGCACGTGTTGATAGGCATTTTCCTCTGACTGGCGCTTCAAACAGTGAGATCGCATACAGTAAGTGAGAGATGCATTAATGGATCAAAAACGAGTGTTTTTTTTCTGCTTTGTATGAGTGTCTGCTTTGCCTACATTCTCTTCAATAGATCCTGAGTCTTCACACAAACGCGATTCATCCACGCTGTGTTTAAACGCTCTTTACGGCCATTTAACCGACCAAACGGCATATAAAACTCCACAAAATAAGCCTCAAAAGTTATCAAAGTTACACAACAACGTGTTCATATATATTTTCGAAGCAGAGAACAAATTGCGAATGGCATGTGCATTTAATTGTGCGCTGAATTATAGCTGTCACAGGATATATGTATTTGTGTAACGTTGAGCTTACAAATCCATGTGTATATTGTGTTGAGTGTAACTTAATGGTCATTTGCAGCATGCATTTGTGGGAAGCGTTGATGCTTTTAATGAGAGCAAAATAAAATGGTCTGAATCAGAAGCCGTTGATGTGCTGTCAGTCTCCCCTCGTCCCCTCCAACTCCGCTGCTGAACCACGCCCACTTTTATAGCCTTTTTCAAAACTGTGGTGAGAACTGACTGCTGCTGAAACAGGGGGTTTCATGACCCTTTAAGACATCCAATCACAATTAACCTGTGATGATTGGCTAAACTCTGTGCAATGGAATGCATACAGCTAACACTGTTGTTTATCAGGGTGGGTCAATATACTGAAAGAGTATCGATATGGAAATGTGTGTTGTCATGTTAATGAGCCAATGTTTGTGATGTCATAATCATGATAATTTTTGACATTAAACATACATTGAAAAAAAAAAAAAAAAAAAAAAATATATATATATATATATATATATATATATATATATATATATATATATATATATATATATATATATATATACACTCACCTAAAAGATTATTAGGAACACCATACTAATACTGTGTTTGACCCCCTTTCGCCTTCAGAACTGCCTTAATTCTACGTGGCATTGATTCAACAAGGTGCTGAAAGCATTCTTTAGAAATGTTGGCCCATATTGATAGGATAGCATCTTGCAGTTGATGGAGATTTGTGGGATGCATCCAGGCACGGTAAGCTCCCGTTCCACCACATCCCAAAGATGCTCTATTGGGTTGAGATCTGGTGACTGTGGGGGCCATTTTAGTACAGTGAACTCATTGTCATGTTCAAGAAACCAATTTGAAATGATTCGAGCTTTGTGACATGGTGCATTATCCTGCTGGAAGTAGCCATCAGAGAATGGGTACATGGTGGTCATAAAGGGATGGACATGGTCAGAAACAATGCTCAGGTAGGCCGTGGCATTTAAACGATGCCCAATTGGCACTAAGGGGCCTAAAGTGTGCCAAGAAAACATCCCCCACACCATTACACCACCACCACCAGCCTGCACAGTGGTAACAAGGCATGATGGATCCATGTTCTCATTCTGTTTACGCCAAATTCTGACTCTACCATCTGAATGTCTCAACAGAAATCGAGACTCATCAGACCAGGCAACATTTTTACAGTCTTCAACTCTCCAATTTTGGTGAGCTCGTGCAAATTGTAGCCTCTTTTTCCTATTTGTAGTGGAGATGAGTGGTACACGGTGGGGTCTTCTGCTGTTGTAGCCCATCCGCCTCAAGGTTGTGCGTGTTGTGGCTTCACAAATGCTTTGCTGCATACCTCGGTTGTAACGAGTGGTTATTTCAGTCAAAGTTGCTCTTCTATCAGCTTGAATCAGTCGGCCCATTCTCCTCTGACCTCTAGCATCAACAAGGCATTTTTGCCCACAGGACTGCCGCATACTGGATGTTTTTCCTTTTCACACCATTCTTTGTAAACCCTAGAAATGGTTGTGCGTGAAAATCCCAGTAACTGAGCAGATTGTGAAATACTCAGACCGCCCCGTCTGGCACCAACAACCATGCCACGCTCAAAATTGCTTAAATCACCTTTCTTTCCCATTCTGACATTCAGTTTGGAGTTCAGGAGATTGTCTTGACCAGGACCACACCCCTAAATGCATTGAAGCAACTGCCATGTGATTGGTTGATTAGATAATTGCATTAATGAGAAATTGAACAGGTGTTCCTAATAATCCTTTAGGTGAGTATATATATATATATATATATATATATATATATATATATATATATATATATATATATATATATATATATATATATATATATATGCTAGCAGCATTTAATTAAATTGTACATTATTAAGTACTTTAATAAAAAAAAAAAAATGCACAGGTAGGTTCAGCATCTACGCTACACTACACTACACTGCATACATATATTCATTCATTCATTCATTTCAACTGCATTTGCATTTGTTTGTTTATACAGAAAGAAAAAACAAAACAAAGGAAAAAACTTTTTTTTTTTTTTTTTTTTTTTTTAGGATATGCTCCTTTAATTTCTGCTGGTCAAAAAAAGTGTATTGCTTCAAAGGGGTATCTAACCTTGATGGCAAGTGTCAAAATGTACTTGTGAGTTTGCTTGCCCAGATTTTTGCAATATCAAGGCAGCCTGTCATTTTAAACCAGAAAGCCTTGAACTTTGCCATGTCATGTGGTGTGACCACCATTGACAAAGTGTGCGGGCACAGTTAGATGCCACCAACCCCTGTGTGAGTGACAGGAAAAATGGAAGGATTGAGAGAGAAGGAGTGATAGAGAAATGGGCAATAAAGTGGCAAGACGTGGCGGGTGATGCGGAGAATGAAGGGAACTTGAATCAGAGGAGAGAATTGAAATGAATTTGAGAAGGAGAGATTGTCGGGCAGGTGCACAACGAACTGCATGAAAGAAAGCGTGAACCTGAACGAGGAAGAGTGGAGAAAAATGAAAAATGAGAAAAAAAGAGAAAGAATATGAATATATATATATATATATATATATATATATATATATATATATATATATATATATATATATATTTATATATATATACACACACACACACACACACACAGTTAAATGTTAATTTAAAAATAAATTAAGCAAATATTTTATGTAATCACTTACTCCGCCCTTAAAATGATTTTCTGTTCTAAGTGACATCACGCCTCTCCTACAACCACCAGTCATATTGAGACCACTTTTCATATCCAATCAGTTTTTGAATATCCAGTTTTATTTGGAAATACAACACATTATGGAGGTAAAATGGGTTCTGAATATTATTTAATGTGCAAAGTGTTTTTTTATTATTTCTTTTTATAAATAAATTGCAATATATTTCACATGTATTTGTATGTAAGGCTAAACAGTTGTGAATTATTATTATTATAATTTAAGCCAGAGACCTATGAGAATAAAAGGAATGGAGGTGCACTGAACATTCAATAAGGAGAAAGAAGGATGATCAGGAAGAGAAAAGAGGATGCATTTAGAAGAATAGACAGATATATGAAGATGCTCAGGGCAGGGCTGGAGTCGCTGCAGCGCTGATCTGGGCTGTATAATAAGTGGGCTTACGGATCAGTGCTCAGCCAATCCCACAACCCCTATCAAACTGACAGTGTGCAGCACATACGTTACACACCACTGCCTCACACACACACACACACGAGGAGATGGAGAGCAGGGTTAGCAGGTGAAGCTCTTTAATCAGTAACATGGATTTATTTTCAGACATTCACTCACACATATACTGGACTGGGAATATGTGAATATGCGTTAGGTGGTTAGTTGGAAGTGGTCCGTTTGGGGGGTGGTTGGGGATGTTTCCTAAAGTGCAGGGCCCGGTGTGGTCAAACCAGTTGCACAGCACCAAAAACGCCCCTATCTGTGATGTATCTGGAGTTCAGAAATGTTTTTTTCACAACTAAACAAGAGAGGCTTTTTAAGCAAATCTTAAAGGGTACAAAACACACATCCCGACTGTTACATCACAATCTGTGTTATGGCCTGTTTTCCAGTGGTCTTTTTCACGCACAAGATTTACATATGAAGGAGGAAACGATGGTGTTCGAGGCCCATGGCATGTCAGTTCCATGTACAGAACACTTATTCAACTATGCCAAGGTAAATACAGTTTTCCACATGTCTGGTTTACTATCTTTGGGGGAACTCTGCATAAACGTAATGGTTTTTATACTATAAAAGCTGTATATTCCATCCCCTTACACTAACCCTACCCATCACAAAAACTTTCTACATTTTTACATTTTCAAAAAAAAAAACATTCTGTATGATTTATAAGCTTGTTTCCCCATGGCGACATCAATTTAGGTCCCCACGGTGACACGAGTCCCCATGAGTCAGTGTGCATTTTAGGTTGAAGTCTCCAAACATGAACACACACAAACACACACATTATTTGATGATTTTAATAATGTAACTGTATATTCTATCCGATAAACCTACCCATCACAAAAAACGTTCTGCATTTAAAAAAAAAAAAAAACATCACTTAATATGATTTATAAGCTGTTTTTCTCATGGGGACCAAAAGAAATGTCCCCACAAGGTCAAAAATGACTGGTATTACTGTCTTTGTGGGGACATTTGGACAATGTAGAGTTTACCAGGAACCCCTCTCCCATACTCATATTCACACATATACACCTACACAAACATACAGTATGTTTACACATGCCAAGAGACGAGGGATATAGCACTGATTTTCCACATATAACTGAGGGAGACAAAAACTATTGCATTTTTTTTTTTTTTTGGCAGGCAGGCAGATCAAAGAAAGAAAGAGATGTTAAAACCATGGCAGGTATTACTTAGCTAGAGGCTACGTTCAGCATAATACCCTTACTATTTCCTATCTATGTATATATTATGTATATAAAGAAATGTTTCAACCTACAGTATTATATTTGCCAAAATGTGTGGTAGACAACGAAACACTGAACACAACACTGTATCCTATAATGTGGGTGATAAAAGTATGTGGGTGATATAAAGTCAGTGATAAAAGTAAAAAAGCTCTCAATAATATTCTTATTTAATATTATTAATGTATAATACAATTTTACATATATACACTCACCTAAAGGATTATTAGGAACACCTGTTCAATATCTCATTAATGCAATTATCTAATCAACCAATCACATGGCAGTTGCTTCAATGCATTTAGGGGTGTGGTCCTGGTCAAGACAATCTCCTGAACTCCAAACTGAATGTCAGAATGGGAAAGAAAGGTGATTTAAGCAATTTTGAGCGTGGCATGGTTGTTGGTGCCAGACGGGCCGGTCTGAGTATTTCACAATCTGCTCAGTTACTGGGATTTTCATGCACAACCATTTCTAGGGTTTACAAAGAATGGTGTGAAAAGGGAAAAACATCCAGTACGCGGCAGTCCAATGCCTTGTTGATGCTAGAGGTCAGAGGAGAATGGGCCGACTGATTCAAGCTGATAGAAGAGCAACTTTGACTGAAATAACCACTCGTTACAACCGAGGTATGCAGCAAAGCATTTGTGAAGCCACAACACGCACAACCTTGAGGCGGATGGGCTACAATAGCAGAGGACCCCACCGGGTACCACTCATCTCCACTACAAATAGGAAATGCTAGTAAAGATGGCGGCGCGTGCACACGCAGCGGCTTCTCTCTCTCCCGACGGACCGGTGTTTTTGTGTTTTTCGTCGTGTAAATCACAGTGTTTTTGTACGTCCTTGTCGCGTCCGTTCATCTGCAAACTAAGCTACAGACGTGAGTTTCTGCTCGAGGTTGGAAAAACTACAGTCTTCAATCCAAGATCGGCGCTCGCTCAAGATCTGCGGGATCATGGCCTTCTCCGGGGGCCTACCCCATCACTGTCCCCCACTACTGCACCTCTCCCACAGTGGGCGCCACAAACGGGTGAGAGGAAACAGAAGAGGGGGAAGCGCGGAGGTATCCATGTCAGGCTAGCGGCTAAACCACACAAGCCGGCTATCCCCACCATCATTCTCGCTAACGTACGCTCGTTGGACAATAAACTGGATGATCTTCGCCTTCTTTGCTCTACTCGGAAGACTGTAAGAGACTGTTGTGTTTTTGTGTTCACGGAAACATGGCTCAACAACAGCGTTCCGGACCGCGCCATTCAGCTCGATCAGCGCACATGCCATCGGGCGGACAGAGTGCCCATCGAGGGAGGTAAGACCCGCGGCGGCGGACTCTGTGTTTACACCAATGATGCGTGGTGCCGCGATGCTGTTGTGGTCTGCAACCACTGCTCACCCCTGGTGTAGTTTATGATTATTAAATGTCGGCCGTTTTATCTACCGCGGGAATATTCAGCTATTATACTTGTTGCTGTATACATCCCCGCCAGCTCCAACAACAACAGGAGTGAGGCACTAAATAATCTTTATAAACACATCAGTGATCAGCAGACAGCCCACCCAGATGCTTTTCTCATCTTGGCTGGAGATTTCAACCATGCAGACTTAAAGAGTGTGCTTCCAAAAATTAATCAACACATTGACTTCCCAACACGTGGTAAAAACACTCTGGACTTTGTGTACACTACACAGAGAGGAGCTTACAAAGCCCTTCCCCTCCCCCACCTTGGTGCTTCAGATCACATCACTGTTATGTTAATGCCAGCATACAGACCACTTGTGAAAGCCACCAAACCAGTCCAGAAGCAGATTCAAGTCTGGCCTGAAGGGTCATCAGAGGCTCTTCAAGACTGCTTCGACACCACTGACTGGGACATGTTTAAACAGGCCGCAACCTACCACAACACCACAGACATCCAGGAGTACTCAGAGACTGTTACTTCTTATATCACCAAGTGCATGGAGGATGTAACAGTCACAAAGACCATCACCGTCTGGCCCAACCAAAAACCGTGGCTGACAGGAAATGTCTACAGACTTCTGATGACGCGTAACGCTGCCTTCAGAGCTGGAGATGAGGTGGGCCTGAGGACAGCAAGGGCCAACCTGTCACGCGGCATCAGGAAGGCTAAGAGACAGTACTCCAGGAGGATAGCCCATCGTTTCAGCGACAGCAGAGACACAAGGAGCCTGTGGCAGGGTATTCAGACCATCACAGATTATAAGCCCTCTGCACGGACATGTAACAGCTCCACCCCCCTGCTGAATGAGCTGAACACTTTCTTTGCTCGCTTTGAAGCTCACAACAGCACCACTGCACAGAAGTCACCACCTCCTCCCGATGACCTGATGTTGTCACTGCCCAGGGACAGCGTGAGAAGATCCCTCAGAAGGGTCAATGCACGCAAAGCTCCAGGTCCTGACAACATTCCTGGACGTGTATTGAGAGACTGTGCAGAGGAACTCACTGATGTCTTCACAGACATCTTCAACATCTCACTGAGTCAAGCTGTCGTCCCCACATGCTTCAAAGCAACCACCATCATTCCAGTCCCTAAGAAATCATCTCCATCCTGCTTCAACGACTACCGTCCAGTCGCACTTACCCCCATCCTTATGAAGTGCTTTGAGCGGCTAGTCATGCACCACATTAAGTCTGTCCTCCCCCCCTTCCTGGACCCCTACCAATTCGCATATCGGTCTAAACGCTCGACCGATGACGCCATCGCCACCACCATCCATTCAGCACTCACTCACCTGGAAAATAAAGACACTTATGTCAGAATGCTGTTCATAGACTTTAGTTCAGCATTCAATACAATCATCCCTCTACAGCTCACTCAAAAACTGTCACAGCTGGGACTCAGCACATCGATGTGCAACTGGTTGCTGGACTTCCTGACGGGAAGACCTCAGGCAGTTCGGGTCGGCAGTAACTCATCCAGCTCCATCATCATGAACACTGGAGCCCCTCAGGGATGTGTGTTGAGCCCCCTCCTTTTCACTCTGCTGACACATGACTGCACACCCATACACAACAGCAATCTCTTCATCATGTTTGCGGATGACACGACCGCAGTTGGTCTCATTAGCAACGATGATGAGTCAAACTTCAGGAGCGAGGTGAGCCGCCTGGCCAGGTGGTGTGGCGACAACAATCTCTCTCTCTGAACGTGGAGAAGACGAAGGAGATTGTTGTTGACTTCAGGAGAATGCACACCCAGCACGCTCCTCTGACCATCAACGGTGTGACCGTGGAAAGGGTGAGGAGCACCACATTTCTGGGTGTGCATATCACAGAGGACCTCTCCTGGACCGCCAACACCACAGCACTGACCAAGAAAGCACAGCAGCGACTCTACTTTCTCCGCAAGCTGAGAAGAGCCGGAGCCCCAGCCCCCATCATGCGCACCTTCTACAGAGGCACCATCGAGAGCATTCTGACCAGCTGCATCACTGTGTGGTACGGCGCCTGCAACGCATCCTGCCGTAAAGCACTTCAGCGCATAGTGAGAGCAGCTGAGAAGATCGTTGGTGTCTCTCTCCCACCCCTCCAGGACATTTATAACTCCCGCCTCTCCCGCAAAGCCCTCATCATTGCGAAGCCCACCCACCCATCACACAGCCTCTTCAGTCTGCTGCCATCAGGAGGAGGCTTCGCAGTCACCAAGCAAGGACCAGCAGACTGAAGGACAGCTTCATTCCCCAAGCTGTCAAGGCATTGAACTCCTCCCGACTCTGCCGACCCTCCCGTCTTCTGCCCCACGCACCTGATCTGGGAATCACCCCCAGTTCTCCTCCCTTCATCTACCTCATTATATTGTCTCTCTGAGGAATTGGTCTCCCCTCTTACAGACTCTTTTTTTTTTGCACACACTCTTATAATTTTATTTTATACCTGCACTGACTTAAATCTGAAATTGCACTATTGTTACTATTGTTTGCACTATTTGCCATCGCCACTTTACCTCTATAATTCACTTTTATCCATCTTTTTTTTTAATCTTTCTTCTGTTGTTGTTACTGTTAAACTTTTGTTGTTATTGTTTTGTTTTTGTTGTTGTTAGGCACCTAGGGTCTGAGAGTCATAGAATTTCAATTCTCTGTATGTATGTACTGTACGTATGGCAGAATTGACAATAAAGCTGACTTTGACTTTGACTTGAAAAAGAAGCTACAATTCGCACAAGCTCACCAAAATTGGACAGTTGAAGACTGGAAAAATGTTGCCTGGTCTGATGAGTCTTGATTTCTGTTGAGACATTCAGATGGTAGAGTCAGAATTTGGCGTAAACAGAATGAGAACATGGATCCATCATGCCTTGTTACCACTGTGCAGGCTGGTGGTGGTGGTGTAATGGTGTGGGGGATGTTTTCTTTAGGCCCCTTAGTGCCAATTGGGCATCGTTTAAATGCCACGGCCTACCTGAGCATTGTTTCTGACCATGTCCATCCCATTATGACCACCATGTACCCATTCTCTGATGGCTACTTCCAGCAGGATAATGCACCATGTCACAAAGCTTGAATCATTTCAAATTGGTTTCTTGAACATGCAATGAGTTCACTGTACTAAAATGGCCCCCACAGTCACCAGATCTCAACCCAATAGAGCATCTTTGGGATGTGGTGGAACGGGAGCTTCGTGCCCTGGATGTACATCCCACAAATCTCCATCAACTGCAAGATGCTATCCTATCAATATGGGCCAACATTTCTAAAGAATGCTTTCAGCACCTTGTTGAATCAATGCCACGTAGAATTAAGACAGTTCTGAAGGCGAAAGGGGGTCAAACACAGTATTAGTATGGTGTTCCTAATAATCCTTTAGGTGAGTGTATATATAGATTATGCAACTATAAAGGTTTCACACAGTAGTATTCTATATTATTGTCATGTGACAATATGACAATATGATATATATATATATATATATTTATATTTGCATACCATTTAAAACAATACTAAGCAGTAAACAGTGTATAAGCAGCATAGCATTCAGTATTACATTTTAAACACACCTAGAAACACACACACACACACACACACACACACACACACACACACACACACACACACACACACAAAATCACACTCAAATAAATACCACAGGCCAAAGATAGACATGCATGAAACACTATTGAAAGAATGGAGTGAGAACTAAACGAAAACATGAAGGAAAAAAAAATATGCAAAAACAAATGCGCGGGCACCTAACAGAGGAGTAGGAAAGAAGAAACAGGCAGAGCAACTGAACGACGGCGATGATGTGAAAGGAGAACAAGGAAGACTGGAAAATAGCCTGTGTGTGTGTGCGTGTGTGAGTGGGAGGTGTGAGAGAACCGGAGGAGGAGAGATTCGCACTGAATTTGTGAGAAGAGGAAAGAAAAAGACAGAAAGAAAGAGAGAGAGGGAGTTCAATCCAATCCAGAAGGTCCCTCCCACACATAACAAAACATTCTCGTCAAGACTACACACACAAACACACACAAACTCTCTTGAGAAAATCTAGCATCACCACCATTTCATGCTTAGTTTACTGATACTTCATACAACTCATTTTATATTGCTCTGTCTAAAACAAAATCCTAACTAGGCTTTCCTTTGGTTCTCCACCCTTGTTTACAGGGTCGGGCACCAATCAGAACTGAATTTAAAAAGATGTATAAATTACAATTCAATTCCAGTTGAATTTGAGTTAAGATGGCAATTAGGAAACAATGGGAAGTAAAATTAAAATGGAATTAAGTTCATTTACTGTAACTGCTTTAAGTTATTCATTTTTAATAAGTGGGACGAGGGGCTCGAACTCCTTGTCTGCGGTGGGCTCTGGCTGAATGTCCATGTGAGTGGGTGATGGCTAGCTAGGCTCTAGAATTGGAACGTGATGAGCGCATTTATTTTTACAATATGAATTACACAAATATATTGTCTTAACACTTACTAATAACTAATGTTTGAAACAGTGTTTGGACTAAGTGTAGCTGATGATCCGGACGTCTGTGGCGGAGGAGGTGGAAGGATGATGCTTTCAGGCAAAGCTGAGGAAGGGAGGAGCCAAGGTGGAGCTGGTGGGTTGACTGGCTGAGGTGGATTGAATCATCCAAAAGCTGAAGGCGGAGCTCTTGGACTCTGATCTAGGCGAGATCAGTGATGACGAAGACACAATAAATTCTAATCTAGGTGGGATCAGTGGCGACGGGAGAAAACAATGACACCTCCTCCTCTAAACTTTCCAAATAATTAAACCCAACATTGTCTAACTTCAGCTCACCCTCATCGGTGGGATGTTGGGTGGGGTCTTTCTCCACACCCTCAAATTCCACCAGGTGTCCCACAGCGATACATGGTGGTGCTGGCTCACACACTTTGACTCTTTATGGGGCTCGGCCCCGGGGGCGATGGCTGGTGATGTCCTCTTTTCAGGTTCTGGCTTCCTCATTATGACGGTCTTGAGCTCCTTGTCTGCAGTGGGCTCTGGCTGAATGTCCATGCGAGAGGGTGATGGCTGGCTGGGCAGTGGAATTGGAAACATGACGATGGATGTTGGTAGGGCCTGGACGGCTGTGCCGTTCTCCTCTTCAGCATTTCCCGTTGGTGTCGCTGCTGGACAGTGTAACTTGGTACTGCTTCTCTTGCCTTAACAAAAATATTAAAGCAGCAAAACTGTTTTCAACATTGATAATAAAAAAATAAAAAATAAAGTGTTAGAATGATTTCTAAAAGATCATGTGACACTGAAGACTGAAGTAATGATGCTGAAAATTCAGCTTTGTCATCACATTTATAAATTACATTTTAAAATATATGTAAGACCCCTGTGGTGAAAATATAGGTGGACGTGATCAGCTGACAGTCAGCTGATGCAAGCTTGACTAATGTGACCTGTCAGAACTGACGCTATGCAATCGTCAAAGATGATTGACTATTGGCATACAGTTTGGATTGGCTGTAAAGTTCTGTTCTGGGCAAGAACTCCCTGCGCATTCATTCAGCCTAGCATGGATAAGAGCAGGGAGAGCAGCAATAACCCCCCAAAACAAAACCAATGCTGATATCCCCCAAACATGAACTGATGCAAAAATCTGAATGCCTTTTTTTATGGGGGAAGCATCACCCCAAGCTGCAGCAAGCAATTACATATTTGCAACAAGCATGCTGCTGTACCCAAGTTTAAATTAATTGTATAGTATCTATTGCCAAGCATGTTGTAATCAAAGAACTAGTATTAAACTACTAGTCTGGTCTGGGAAACAAACACCCTGCAGCAACATCTCAAAGTTAGATGCAATGTGCAGCTAGCAAAGAAATACAGTGCTTCCTCATTCATGATCATGATTCTGCTCCTGTCGGGGTGATTCCATCGGCTGTGGAGGAGAAGTTGACGACCCACATGACTCCGCACTCCCTTATGGGATCACCAAGCCACAATGTTGTTAGTGTTCAATAAGATACCTCAGCAGTGAAATGTACCTGTTGTGTGTATTTAGGCACAGCATGTTATTAATACTCTAGATAAGCTTAAGCCACAAGCTTACTGGCCCTGATGACCAGTCCACATGTATGTAATCCTCATTCCCTGAAAGAAGGAACGGAGATGTTACATCCTGTCGCCACAATTGCTGAACCACTGCTGAGTGATGAGAGCGAGTCACTGGCTCGACTCCTCATCAAAAAACAAAGGTGCGTTGCATCTGCGTCCGTATTTATACCCGCGCTGCGGGACAGAGCACGAGATGCACATCTCGCTCATTTAGTTTATACTCAAAGGTGATTGGGCTCTCAGACGAGATCCCAATACGTCGGTGACGTCGACATAACATCTGCATTCCCTCCTTCAGGGAACATGGGTTACATATGTAACTGTGACGTTTTCTATCAAAAACAATGAAAAAAATCGTATCGACCTCAAACCTTTGAGCAGTATTATTTATATTCTGTAAATTTAAATTATGTATTTTGCATAATTGTGCTTGCTTAGTATAATAGTTTAGATTTTTAGAAAAAAAAAAAAAAAAAAAACATTTGCATGTCTTTTTGGATGGTTCTTCAAAAAATGTTGCATGTATAAAACGTAACACACTTACAATCTTAGAGACAATCCTACCTCTATTTTCCTGACAGAGCTTTGAATGGTTTTGATTGACAGTATGGGTGGCATCAGCAGACAGACCAATTAAATGCATTTGCATACAGCTCAGAGAAAAAAAAACTTATGTGTAGGTGTGTGTGTCTGTGAAAGAGCCTATATGCATATGAATTATACTGTGGGGACAAGTGTTTGTATGTGTGTGTGCTTATGAAAATGCTGGAGTGTGTGTCTCGTCACAGGCAGTAATTAGTGCAGACAGTGTTTTGATGAGCGGATATACTGCTGAAGCTTACTTAATGAGAGTCTCTGGGTGTGTTTCCGTGTGTGTGTGTGTGTGTGTGTGTGTGTGTGTGTGTGTTTCCGTGTGTGTGTGTGTGTCTGTGGTAGAGACAGTTGGCGAAATAACAAGCTTTAGCTCTCACAAACACCTGCGCTTACAAGTTCCAAGACCTCTCAATGTAAACGGGTCATGTAGCCCTGTGAATTCCATCAGAAACAATTACAGTAACAGGTCAAATAAATAAATAAATAAATAGATATTAAGTTTAATAAATAGTTTTCATATTACTTACTCACTCTCACATTGTTTTAACCTGTATGACTTTCTTTATTCTGAGGAAAATAAAAAAAATATTTATAATATTAAATTATTTAGTGAAATGTACTAGCTGTTTATTTCCATATAATGAAAGTGAATAGGAACTGGGGATATCCAGTTTGTTATGATCCTGAGAGTTTTTAATTTATCAACTGTCGTTGTGTGTATACTGTCTATCTCTCTGTGTGTAGATATGTTTCTGTTGTAGATTGGTGTTTCCTCTGTTAATGACTTGAAGACTGTGATTGGTCCTGCCAAGCACCTGATCCAGATATAAGGACTGCCCCAAACACTCATTCTCGGCTTCATGCCATTTTGGGTGCTGTCGTGCTTCGTTGAATTTGTACTTTGTGCCTTTGGGCTTTGTTTTTCAAACTGACTGATTCACCTGAGTTAGGTGGTCATCGTTTGAATAAAGAGTGTCGTACCACAGAGAGATTGATAGTATTTAGTGAAACTGAAATGTTTGTTCCTCCAGTTTTTCCTGATCATTGCCTGTTTGATTACGACTTGGTTACAGATTTGTTTGCCACTAAACATTATATATATTTTTGTAAATATTATTTTGTCTAATTAAGGGACATATGGGGTTTGATGCCAATTTATTTGTAGAGGAGAGCGGGGCACAATCTAATGCTTTTTGTGTAAATCCACTTGGGGTTCAGAGTATTTATTTTTTCCCACATTCATTTCACACGTCTAGTACAAATATGTGGTTTTGTTTCATGTTTCATTAATACAGTGTATAGTTTTTTCTTGATTTACCCCGAAAGAATGGAAGTGAAATGTGACAACATGCCCCATAGGTGGGGTACATTGTAACATGTGAGGGGCACAATGTAACATGACCAAATGACAGCTTAAAATGTTACCTGATATAATCAGAAAAATATACAAGACAAACTAAAATATTTTGTCAATAAAATACAATTATAATTTTTAAAATAAAATAATGGCACTTTTTAATCATTAAAAATATGCTAATTTTTGAGTTTGACAACAAACACACCGCTAAACACAGATATACAGCATAGTTAAAAACATAATCATAATGAATAACTTCTGAACATTGAGTCTCATTATTCACCCTTATTTTATTCATTATTCATCATTATTCACCCTTTCCTCATGGTTTCTCAATAGAATTCATAAAAGTATATAATACAATAGCGTAGTTCTAATAGGGGCTCATTGTGTTATAACGCACCCCACCTGCTCAACTGGGATTTAACCCCGGCTCGTGTCTTCTGGTGTTAGATCAGCATTAAAGAACCATCTCAACTGTTAAATAACGGATAGAAGATTACAATAATATCAGATTTGTCTTATTTTACATAAACACAAAAAACTGAGAAGAAAAATAAACTTAAGTAAGAAATGTACTTTTGCTATGGTTAAATAAATGTTCAGTGATATCTTCCAAATATTTTTAATTTTGGCGCAATTTTTTCTCTATATAGTGTTGATATGGCAATGAGTAAATACACAAAGTTTTGTCATCCTGGCGTGTGTGGAAAGTGTTAAACGTGTTACAACTAACCCCACGTTAGGTTGTGCCCCGCGCTCCCCTACCTCATTTACACTTTATGTTAAAGGGAGTATGACGCTAAACCCTTCTTATTGTTAAATAAACACTTATTATTTGACATCTCTCTGGTGTTGACTCTCTTCCTTTTTCTGTTACGGCTGAACCCTAGCGGTTGTAACACAGTTCTAAAAAGTTAAAAGTACATAAAAAGAACAGCTGGAGGACCAATTTGCAACTTATTAGGTCAATTGGCAACATGATTGGGTATAAAAAGAGCCTCTCAGAGTGCCAGTGTCTCTCAGAAGTCAAGATGGGCAGAGGATCACCAATTCCCCCAATGCTGCGGCCAAAAATAGTGGAGCAATATCAGAAAGGAGTTTCTCAGAGAAAAATTGCAAAGAGTTTGAAGTTATCATCATCTACAGTGCATAATATCATCCAAAGATTCAGAGAATCTGGAACAATCTCTGTGCGTAAGGGTCAAGGCCGGAAAACCATACTGGATGCCCGTGATCTTCGCCCCTTAGACGGCACTGCATCACATACAGGAATGCTACTGTAATGGAAATCACAACATGGGCTCAGGAATACTTCCAGAAAACATTGTCGGTGAACACAATCCACCGTGCCATTTGCCGTTGCTGGCTAAAACTCTACAGGTCAAAAAAGAAGCCATATCTAAACATGATCCAGAAGCGCAGGCGTTTTCTCTGGGCCAAGGCTCATTTAAAATGGACTGTGGCAAAGTGGAAAACTGTTCTGTGGTCAGACGAATCAAAATTTGAAGTTCTTTTTGGAAAACTGGGACGCCATGTCATCCGGACTAAAGAGGACAAGGACAACCCAAGTTGTTATCAGCGCTCAGTTCAGAAGCCTGCATCTCTGATGGTATGGGGTTGCATGAGTGTGTGTGGCATGGGCAGCTTACACATCTGGAAAGGCACCATCAATGCTGAAAGGTATATCCAAGTTCTAGAACAACATATGCTCCCATCCAGACGTCATCTCTTTCAGGGAAGACCTTGCATTTTCCAACATGACAATGCCAGACCACATACTGCATCAATTACAACATCATGGCTGCGTAGAAGAAGGATCCGGGTACTGAAATGGCCAGCCTGCAGTCCAGATCTTTCACCCATAGAAAACATTTGGTGCATCATAAAGAGGAAGATGCGACAAAGAAGACCTAAGACAGTTGAGCAACTAGAAGCCTGTATTAGACAAGAATGGGACAACATTCCTGTTCCTAAACTTGAGCAACTTGTCTCCTCAGTCCCCAGACGTTTGCAGACTGTTATAAAAAGAAGAGGGGATGCCACACAGCGGTAAACATGGCCTTGTCCCAACTTTTTTGAGATGTGTTGAAGCCATGAAATTTAAAATCAACTTATTTTTCCCTTAAAATTTTACATTTTCTCAGTTTAAACATTTGATAAAATATTGAAATTTGAAACTTCCACATCATTGCATTCTGTTTTTATTCACAATTTGTACAGTGTCCCAACTTTTTTGGAATCGGGTTTGTAGTTATATTTATGAAGTGAAAAGTTCTGCTAATTGAAAACATAAAAAAAAAAATCAGATATATTTGAAAATGTAAACGTGCCTCAAAAAACACTCAAAAGGGATATAATCAACCCTTGAGGCATCTCTATTTCACTGCTTTTTATTTTCCTTTTTTTGCAGTAAGGTGTGAGTGTGCAGAGCTCACATTTATTTGCCTTTAATATGATTAACAGAGCTGGATTGTCACTCAGCCACAAACACTCAGCTTATCTTGCCTTGCAGAGAGGGCTCTCCGAGTCTCCTTATAACCGCAATCAGGACTCGACTCTTTTGACTGAGCAACATTCAAAGACTGCTGGCTCTCACTAAAAGACTTCCGAGAACATATCTACACACATGCACACACGCAGACACCTTTAAAAAGAAAAGACGGTTATAGCCATCAAAGCGGAGGATGCATTAAGTGTGTATATTAACCACACACACACACACACACACACACACACACACACACACACACACTCTCTCTCTCTCTCTCTCTCACACACACACAAACACGTGCTCGAAAATGCTTGAGCCCAAAGCGACAATAAAGCACTGCCATTACTGTTTTTATTACTGTATTTTTATGAGAAAAAAATTGCTTTTTATGTGCAAGACATTTCAATTGAAGAGGGGCAAAACTGTCTGTGATTGAAGAAAGTATTGTGTAAACCATGCATTTAGAAAGTCTTTCCATGAAATCCTTGCAGTCAGTGATACTCAAATCTGAAGCTGTGTATAAAAATGGAACTTGAGTGTTCTATATGAGAATTTGAGCCCTAATCTAATCTAATCTTGGCCAGTGAGTTTTCCCCATGAAAGCTAATATTATATATATATATATATATATATATATATATATATATATATATATATATATATATATATATATATATATCAGATCTTTTAAATGTACTCTAAATATGCTTCTCTTTGGTTTTTCTCTTAACCAGTCTTAAAGGTGCAGTATGCGATCTCCCAGAATCATTGTTGAACACTGTTGATATTTGAAATCAACCAAAACAAACCCACTCCCTCTTCATTGCTCCGCCTCCAAAATTCACAAACACTTTACAGCCTTCGCATAACCGCCTCGCTCCACACTAACAAGGATGCTAAACACCACATTCTCTAGTATAGCGTCACTAGCTCTCCGTTACACACGCAATGCAAGAGTGAATGTCTATGTATTATAGCAGAAGCTAATCAAAATAATGATTCACAAAAAATAAAGCAAAGATGATGAACGAACGACAAGGAAGCACAAAAAATGGGCACAAGAGTAAATACAAGCAAGAGTTGGTTGTTAGTCGCCAGCAGCACAGCAGCTCCAGACAAACAATGACACTCAAAACGGTTCTGTAACTATGGCTAACATTACAACAACAGCATTTCTTGGTTCTGTGAAACGGCAAAACCAATGTTACTCATGTATGAAGCAGAAACAATGTAACCCCAGCGTCCGTTTTCAGGCCTTTTCCTGCCAACGCTGGAAAGCTTTTCTAATATTAACGCGGGTCCTAAAGCTCTTGCCTGACCATAACCCTTCTTTTTGCAGTGATATTCCTCTGAGATTTTCTCGTTTGTATCATCTCTCTTATATACAATAACTTAATTTAATATTCTTTTAATTCATTAAATAAATTAAAGTACTTAGTCTACAAATCTGTTATATAATCTGTTAAGTCTATTATGCTGTCACTTAACTGAGATCATTGATAGATTTTAGATAGATAGATAGATAGATAGATAGATAGATAGATAGATAGATAGATAGATAGATAGATAGATAGATAGATAGATAGATAGATAGATAGATAGATAGGCAGACAGACAGACAGACAGGTAAGCAGGTAGGTAGACAGACAGACACACAGACAGGTAGGTAGGCAGGCAGGCAGGCAGACAGACAGACAGGTAGGTAGGTAGGTAGGCAGGCAGGCAGGCATACAGGTAGGTAGGTAGGTAGGTAGACAGACAGACAGGTAGGTAGGTAGGTAGGCAGGCAGGCAGGCAGGAAGACAGGTAGGTAGGTAGGTAGGTAGGTAGGCAGGCAGGCAGACAGGTAGGTAGACAGACAGACAGACAGACAGACAGGTAGGTAGACAGACAGACAGACAGACAGACAGACAGACAGGTAGGTAGGCAGGCAGGCAGACAGGTAGGTAGGTAGGTAGGCAGGAATACAGGTAGGTACGTAGGTAGGTAGGTAGGTAGGTAGGTAGGTAGGTAGGTAGACAGACAGACAGACAGACAGACAGGTAGGTAGGTAGGTAGGCAGGCAGGCATACAGGTAGGTAGGTAGGTAGGTAGACAGACAGACAGACAGACAGACAGGTAGGTAGGTAGGCAGGCAGAGGCAGGACAGGCAGGTAGGACAGGTAGGTAGGCAGGCAGGCAGGCAGACAGGTAGACAGACAGCCAGACAGACAGACAGACAGGTAGACAGACAGACAGACAGACAGAAAGGCAGACAGACAGACAGACAGACAGACAGATAGATGGATGGATGGATGGATGGATGGATGGATGGATGGATGGATGGATGGATGGATGGATGGATGGATGGATGGATGGATGGATGGACGGACGGACGGACGGATGGATTAACAAACTTAACACAAGCACACACAACAAAGTCCTGCTGAAATAAATCCCACACACATTCACAAACAACAACAATAATTTGATCATCTAACTGTCTCACCCTGTAGTGAAAAGTTTAACCAGTTCAAGACTTTCAGCTTTTAGCATAGCTTTGAGAAAACATGTCTAAAAGAACAACGTTGTTTAAGTTTCACCACCTCGGCTGCTGTTGAGTCTGTCAGCCATTTTGTAAACACCAGTGGGGCCTAACTGAAGAGTATTCTGTTGATGTGCTTTGAAGTCTAACAGCGACTGGCCTCCATTTCTATACGCAGGTTTATCCAGAATGAAATGAAGCAATGAATGACAGAAGAACGGGAGAAAAAGAGGCAGGCGAGAGGGAAGAGAGATATTGAACCCGACAGGCTGAGAGTAAACTTAAATTAAACACACCCAACACTATCAGATGTAGAAGGAGAAGAGCTGGCTGATGGAATGTACCTATATGAGTGCAAAAGGAGGGAAAATAAGAGATAGATGGGTAGATGGATGTATACTATGTATGAGAGAGAGTGAACCCCTGGGTAAATGTGCTTGTGCTTGAGACAGACTGTCAGGACTGCTTGAAGATTTCATTACAAGCCCGCTTTGACTGGCAGCATGTTTCAACATTCACTTTCTCTGTCTCTCACATTCGCCGCAATCTCGGCAGCTCACCAGTGCTCAATATCTACTCGTTAATCAATCAATGGAAGTAAATAAAGGGCAAGGCATTAAGAGAAGGACGATTAGATAAACACAAACACACATTTCACTCTCAGAGAAACAGAAGCAGTCATGCGGCACCTGAAGAGATTCTCAAGCTGAACTAAACAAAGTGCCATCCTGATAGACAACAAACTAACAAACAAACGCCAGACTTTGTCAAACCATACTTTAAAAGAATAGTTTACTCAAAAAATTTAATTGTGCCATCATTTATTTAGCTTCAAGTCAGCCCAAGCCCATATGATTTACTTTAAATTTTAAATTTTAGCCGAAAGTTCAAGTTGCTGATGTATACTGTCAAGCTCCAAAAAGGACAAAAACACCATACAGTAGTCCATACTCTGTATTGTGTTTCTCAAACAAAGTTATGGCTTCAGAAGACTTGGAATATAAAGATAAAACGTGTAATTTGTGTACCATTTTACAGGCACCAAAAGTTGTTAAAAAAAAAATAAAATTAACTTTAAATTTTAAGTTAAAATTTAAAAATGTAATTATATATACACTGCCGTTTCCAACTGAAATGAACACTAGTGGCAGCAAAACACCAATAAGCTTTGAATTATTTTCAGATTTGTTCATTTACTTCAAAGGGTACATAACACACAGCATTTCTCATGTTAATCTTGAGTACCTATAGAGTAGTACTGCATCCTTCATATCTCCGAAGAGTCTTTAGTTTTATCATATTTATAAAAGACAGATACGCTGTACCGATTCTTTTCGAAAACACCCGAGCTTGTGGAGGAGTGCAGTGGGTGGAGTCACGAGCGCGCACACACACACGTTGGTGCAACTACATTACGAGGACTCTCCATAGTCGTAATGGTTTTTATACCGTACAAACCGTATATTCTATCCCCTTACACTACCCCTAAACCTAGCCATCACAGGAAACATTCTGCATTTTTACATTTTTAATAAAACATTGTTTAGTGTTTTTAAAGCTATTTGAAATATGAGGACATATGAAATGTCCTCATAAACCACGTTTATGTTGTAATACCAGTGTAATACCCATGTCATTATACAAATTTGTGTCCTCATAAATCACATAAACAAGCACACACACACATACACACACACACACAATACATCATGGCATTTTCCCTGGATAACTTTCTATTCACTATACGTTCGTGTTGTTTACATTATATGCACTTAACGTGCCGGTTGCCAACAAAACACAGACATTTGATGCAGTTTCACTCACCGCCTGAGGTTTGGACTCATGACCGAGAACAAACAAACACACTTGCAGAACTCCGTTGCTGCTCCAGGAAAACAAACTGCATCCACTGTTACCTTAATGCTGGGTTATTTGGGAAGCTGAACAAGGTTATCTTTCCCTCACACCCAAAAACACACTTCTTTAGTTACATTGTTGATTTCGTGGTCAAAAAACAAAATGACAGCACTGCCGACGGCTCCCATAACCCGAACGAAGCTCGTTGATGGACGAGCTCATGCTCTCGCTCTGGTTAATATGTGCACGCGCTCATCCGGGAGAAGTGCCCATACAAGGAATTCTTTTATGAAGTCAAACAGGGCCATACTCGAGAAAAAAAAAAAACTTTACGAAACTTATTTGAATCCTAAAGGAGTGTATTTGGCACAGAAATACTGTCATACGTACAAACGTTTTGAGAATTTTTTTAAATACAAATACATTTCTTTCTTTTTTTTCATAAATGTCGTCACAGACACTTTTTTACCAGTGAGCCTGGGTTGTAACTGCCAACATCATGACCGTTTCAAACACTTCCCTGGCTTCCACAGTTGGATAAACCAGTAGGTCTGCCCAGATGTCATTGGTTGAGCAAATGTTATGCTGACCCTGTTGGTTCGCTAAAAAACAAGATTTCAATTCCATTTAGTGCCACTACTGGTCCAGAAATTACTCATGTCACGTTTAAGTCGTTATTTGTTGAAACATTTTCCTGGTCCTCGCAACTTCAATTTGCATTGCAGCCTGCTGTGTCAGGTTTAAAGGCAATTATTTCTCTCAAACCAATCACAATGTGACGTGTTTTAATGTTGCTTAATCTGTTACACACACACACACACACAAAATGTAATGCCTTTAGAAGATTTAGAATACAGCACAGCAGTATGGACTATGTATATAGTGAAATTGTTGTCCTTTTTTGAGTTTGAAAGCACCTTGTAGTATGCATCTCCTTTTGTCTTCCAATGAAGAAGTACAATTATACAGGTTTGTAATGACACCAGAATGAGTAGATGGATGAATTTTAATTTTAGGGTGAACGATTCGTTTTAATATCTGGCAAATCTGTCCGATGAAATGCTCTTATAATCATATCATCAATGCTCTGTAACCACAGCATTAGGTGATATGTAATAAACTTTGAGGAAAAATGTGGCAAATTTTAATGTGGAATCAGTCTTGTGTAAAAGAGAGAGACAGACAGAGAAAGATGTGCGTGGGCAGGTAATAAGCAGATTTTTTTTTTTTTTCAATATTGCAGGAAAAGCAACAGCAATATCTTTTCACTAATGGTCTTGTTAGCAACAACAGTGGTAATGCACTCCACATCTCACACTTTTTATGACACACAGATACAGAAAGAAATAAGGACAGAGACATCTTGAATTTGAACTACAATGAAATACACAAAACAAACAAACAAACAAATAAATAAAACTTTAACTACTTTTACTAAGGAACTAATTCACTCGCATAGACACAATTGCAGAAGATTGATGTAACAAAGTGGCAAATGAATACAAAAGGCAGCAAAGAAATTCCTGTGGGAGCCATTTTGTTGACTCGTCTTGTGAAGTGGAGAAAGCAGAAGTGATTAGATCACATTATTATCTCAGACTGCCTCAGGACCATTAGGGACAAAGCACATGCACACATCAGCGCAGAACACATGCTTTCAGTCAGATAACAAACCCTTACAGCGCTGACAACTCAATCAAACATACACACACATACAATCAGCTCTCAGTGTCGGTGGTTTGTTCTCCTTTCATGTTTCTTGAATATCATATTCATGACCGGTTTTGCTCTATGAACTGTACTGGTCATCTCTTACATTTTAAGTGTTTCCAGAAGTTCTGTTTGTAGTATTTTTAGTCTTAATGTAACTTTACATTGATTAAAAGCTACAAAAAATTCAAATCAACCATGAATGTTCCATGTTGTGAATAATGAAGGGGCCATATTCTACACTTTTGTAGCTTTTTTTTTTTCTTGAATTACTTTATAATAACAATTTTGCACTATTAGCCCTGAGACAAACTCTATTCAAGCATACGATGTATGATAGCTTGTTTTCATGTCACTGAGTTCTAAAATGTGCAAGAAGGAACTGCATTCTCTGTATTGCCACAAGGGGCGCTGCAGTGGCCATTAGCACAATAGTTTTTTGAGAGGGCACAAACCCTCTTTTGCCGTTAAAACTACTGTCAGGATTTACTAAAGACACGCAGTGATAAATTAGCGCTGAAAAGGCGTGGACAGGGTTGTTTTTGCGGCTGACCTTATTGCATATAGATTTGTAGGAGTTTCCCTTTTAGGCGCAAAATTCATGAGAGGAGAGTATTTAAATGAATCATGCAAGGTGATTTACTAAGGTTTGCGCTCGTCAGTTTACTGGAGTTTGCGGCATTATTTATAGAAAAACAGCGTGTTTTAAACCAGACGTTCATTAATTTGCGCGTCCTCAGTAGATCACGCGCAGAACTGTCCACTCCCATCTGCGGTTTTATGGAATTGCGTTCTTGCGCTAATTTGCCGTTTAGTAAATCTGGCCCTAAGTCATTTTACATTTTTCCATCTGCATACTTGTGTAAGCCTTAGAGCTAAACAGGTTGTTTTTACAGTACCTTTAAAATTTCTACATTTAAGATAACCTCTCTTGTGATTGGCTAACTTATTTGCATGTAAAATAAGTAACAGTGCCACTTACAGTTTGTTGGATATTATGGACCCTATTTTAACGATCTGAGCACATGGTCTGAAGCGTATGGTGCAGGTGCACTTAGGGCGTGTCTGAATCCACTTTTGCTAGTTTAAAAATGGTCTACGCGCCAGGCGAATTACTCACCCTCATGTTGTTCGACACTGACGAGAATAGTTTTTGTGCACAAAAATAAATAAATAACTACTTATATAGTGATAGCCAATTTCAAAACACTGCTTTCTGAAGCTTCAGAGCATTATGAATCAGTGTATCGAATCAGCGGTTCGGATCGCCAAAATCATGAATCGATATGCTGATTCACAACGCTCCGAAGCTTCATGAAGCAGTGTTTTGAAATCGGCCATCACTATATGTCGTTATTTATTTATTTTAGCGCACAAAAACTATTCTCGTCGCTTCATAAAAAGCTTGTAGAACCATTGTAGTGAGATGGACTTTTTAACGACGTCTTTAGTATCTTTTATGGGTCTTGAGAGAGGAAATGTCATTGCTGCCAATGGAGGCCTTTCTGAGCCATCGGATTTCAACAGAAAACCTTCATTTGTGTTCCGAAGATGAACAAAGGTCTTACGGGCTTAATGTGCAATAAACCAATCAGAGTCTCATCTCCCATTCCCTTTAAAAATCAATTGCGCTTGCACCATGGCAGATTCACTATTTGCATGGTGGAATTTGCAAGCAGAAAGACTGAACGCTTCTCCAGAGAGGAATCCAGAGAGGATATTTAAAAATGTTTGTGCCCTGTGTGTGTAACAAGCAGAGTGTACATGATTTGTTGTACCCGCCTATAGGCGCATATTACTAACGCACCCTCTAAGTAACACAAAAAATACTGCTGGTCAGTGGCGCAGTCATTTTCAGTTGCCACAAAATAACAACGCTTCAACAATGCGCCTGAACACACCTCGTTTTCAGACCAGCACGCCCATGGGCAAACAGATGGGTGCGAGTGCATTTGCTATTTAAACAACATGGCGCTGGACGTTAAAATGACAACTGCGTCGGGCTGAAATGAGCAAAAAACACTTATGTCCCGCCTGGCGTTGCATTGCGCCAGGTGTATGATAGGGCCTTTGAAACCCCACCAGTTTCAGCACCAGTTAGTTCTCACCAAACATGTTACAAAACAGGCGTGGTAAGCTGCAGAGTGGAGGAGGAAGAGGGGAGACTGACAACACAACAATGGCTTTGATTCAGTTTTATTTCGCTCTCATTGAGATATAATCATCAAAGCTTCCCACAAATTCATGTTGCAATTATGCATGGCTTTTGTAAGCTCATAAATGACACGCATACATACATATCTTGTGACATCTACAATTTAATGCACAAATAAATAACAGCGTTCACATTTGTACACCACATCGAAAAGATCCTGTACCAGAAAATGTGCTGTTGCATCCTTAATACATTTTGAGGCTTATTTTGTGCTGGTTTTTGATCGGTTTTAGGGCCGTAAAGAACAATAGCTCGGTCGCATTTGGGTCAAAAACTCAAGATCTATTGAAGAGAACTCATATGACACAGAAACTCTTACAAAGCAAAAACACAAATTTTTGATCCATAAATGCATCTCTCACTTACTGTATGCGATTTCACAGTTTAAAGCGCCTCTCAGAGGAAATCAGCGCGTGTTGTCACAAATAATTAAGTGAGGCGTCTTGTCATAGGATAAGTACATGCAGTTTCATGAATAATTCTAAATCTAAAACTAAATCTCAGAACATTAGTTTAGGGTTTCATGACCCTTTAAATAGATGGTGATTTGTAAATATGTGCGTTCATATGTTAATGAGCTTCTTGTGATGTCATAATTGTGGTGATTTTTGATTGGCCTGTTTTTGGAGTTTTGTTTCCATATATAGTCTGGGTAGACTGGGGAGGAGTTTGACATGAATGTTTGTCTACAACGTACATCAAACACTAGATTAATATAGTCTAGTCTTCATTTATTTTCCTACACCTTGAATATTTTTCAAAAAAAAAAAAAAAAAAAAAATGAACAGTATTGTTTTTTTGTTGATGGTATTGAAAAGTCTACAACTATATAAAAGGCCTGTACCCTGTTAATCCTGCTTAGACAGAGTAAATGACACACACTCCAAAACACAGTGTATTGAAACAGAATTGCACTAAGAGGCTTACAGGAAAAGTGTCACACACGTCAGTGTAAGTGTGTGTGTGAGAGTGTGTCGGCATGTGGAGAATCCTAAAGTATTTGCAATCATAATGGTGTCTGTATAAAATGGCAGCACTTGACTGGACAGTGAGGGTTTCTTTAAGTGTGCAAATGTTGCGGCGTCAATCTTAACAACAAAACACTCACAATTTTTATGCTGTTGTGTTCCTTGTTCCAACTGATTAAAATTACTAGCTTTCTGTACGGGCCAAAATCACCCTTCTTTCTCACTTTCTCACAACTGTTTTTCTCCTCTCCCCTCGCTTTCATTCAGTGTGACTCTCCAGACTCTTAGCGGCATGTCCTGTGGTGAATTGTTTGTAAGCTTCTCACAGGATCAGGTCTCACATCCGCTGCAAGTGCATCAGTAACGCATTTTCTTGTGTGCGCGTGTTAGGGTTGTGTACTCTGCTTTGATGTTCTGTCTCCCATGATTACACACAGATAATGTCACCAAGTCTTCTCTGTCAGTTCACCAGTTTCATCAACCTTCGCAAACTAGTGTGGACTCTCACACACACATGCAAATACACATTCGGGGAGACAGAAGAGTAGCTTCCTGTACCCCAGAGCAGGGGCGTAGCACAAGATCCTGGGCCCTATGCACAGGCAGTCCTGATGGGCCCCCATGTTCCACGTTAAAATATATTCCAGACTTTTCAAGGGCCCTCTCTCCCCTTGGAGCCCTGGTAACCAGTACTGGTTTTACCCCCAGTCCGACGCCCCTGCCCCAGAGCCTTGTATACTGTATGTCAAGAGATGAAAAGCAGAGGGGAAAAGAGAGAACATATACTAACAAGAAATAACTACATTTTTTACATTTTCTGAAAATGGAGGGTGGAGGGCCAACATGGAGTTTAGCTACAACTTATCCTATCATACCTGATTGGAAGTTACTAGTAGTCCTGAGGACCTTGATTACTTTGTTGCAGATGTGTTTAATTAGGTTTTGAAATAATCTCTGCAGGACAGTGAGATTGGACATATTGCTATGTGGTTGCTAGTTCAGGTTCCTTCTTCAACATAGGGCTATGAGATGTTATTGCTCCCTAAGCAGGAATCAAATCTCTGGAAACTTGGAAGTAACAGCACATCAAATCTCAACAAACTGCTTTATTTGAGGTATCATTTATGCATGTAGTACAAACAAAGTGTATGCCAAATTTTTATATTTAGTATTAGAGGCTAATTCAGATTTGAAAACTTTGAACTACGGTACAGCATGTTAGAACTCTGACATGTTCTAACATGCTGTACCGTAGCACAGGAAGCAGCAGTCTGCTCTCTCTCGCCCTAGCGCTGTGGGAGAAAACACTATAATTCTTAATCCTTTTAAAATGTGTCGACAGGGTCGAGTCTCTAGCCGTTAAGAGAATGCTCGTCTCTCTGTATCTGTTTCTCTCATGGCCTCAGTCTGTGACTCTGTCTGTCTCTCCATCTGTCGCTCTCTCTTTTAGAATCTATCGCCTTGTCTTTGTCTGTGCATCTGTTTTTTTTTTTCTTTTTTTCTAACTCATTCTCTCTGTCTGCCTTCGTCTCCTTTCCATCACTTCCTCCGTGCGCTCCCGAAGCATTTCTTTGAAATGCATCTAATTAGCGCAGGGCTCGTCGTGCGGGTTAAATTAAATTGCAGAGATACACAGAGGATGGAGGTCAATAGCTCCATAAAGACCGGCAGAGCTGATAATTGGGCTGGCTTTTCTTTTCCGTGCATGATCAAAATGCCAGTGGACAGAGCATCGTCTGCCTCGGAGAATGCCTGCGAGAGGGAGGAGACTTTTCTTTCTTTTTTTAAGAGAAAAAAGAAAGAAAGCATTTATTTTTAGAGAAATGAAAGGGAGAGAGGACCAGCCAATCACATCCTCCCATTGCACACTTCCCTGTCTGGGTCTAAATACCAACCTGTTAAGGGAAGAAGTTGGGTGTGTGAGAGAAAAAATTGTAAAAGAGAGGGTGAGGGTGGGGGGGACGGGGACGGGGACGGGGACGAGGATGGGGACGAATGAACGGTTGGGCTAAGCAGTACAAAAGATTTTACTGAGTGACAGCAGAAATGTGTCAGCCGTAAAGATTTTGTCATACCATCTATACGGTGTCCAAGGAACACTATGTTTCCAGGTGAACTTTGAAAGTGCCCCTATTAAGGTTTTTTCAAATATTCCCTTTCATGCAGTGTGTAATATAGCTGTCTGTGAATGTAAATGTTCTATAAAATTGTAAATTCGTTTATTGTCTCCCGAAAAAATTGACTTTGAACTGCCTAAACGAGACGTTTGTGGTTCTATGTCACTAGAAAATACATTTGCATAATGCCTGCCTATGTTGTACGCTGTCCGCCCGCGGGATTCATAAAACACTTGCTCTGGAAAGATAGGTCAGTACCCAGTTTATTTGGGCCAGCTTGCTCCTCAAAATCACAACCTGTAAGTATGAATAATTATTGATGTATATATTTTCGACCAGGTGTTCAAAATACGTAATTTTATGTTTTATACTGTATAAGATGACTGGCTAACTCATGTTATTACTACTTGATAATCAGCTGTGGGCCAATATTACCTAAAACTGTGCCTATTAATGCAGATTGTCTGTCGTTCTTACTACTTTGAGTAAAGATAAAGGATGGAGCAAGATTTGTTTTACAAATGAATGTTCATCAGTCACTTAATTTAGTTCTCGGCTAACGAATGTGCAGTTATTGATACAGCTCTCACATGTGCACCGCAATAAATTAGAAATATACACATCAGTTTGTTGATGTGCATACTCTTAATGCTGGTGGTGAGGAATTACAGTTGCAACATCTCATAAATGTACCACAAAATGATTAGTGTATTACAGAGAAACATTTCATCATCAGACTTGCACTAGGATTGATATGGTAAAATTACTGTCTTTATAGTGTGTACAATTGCTGAGATTTAGGAAGCCTCTGGACGGAGTTGAAGTTCCGTTATGGTAATGGGCGTTTACCTTCCGAAACGTGCTGTACTTGGTAGACCAATTACAACAGACTGGGCCATCTGACCAATCAGAGCAGACTCGCAGAAAGTTGGGATTTAGAGAGACTGATTCATCCGTCGAGTCGTTTGAGAATCGCTGAAAAATCTGGTGATGTGCAATGTATATTATGAGAAAGTGTTTTTGGACCTTTGATGTATGTAAACCTGTTGTAGGAGATTTCCACAACAAAATTAGGAGCCTTTAAAATAGCATAATAGGGGCACTTTACCTGATAGCATTTCCATTCATCTCAAAGACAGATGCTCAGGGTGCCACAGGACCTCCTGGAAGTTTGGACATGGCAATCAGTGGGCAGAAGCGGAGTATGTTATTTACAAGGATTTATTTAAAAGAGTAATGAAGAAACACTGAGTATTGTGAAAACCACAAAGCACTTCCCAAACAAATTGGGACAAGGCAGAACTTTTTTTTATTAAGAGAAATCTAAACTGACTTGACTGACCCAATTGCTAACCATGTATCGCAACCAGCAAACATAACATCCCATAACATCCTAGCAGCTGCATAACATTACATTAAAAAACACAAGAGTGCAACTGCATAGCAACACCTTCACAACCATCCAGATCACTTTAGCACTTAGCAAAGTGCCAAAAAACTCTCTAAACACATTTGATTTGTGGTGACAGATGAACAGACATCAATCTAATTCAAGTTTTTGAGGGGGTAGCATATTGTGAAGGCTATGACATACTTATCTTTAGCTTTTCAACAATCAAGTTCCAAATACAAAAGAGGAAATAATACAATTGAAGTACTTTTCTTATGTTAATGTATTTAATTTACTGCATGGTTATTAAATTGATATTAATAAATACAACAGTATATTGGGAAGTATACCATTACTATAATATAAAATAAAATTACTCGTATCCTAAAGTGCATGTGTGTGTGTGAGAGAGAGAGAGAGAGAGAGAGAGAGAGAGAGAGAGAGAGAGAGAGAGAGACTGAGGGCTGAAAGCGGTTTGAGGCGGAGAGCAACGTGTCACGCTGCTCTCACCTCTAAAAGTCACGGAAATGCCAGGTCACCTGCTCTCGTACCGAGGAATCAAACGAACGTGAGGGTGTGAGGTCCTCCAGGTTCACAAACCTACACACACATCCATTCACAAGCTCCAAACACATCACTCGCACCTTTCTTACTGACAGGGCTGTCAACAACTCACTTCCTCGACTGCCTTTGATTGCTTTGTTATGACTGCCCTCGTCCCCCCCATTCCCTCGCTACTGCTCCCTTTTTGATGATTACTCTTTAATAAAGCATCTCTTTGAAGAGCGTTGGCTCATACTCCTGTTTGCTGGCGCAGGTTGATGACACTGAAGCTTAGAGACTGTCACCAGGACACAACATCACAGAGGCTTTGGATAAGGGAAGTCTTTAAAAAATTCATTAGTGACATTAATAATTAAGATATATGGAAATGGCATGCATTTCGGCCTGGGTGAATGATTAAGTAGGCAATGTGACCTACATCAATGAGGGCATATAAATAATGTTTATATTCCACATATTCATTAATATCTCAAAGAACGTCAAGAAAAATCTTATATCCTACATATGAGTGCCCTCGGTAAGTTTAGTGTCGTAAAATAGAAAGTGACAACATAGGATTCATAAGACTTGGAATATTTCGGTCTTGTATACACAAAAATGGCCCAAAAAATGGTAATACCATGTTTTTGTAGATGTCATCAAAGTACCTTTGTGTTATTTAAAACAGCTTTGGTAATCATTTGATACTATGGTTTAGCTATATCATAGTACAGCCACTTTTTTAAATGAGTAAAACTGGAGTAAACAGACACTCAAAGGGTGTTTCTTGCTCCATTCCGATGTTCTTACATAATATCACAATACTACAATACTATAACATGGCAGTACCTATAAAATGCTATTTATTTAAAATGTTTTTGTCAAAATCTATGAATTGTCATCATGTACAAGTGCATCAGAATATATATTTCATCTATAGTTACAGTACTACTTTTAAAAAGAGGGCTATTTATAAGTGCAGTGTATATTGTTTATGACTCTGACAAGTTACAGTACAGCAAAATAAAAAAATGTATTCTCAGTGCAAAATCTCTCCCTCACTCTAACCGTCTCACAAACCCACACACACACAGAGGTAGGCCACTGAGAGTCCTTTAAAGTTATTGTTTACTATTGATCGTTGAAGTCTACGGTATGGGGGCAGTGTGGTGGAAAAACTACTGACCCTTATGCTCTAGTGTGTGAGAAACTGTGTGATAGCATGAACCACCACTACAACATGACTTGAACTGCACACTTGTACACGTTTCTCTGGAGCTGGTGGATTTGATTCAGTGTTCTAATCATGTGTAATTCATGTGTGTAAACATGCATATTTGCATACAGTATTAATTCAACTCGTGTTTTTTTATTTTTTATTTCTTTTATGCTAAAAGATTTAACGAAACATCTTAGTTGTTCCCAGGACACTACTCTGGGTCAACATATTGAAGATGTTTGTTCAGTCCTGCAAACCCTAGAACTACTTTAGCCTTGACTTGTCACATTCTTTCTACTTATTCTATAAATTCCTGGCATTTCTCAAGGTTCTGCTCTCTTGATACTGTCATTTTGCATTCCAGAATTTATCACTACTGCGGTTTCTGTTAGCAGGAGCATGTAAACCTGTTCCTAGAGGACCAACATCCTGCAGTGTTTAGCTCCAACTTGCCCCAACACATCTGCCTAGAAGTTTTAGTAATCCTAAAGCCCTTCATTAGCTGGTTCAGGTCTATTAAATTGGGGTTAAAGATAAACTCTGCAGGACAGTGGCACTGCCAAACTGTCAGTTAAACATCCCAGGACAGTGGAAGAATCCTGCCATGTTCTGGTCTGAATCTTGCATACTAATAAGCTGCTTCACCCTGGACCTTCTGATGTTGTACAGCCCTGTCTACTGGTTCTGACTGTTTGCCATTTTCCAGTTTGCCATGAAGCCATATGGAAGCTATGTCCTCGTGGATGTCTTATGCAGGATTGCGGAAAAACTTTAAATGGTAGCTTTACACTTTCTTAAAGCCTAGTGTCTTTGATGTAGATTCGGGTCAGGTGGATCACCGAGTCAGTGTTCATCGCACTCCCAGCTTGATGTCATCCATGTATGTATTGCTGGTAGCAGTCACTAGCTCCAGTCTTGTAACTACATCAATATCCACTTATGATGGTCATCTGGTTGAGGGGGTCTATGCCTGTGAATAACAGCAGTCTTCTCTGAGTTGTCTTATAGTGCTATGAATTCCTGATAAAGTCTTTTCTTGTTGACCTTGTTTAGCACCAGGCATCCAGGGATTGTGTGTTGTAGTGACTCATGCTCTCCAGTAGACAATCCAGACTATGCAGTATTGTGTTGTCATGCCTGATGCAGTACTGATCAGCAATGCATTATGAATAAAGCTGAGTGAAAGCCAAGCCATGAGGTCAAACATTTCTGGGTCTGTGGGCTGCTTCTCGAGACTTCATTTTAAAAAGACCCTTTGTTGTGTTACATTGGTGTGTGCACCCACAGATTTCCATCAGTCTTGTGGAGCTCTCCATGGTGCTGACAGAACTCTAACCCTGGGTAGTCCTTCAGGGGGGCTATTGCAGCATCTCCTAGCTCAGTGGCTTTGATCAACTGTTCCATGGTCTGTGGTCCTCTTATGCTGGTTGCTAGATATTCTTGGCAAGGAAGGGGACTTAATAACTTGTCCATGTTTGAAAATGTCCACCTCTGCTTTGGTAGGGAAGGGAACAACCATCACCGCAAGAAGGAAGCAGCTGTGGCATAGAATAGAATGTCAAATATGAAGGCATACAGCAGCACACACCAGAAACTCTTCAGAACTTTGCGGTTGCTAGAAGGGATAGCAGTACCTTAAACTTATTATGTTTGGCCAATTTTATGAGAAGCTTGTGAGCTGCATACCTATTATGTGTGTGGGTGTACTTGTAGTTCTCCTAAGCTGTATCATCTTCTTGTTAGCATGGTCCAGAGCTTTGGCTACATGCTCGGCCATCAGCAGCTTAGGCTGGGTGAACTGGTGATTTTGTTGATTTTTGTTGTTTTGAGCTGTTTTGACCTTATTCAAAGCATGTCCACATTCATCAATGGTTTGTATTTGGGTTTATGTTGCTGTGTTCCCATGTGCTTGAACATTTTGGTTTTATTTATGAAAGTAGACTGACTGAGAACCTTTTGATTGTTTTTTTCTGTCTTTGCTTCATGTTTACTCGGTCATATTTTATTGACATTTATTTCAGGAATTGTTTTGATGTCCTACATTAGCTGTTGGTCATTAGTAACTCATACTAACTCCTTGCTCTATATCTGTAAGGCTTACTATCCTGAAACAGAAAACATTTCCATATAAAAGATATGGAGGAGTTTTCAGAAAGATTTCTAGAATAAGTAGCCGGGTGTCATGTTTCTGAACACATTCCCTCAGATTCATTAAGTACAACTGCATCAGACTATGATAGAAGTATTTATAGCCAGGTTTCATCTTATAGAGCAGGGATTAATTGCTGCGATTTGGACCTTCCTCACAAATGAGACTTAACAGAGAAATGTAAAAAGCAGGAAGATGAGGAAAGCACAAGGAAAGTAGTGGTTTTTGAGAGTGATGGGAAATAAAGGCAAGGAGAGGAAAGGAAAGGCTGACAATAATAGAGACAGGATCTACAGCTCCATTGCATATAAGTTTGCATTTAATGAATGGAATATAAATATGAATATGAGAAACTCATAGTGACAGGGTGGCGCAAAATACATAAAAAAATGTTAAATTGATTTGTTCGTCGCTTTTTAAGCATTTCACATTTTATATTATGTTTGAATGACAAGCTGTCTTATCAGTATTGTGTTGGAATCTAAATCTGAATCATTTCCTCATACCCATTTCTAGTTAAGAAAAAGAGAAGAGAAGAGAAGAGAAGAGAAGAGAAGAGAAGAGAAGAGAAGAGAAGAGAAGAGAAGAGAAGAGAAGAGAAGAGAAGAGAAGAGAAGAGAAGAGAAGAGAAGAGGAGATCATGTCATCCCCAAGGAAGCATAGAAGACCGAATGAGGCAGGAGATCAGAGCCAAGTGATGGGGACAGGACTACAAAAGAACGGAGGGATGAGAGGGAGGAGTTCGCAGAGGTTGGTGGCTTCTCTCTGATCCTTCGTTCTGCGCTTTTGAGGGTGCGAGCTTCTAATGAGCTCGTCTTCTCCTTTTCTCATAATCTGCTGTACGTTTTATCACACACATCAAACACATACGCACACACCTCTGGCAGCGGTCCTGTGAGGCGAGGGAGCATTGTTCTTTAATCTTTCCTTCTGTTTACCGCTGCTCCTCCGTCCCGGAGGTTAAACCATCATTTTACTCACATTGTCAGTCTCACACTACAGCCCATGAGATAAAAACCAAATTAGGAGAGAAAGATGGAGAAATAAGTAGAGACCAAGGAAACCAGAAACCAGAATGACGTTTGCCGCGTAATTCACAATTCAAAGAACACAAGTCACATAATTTAAAGTGTGAAATTTCTTCACCACTAGAGTCACTAACCAGAATTGCAAAATCATATTACAGTCTGCCTGTCCCCCATTGCTTGACCACAGTTCCACCCCAAAATCAGTCTGCATAATAAGTGGACAGGGAAACAAAGTATTTAAACAACTATAAAAACTGCAGGTGCCTCAAATATCCAACTGTGTACATAAGAAACATCCAGATAGATCTTTTTTTTTCTTTTTCTCAGTAAGAAAGAGGAACCATATGTGTGAAAACGACAAAATGGGAAACATGGATTCATTTCTGCATGCAAAGGGATTAGAACATCTGGTGACATCAATTGATGCCAATTGTTGTGCTGTTCTGACGACTCTTCAAAAATTCTCCTTTTCACAAAAACAAATCTTTGGTTTTCTCCTCATTCACATTCACCCACGTTCGTCCGTCATTATCTTTCACTAAACTCTTTTTATTCTTACAAATATACAAATAACGCCACCTTTCATTCAGACTAATAGTCTATTATAATAGTTACATTTTTTCTGTCATGTAATTATATTATGGGCTGTTAACATGAAGAAAAAAATAAATAAATCCTCCTTAAGGCAAAATCACACAACTCTCATATATTCTGGTGTGTTTCACTCACACAGTCCTCCTCTCTATACACCCAGGATGACAAATGTCTTTTGAAATAAACCATAAACACAAGCAATAAATAAAAAAATGTCATTTATGTGAAATTTGCCATCAATCACAATATGTGGCTGTCTGTGAATGTGTATTGAGGAGAGAAAGAGTTGCGTGAGATGGTCGAGTGTGTTTGGCAATGTGATTATCTCTTCACACAACTGAACCAAGAAAACAAAAAAGAGAACGAAAAAAAAAAAAAAAAAGTAGTACCGACAAGATTAAAAACGAGGAGGAAAAAATGGATTTTGACTGTATAAACTCAAAAGAGAGTCTTAATTTGCGCCTGGTGGTGAATCAGAAAACTCATTATATCTGTCATATTAACAAAGGAATAAACAGGCATTTCTCTGAAGAAAGAAAGCCATGACAGACACATACACTGAGATAGAAATGGAAAGAGAGACGGAGAGAGGGGGTGAGAGGCAGAGAATAAATAACAAACGTCAAAACATATTATTCTATCCTACATTGTACTTCACAAAACACTTTATTTTTATAACCTGCAGAGAAAAACAAATGAGAAAATTATTAAAGAGTTAAAGGATCTCTCTTTATAAGGAGGACACTGACCACACACACAAATGTTGAGAATATGGCCCGTAGAAGAAGTAGAGTAAGTAGAAGTCTTTCATGGTTTAAAATGATTCAATATTATAAGTTATTTAACTTTATGTTTTCCAGGAGAAATATACATGTCACAGAGACTAAAAGTGCTTGCTGTCAAATTGTGAACACTCATGAGAAACATTCATGAAATAACTTAAAACGCCATAAACCTTAATACACATTCGGATACAGATCCTGACACAAGACAAGTTACAAAATGTGAGAACATCAATAACAAGAATGGAAACTAACAAAGACTTAAACAGCCATATTTATTCATAGCCCAGTGCATGCTGTGGATAAGGCGAATGGAACCAAACCACAAAACAATTATTTGAGGTAGTCTACTGAACTCAAACAAAAGCATTAAAGGCACAATATGTACGATTTTTGGATTAAAATATCCGAAAGCCACTAGAACAATGTTAGATATTTTGTTGACTTGTGTACTTAGATTATCCCAAATGTTTCCAAGAATGTTTAAACAGAGAAATAAGCTATTTTAACCAGGACACGGACATGTCCGAGCGTCACCTATCAATGACATCATACCCGCATTACCCTCGATTTCTGGAAACCATGGAAACACCAAAGATGCTTTAATATATGATGCGTTTTATTAGACAGGTGAGCAACTGTTTGGATACATTCATCGACAGAAAACTAATCATTGTTATATAGCTCAACACGGTTAGTCTTATTGTTTAAATCTGGTGTTCTTGATTTACCACGAGTACCATGTTTTACCATGCCTAATATCGATCTAGCTAACTGCAGTGAGCAACAAATGTCTCATGTCACACAGTAGCATTATAACATAACTTTCAACTCACTCAAATGTATCTAATATGATAAAACAGCGCTGCGTTACCCCACATACGCATGAGCGGAAGAAGTGGAAGCGTTCATCTGCGGCATAATAAAATCAATCGTAATCGCTCCAGGGGCTTCGTTCTGCTCTAACGGCTTTCAGCCCCACCCTTAATCTTTAATACATTAGCTCATCCATGAATATGATTTCCGCCTGAGTCCCGTCAGATTCTTTTCCACTGGCTGTAGAGGTGAAGACAACAACTCCCATGATTCCGCAAAATCAAGGTGTCATCAAGTTACACCTTTGTTTTGAATAAGTGACCTCCAGTGACAAAAAAAAATTACATATTGTGCCTTAAACAACATTAAACAACAATAATGATGATAATAATATTTTGTAACAAAATAAGCTGTGCTGAAATGCATACTTTTGCATCAAGTTGTTAGAACTTGTTTTAACACAAGTAAATGTACGTGTGGTAGAACCATCCTTTATGTGAAACATATATAAATACTCATTAGATCACATTGGCTGTTTCCGGAAACCACACAACAACCGTTAAACAATATAGAACTGCCGTCAATGACATCATGCAGAGTAATTCATGAATTCATGTCAGATTATTTCTGTAAAAAAAAAAAAAAAAAAACAAGTCTGAGGACTTCTACTCTATTTTTTGTTCTCCATTGATATACTTAATTTCCTGATGTTTGATTGAATCATGGGTTCCCTATTAATGCATAGAAGCACACTCTTCAAAAAATGGTGCGTTCATTCTCTTGACAAACCAAAAGATATAGAATGAAATTTGTATATGGCTTCGAGAAACACAGATTCATTGAAATACATTGTTGGTGGTAACAACAGAACCTACACCTGTTACTCATTTTATCTTTTTATTGTTGTCTGTCTGTGTCTGCCAAGAGTAGATATGCCATTCGGAAATCTTCTTGCGTCCCCAAACTGACCCAGGATCACAATAATCCCCAACCACAGTGATCCAGGGTCAGATTAACGTCTACTCACTCTGATCTACTGCTCTAATCTAATAAAAACCGAAGAGCAAAACTGACCCGGAGAGCAATCCTTCTCTAATATGCTTTCTCAATAGTGCACCATGCTGTTTATTCCCTCATAAACACCAATTGCAAAGGCCCCTAATCCAATAGTGTGAAAACTAGAATCTTCTAGAGAGGCACTTTTGAGACATTGCCTCATTCTTTTCAAGTCCAATTAATTTTCCTCCAGCAATAAAGCTAACAACTTCATGGTTGACACTGACATCTTACGATTTAATATTTCAGAGTTTTCCAGAAGTCCCCCTCCCCCTCCCCTGCAATTAATTTCATGTAACTTTGTAATATTGCAATAATTTGGGCTCTTGAGTTAATGTCTCTTAAAATGCTCTTCTACTCTTAGCAATTAAGTATGCAATTAAGAATGTTTACATGATGGAATTCCGGAGTAATGGCAATTTACATCAGATCCCGCTAATTAAAAAAGGAGCCCGAAATAACATGATTTTGCTTTATTGATAATTTGATGACTTTCGGCTCAGGGTTTGATTGTGTTATGACTTAATTTGGCTTTAATCTTTTGATATCAGATTTGGCTGTAACCGAAATACTAACTGCAGACAAGCAGTATGCAACTTATTCAGGTTTTTTTGTTTTGTTTTGTATTTTGTCTCCCCTCATTTTCATTATATCTGCATAATTTTATTCATCAGCAGCAATGTGTAATTAAAGTGTAATTAAAATTTCCTAAATTAAAGTTTGATCATGAAAAGCTTTGAAGTGGAAGGCAGCTGACCTGTTGTGCACTTGAAGCCACAACCTAAACAATCAAGAGCTGCTGTGTTTATGTGTTCGAGTGTGTAATATAGATGTCCATGAACCACTGGCTTTATGTGTTAGTATATAGAATACTGAATACTGAGAAAACATTATGACCACCTCCCTAATATTGTGTTGGTCCCCCTTTTGCTGACAAAACAGCACTGACCCATTGTGGCATGGACTCCACTAGACCTCTGAAGGTGTGCTGTGGTATCTGGCACCAATATGTTAGCAGCAGATCCTTTAAGTCCTGTAAATTGTGAGGTGGGGTCTTTATGGATTGGATTCATTTGTTCAGAGACGCTAAATTGGATCATCACTGGACCATTCCTGAATCATTTCTGCTTTGTGACAGGGTGCATTATCCTGCTGAAAGAGGCCACAGCCACCAGGGAATACCGTTTCCAGGGTGTACATGGTCTACAACAATGCTTAGGTAGGTGGCACGTGTCAAAGTAACATCCACATGGATGGCAGGACCAAAGGTTTCCCAGCAGAACATTGCCCAAAGCATCACACTGTCTCCACTGGCTTGCCTTCTTCCCATAGTGCATCCTGGTGCCATGTGTCCCAGGTAAGCGCCCCCAGGTAAGCGTCGCACACACACCCAAAACCAGGATGTAAAAGAAAACATGATTCATCAGACCAGGCCACCTTCTTCCATTGCTAAGTGGTCCAGTTCTGATGCTCACGTGCCCACTGTTGGTGCTTTCGGAAATGGACGGATCAGTATGGGTGCCCTGACTGGTCTGCAGCTATATAGCCCCATACATAATCAAACTGTAATGCACCGTGTATTCTGACACCTTTCTATCAGAACCAGCATTAACTTCTTGAGCAATTTGAGCTACAGTAGCTCGTCTGTTTGATCGGACCCCACATTCATCAATGAGCCTTGGCCGCCCATGACCCTGACACCAGTTCACCACTGTTCCTTCTTTGGACCACTTTTGATAGATACTGACCACTGCAGACCGGGAACACCCCACAAGAGCTGTAGTTTTGGAGATGCTCTGACCCAGTTGTCTAGCCATTACAATTTAGCCCTTGTCAAACTCGCTCAAATCCTTACGCGTGCCCATTTTTCCTGCTTCTAACACATCAACTTTGAGGACAAAATGTTGCTGCCTAATATATCCCACCCACTAACAGGTGCAGTGATGAAGAGATAATCAGTGTTATTCACTTCACCTATGACAATGTTATGCCTGATCGGTATATATACACAGTATATATATATATATATTAGATAGAGAAAAAAAATTAAAAATGGAATCTTCAGATTATATGAACAACATACATTCAGAGGGACCTGTTAGGAATGAGACAGTGTCCATTTTTGAAGGAACAGAGTTATGTAATTTTTTATCAGTTACATTTCTAAGCCTCAAACAAGCATTGTTGTTATTTTTGTGAAAAGAACTTTTGCACAGAGTGACAGTCGAGAGCAACAGCAATAATAACGGCAGTGCGTGTGCGTGTGTGTGCTCATCACAGCCTCAGAAGTATTACTTATATTAAAACAAGCAGCTGTATGAAACAGCTTATTAAAACTTCAAACCTGTACTCAAACTTAATATATACAGCCAGAAAACGAGAGTGAGAGACAGAAAAAGACAGTGAGAGACAGAGAAATAAAAAGCCACAGATGAATCTCGTTTCTTTGGTGTGGGTGGAGGGCTGCCATTGTGTCATATAATACAGCTAAAGTCAGAAAAAAAACAAACAGAGAAGACAGAGAGATGAAGGATGGGATAGTTTGGAATACTACTACTAATAATAATGTTTGGAATATCCAGGGGAAAAAATATTAGAAAATGTTTGGTCCCCATGAAGAAAACATCTTATAAATTTGAAGGTTAATTTGGGGTTAGGATTAGGGAATAGAATAAACTGTACAATAAAAAAAATGTCTATGGAAAGTCCCCATAAAACACTGAAACCCAACAATGTGTGTGTGTGTGTGTGTGTGTGTGTGTGTGTGCTTGTTTATGTGATTTGTATAATGACATGGGCATTACACTGGTATTACAACATAAACGTGGTTTATGAGGACATTTCCTGTGTCCTCATAATAAAAACAGCTTTAAAAACACTACAATGTTGTTTATTAAAAATTTTAAGATGCAGAATGTTTCCTGTGATGGGCAGGTTTAGGGGTAGGGGCAGTGTAGGGGGATAGAATGTACAATTTGTAGAGTATAAAAACATTACGCCTATGGAATGTCCTCATAATGCTAGGTGCACCCACCAACGTGTGTGTGTGTGTGTGTGTGTGTGTGTGTGTGTGTGTGTGTGTGTGTGTGTGTGTGTGTGTGTGTGTGTGTGCGCGTGCGTGTGTATTATGTTACATTTGTGTAGTAAACTTTAACGGCTAAATATATTTAATCTGTAAGGTGAAAATAGACCAGAAGCTCATTGCATTCACAAAACATGCCATTTGTTGTTGTTTTGTTGTAACTTGTGTTTAAATACTAATATAATACTTCTGTAGTGTGAGTCTGTATGACTGTGTTGAAATTATTTGAATCAGAATTAACTTTCTGTGTGGTGATTTAATTCTAATTCCAACTCAAGAATGTTAAGAAAGCTGATTAAATTAAATGAATTCAAATTTGCTCTTGTGTGGCAATGCAGAATAAAACCTGTGATATTTTCATATAACCTCTGGAAATTGCTGAAACTTAAAATTGCCCAACATTAAATCTCTCCCTTTCTTCCATTTCACAGTCCAGCTTTTCCTCCTACGTTCATCATTTATCCAAACCTCTCCTCCTCGTTCTCTTCTCTCTTTTCCTCTCATCTCTCTATCCCTACTCCATCCCTCCCAGTTCTTCTCCAATTGTACATATTCCCTCCTGCTTTTGTCTGCTCTGTCTATGCATCTCCCTATCGATCTGCCTATCATATTATCCCCCCCATCTATCTTTGTGTGGTTGGAGTGTGCGAATATTTACCTTCAACTAGGTGAAATGATTCCCTCATAATGTTTTTATTGGCAATAAAAAAAACCTGTCTGTACAATCTCTTTTCCAATATTTGCTTAATTCTCTCACTTCGGATTGCATAATTTAATGAAATCTGGAATATAAAAACAGAAATCTTATTAGCACAACACAATGCTAAAATCCACTGACACTTCAACCAATTACATAACGCAAGCCTTTCTGTTCTGTTCTCAAGGGCTGAAAGACTTGTGGTGGGATCTATGTAATGCCTCTTAATTAGAAGATAAAACCTACATAAACACACCCTCTCAGAAGCATACATCTAGAAATGATGCCAAACAAAGCCTGCCTTTATTGTGAGCACTATCACATTGTAATGAATCATTTATAACAATGCTATAAGTAATAAACTGTCTATAGTAATAATAAGATCATTTCTATTAATAATAATAATCAGTCAGTCAAGCAATAACGGTAATATAAAAATACTGTTGTAGTTTTGTTTTTCCATTAACCAAAACTAACTAAATAATTTGTCATTTGTTTCAACATATATAAAGTACAGATAAATTATAGTTAACAAATTGGTCATTTGTCAAAGATTAAAGGAACCCAGGCAAAAACATACTTGAATGAAAGTTGCTATGACAGTTTTATTCAAACATACAGGATTGGTTTAACATTTTATTAAAAACTATTTTAGCTGAACAATGTAAATTAACTTGTAATATAAATGCTCTAAATTACTTTATATTTAAGAGCTCAATCATGGGTGCAACAAAGTGGGATACTTGAAATTATGCCATACTTAAAAGTGTGTGTGTGTGTGTGTGTGTGTTCAGACTACACCTGCTGTTGGCATTCATCAACTATATTAATCAATGTGTCAGCCTTCAATCCAATTAGATTAAATCTGTTCTCCCTGTAAACACATCATCACACTCACCAGTCAGGTTCCAGACTAACTACATAATCCAAGTAAACAACAAGTCATTAATAGAGACAAGGTGAAAAGTAGAGCAACTATGTCAAGGTTTTGATCATGTGATGTCCCATTGCCATAAGATTAATTGCTTTAATATCTTTCAAATATTCAATGTCATGAGCTAGTCTCACAAAATCACACAAAACTAGTCTAAATTAGTCGCTGAATATCACAACTCAAACTAATTTACAAGTCACATAAGATCTGAGCCAGGCCAGGTCAATAGATTCGGTCTCTCTTAAATCTTGTCCCTGGCCACCACATTCTAACCCAAATCTGATGTGATGAATTGTGTTTAGGTCATAACCTTGCTAATGATTAAATGGCCCCAACTATGATATAATGTCTGTTTGGAAGAAGATATCATGCATAATGCACATCTTAAGCTGTGTCTTACAAATACTCTTTGGTTAGACCAAAGATCATAAATGTAATCTTAACGGTTCACAGGTCTCAATGTTCTCAATTCTGCTTTTTTTTTTTTTTTTATTCAGACCCAACATTTATTCTCAAATAGTCCATATTAACAAAATCTCTTCTGAACTGTTGAAGGGTCAATGACACATAATTTCCCAGAAAATAGCTCCTAGAAATTCACTCTTTTATATTCATGTTGGATTCATAAGATTTTGACAAAACCTTTATACCAATTTTAAGAACATTTTAAATGTAATGACCCTAAAAATGTCATGTGCTGACGTAGTTTTAGCATTATTTGCTAAATGTTTATATATATATATATATATATATATATATATATATATATATATATATATATATATATATATATATATTTATATATTATTTTTTTTAAAAATTTTCAAGGTAAAATGTATTTGAATGAATATTATGAATTAATTAAAACATTTTTTTGAGAAGTCGCATTACATAACATTTTATTGCATGACATTTTTAAGAAACTGAAAACTGTTTTATTTAAAAACATACCAAGTAGGGTTTACACCACTATTAATTTTCCCTCCTCAACTAGAAAAAGTAATTTACTATTCAACAGGTCAGTGTTTGCCTTATATACAGTAAATGACTCACCATAGAGTCTAGCGGCAAAAGTAACATATAGTTGGTGCAAAGTATCCTCAGACACTCTAGGGGTATAGAGGGTAAGTAATTGCAAAATGGACCAGACTTTAGACAGATAGTCAAAAGTCTAGCTAAGTGAGGCTAGTCATTAATATGATGGTAGTTATGAGTAGATTTCACTGTCAAAGACACCTCATTCAAACACACTCATACATGCAGACAGGTCTCCAGAAAATAAATCACACTCACACAAAACCTGCGGCAAAACTCCAGTTGCATAACAAACATCAGAATAAAGCATCATGGCATATTCAAGCCGTAGGATTTTGTTCTGGTTTATTCCTCTTATCCTCTTAAACTCCTCCACAACTCTGCATATGGACAGATTAACTCAATATAACAACGTGCCATTAAAACACTACAATTCCCAGAGTCCCTTGCAGCTTGCATTCAATTCCTAAGAAAAGAGCTATTCCGAACCTTCACACTAATGATTCCAGGCTTGATAATTAGCATATGTTAGTTACTTATTAATGTTAACATAGGAAGTGTCAAAGCAAATCCAGTGAAAATCAAGAGCCCATATACGATTGACATGCACGTTGCATTTTGCCCATGAGATGTTTTCTAAGACATATTGTATTTTAAATGAAATTCAGTTTGGTGGTGTGTGCCATAGAAACTATTGGGCTCCACAGACAAAATTTATATCCATCCAGCCAGAAATGTTCTCTGCATCTATTCTCTAACCCTACAACACCGATATCTTTAACACAGCTCAAATTATTCTGTTCAAATAAATCATGTTGTATGTCAAAGGTATACAGGTGGTCAGATTTGCAGTTCAAGAAAATGCATATTTCTATTTGAACCTTAAAACAACAAAGAGAGATGGTTGCCAGGTATTACCAATGACAAAGTTTAAACTAGAGTGCAGGAGCTTGAAAAAGATAACTTTGTTGAAATGAGCAGCAACGTCAATGCTATACACTAATCAGCCACAACATTAAAAGTGAATTTGACAAGGGCTAAATAGTGATGGGTAAATGAATGGGTCAGAGCTAAATTGGTTAAAATTGATGCAAGGAAGGACAACTGGTGAACCGGCATCAGCGTGATGGTCACCTAAGGCTCACTGATGCACATGGGGAGCGAAGGCTAGCCGTTTCTGTTGTGTTTTTGCATTGGTCACATGTTCCTTTGTCTTAGTTTCCCGCCACTTGCCTGTTTCCTTGGTTATCCTTGTTAGTCTAGTTCTGTTCAGCTGTGTTTAGTTCATCATCACCTGTATCACCTGTGCCCTTCGTTTATTCAGTCATCTGTGTTTGTACTTAAGTTCTCCCTTGTTCACTCACTCCTTGTCTGGTCACCGTTGTGTAAAGTTGTGTTGTTGCCTGTCTTCAGTTTATTCTAAGTAAAATTCATTGAATTGCATCTCCTACATTTCCTGCCTGTTCCTGAACACCACACCCGTAACAGTTAACTACTTGTTCAGATCTTATGTTGGTCATACTTTCAAAAAGTAGAATCTGTGATTCCGAATGACAGTATCCACACCGGCGTGGTGACGGCCGCACATTCTCCTCATCCGCGCTGTGCCGAGGCACAATTCACGTAAAGTTGATCATTCCGCGAATAACTGCAATTGCAGATTTCGAACAGAGATGGCGACAAAGAGGAAAAACTACAGACTGCAGCTTTAAATTAAATGCATTTTTAAAGGAAGTAAAGGGACTAAACAAGCAACAATTATTATTAATTAATTGTTTAATGTAAATTAAAACACTAATTATTTTATATTCAAAGAAAGTAGGGCCCCACTTTATATTAGGTGGCCTTAACTGCTATGTACTTACATCAAAAAATAAGTACAATGTACTTATTGTGCTCATATTGTACTGCAAAACACTTTCACTGATATTGAGGTGGATACCAGTAAAGTTAGGGACAGGTGTGGTGGTGTGGGTAAGTTTAAGGGTAGGGTTAGGGACAGGTGTGGTGGTGTGGGTAAGTTTAAGGGTAGGGTTAGGGACAGGTGTGGTGGTATGGGTAAGTTTAAGGGTAAAGTTAGGGACAGGTGTGGTGGTGTGGGTAAGTTTAAGGGTAGGGTTAGGGACAGGTGTGGTGGTATGGGTAAGTTTAAGGGTAAAGTTAGGGACAGGTGTGGTGGTATGGGTAAGTTTAAGGGTAAAGTTAGGGACAAGTGTGGTGGTATGGGTAAGTTTAAGGGTAAAGTTAGGGACAGGTGAGGTGGTGTGGGTAAGTTTAAGGGTAAAGTTAGGGACAGGTGTGGTGGTATGGGTAAGTTTAAGGGTAAAGTTAGGGACTGGTGTGGTGGTGTGGGTAAGTTTAAGGGTAAAGTTAGGGACAGGTGAGGTAGTATGGGTAAGTTTAAGGGTAAAGTTAGGGACAGGTGTGGTGGTATGGGTAAGTTTAAGGGTAAAGTTAGGGACAGGTGTGGTAAGTTTAAGGGTAAAGTTAGGGACAGGTGAGGTAGTATGGGTAAGTTTAAGGGTAAAGTTAGGGACAGGTGTGATGGTATGGGTAAGTTTAAGGGTAAAGTTAGGGACAGGTGTGGTGGTATGGGTAAGTTTAAGGGTAAAGTTAGGGACAGGTGTGGTGGTATGGGTAAGTTTAAGGGTAAAGTTAGGGACCGGTGTGGTGGTGTGGGTAAGTTTAAGGGTAGGGTTAGGGACAAGTGTGGTGGTATGGGTAAGTTTAAGGTTAAAGTTAGAGACAGGTGTGGTGGTGTGGGTAAGTTTAAGGGTAAAGTTAGAGACAGGTGTGGTGGTATGGGTAAGTTTAAGGGTAGGGTTAGGGACAGGTGTGGTGGTATGGGTAAGTTTAAGGGTAAAGTTAGGGACAGGTGTGGTGGTATGGGTAAGTTTAAGGGTAAAGTTAGGGACAGGTGTGGTGGTATGGGTAAGTTTAAGGGTAAAATTAGGGACAGGTGTGGTGGTGTGGGTAAGTTTAAGGGTAAAGTTAGGGACAGGTGAGGTAGTATGGGTAAGTTTAAGGGTAAAGTTAGGGACAGGTGTGGTGATGTGGGTAAGTTTAAGGGTAAAGTTAGGGACAGGTGTGGTGGTATGGGTAAGTTTAAGGGTAAAGTTAGGGACAGGTGTGGTGGCATGGGTAAGTTTAAGGGTAAAGTTAGGGACTGGTGTGGTGGTGTGGGTAAGTTTAAGGGTAAAGTTAGGGACAGGTGAGGTAGTATGGGTAAGTTTAAGGGTAAAGTTAGGGACAGGTGTGGTGGTATGGGTAAGTTTATGGGTAAAGTTAGGGACAGGTGTGGTAAGTTTAAGGGTAAAGTTAGGGACAGGTGAGGTAGTATGGGTAAGTTTAAGGGTAAAGTTAGGGACAGGTGTGGTGGTATGGGTAAGTTTAAGGGTAAAGTTAGGGACAGGTGTGGTGGTATGGGTAAGTTTAAGGGTAAAGTTAGGGACAGGTGTGGTGGTATGGGTAAGTTTAAGGGTAAAGTTAGGGACCGGTGTGGTGGTGTGGGTAAGTTTAAGGGTAGGGTTAGGGACAGGTGTGGTGGTATGGGTAAGTTTAAGGGTAAAGTTAGAGACAGGTGTGGTGGTGTGGGTAAGTTTAAGGGTAAAGTTAGAGACAGGTGTGGTGGTATGGGTAAGTTTAAGGGTAGGGTTAGGGACAGGTGTGGTGGTATGGGTAAGTTTAAGGGTAAAGTTAGGGACAGGTGTGGTGGTATGGGTAAGTTTTAAGGGTAGGGTTAGGGACAGGTGTGGTGGTATGGGTAAGTTTAAGGGTAAAGTTAGGGACAGGTGTGGTGGTATGGGTAAGTTTAAGGGTAGGGTTAGGGACAGGTGTGGTGGTATGGGTAAGTTTAAGGTAAAGTTAGGGACAGGTGTGGTGGTATGGGTAAGTTTAAGGGTAAAGTTAGGGACAGGTGTGGTGGTGTGGGTAAGTTTAAGGGTAAAGTTAGGGACAGGTGAGGTAGTATGGGTAAGTTTAAGGGTAAAGTTAGGGACAGGTGTGGTGATGTGGGTAAGTTTAAGGGTAGGGTTAGGGACAGGTGTGGTGGTATGGGTAAGTTTAAGGGTAAAATTAGAGACAGGTGTGGTGGTGTGGGTAAGTTTAAGGGTAAAGTTAGAGACAGGTGTGGTGGTATGGGTAAGTTTAAGGGTAGGGTTAGGGACAGGTGTGGTGGTATGGGTAAGTTTAAGGGTAAAGTTAGGGACAGGTGTGGTGGTATGGGTAAGTTTAAGGGTAAAGTTAGGGACAGGTGTGGTGGTATGGTAATGGGTAAGTTTAAGGGTAGGGTTAGGGACAGGTGTGGTGGTATGGGTAAGTTTAAGGGTAAAGTTAGGGACAGGTGTGGTGGTATGGGTAAGTTTAAGGGTAAAGTTAGGGACAGGTGTGGTGGTGTGGGTAAGTTTAAGGGTAAAGTTAGGGACAGGTGAGGTAGTATGGGTAAGTTTAAGGGTAAAGTTAGGGACAGGTGTGGTGATGTGGGTAAGTTTAAGGGTAAAGTTAGGGACAGGTGTGGTGGTATGGGTAAGTTTAAGGGTAAAGTTAGGGACCGGTGTGGTGGTGTGGGTAAGTTTAAGGGTAGGGTTAGGGACAGGTGTGGTGGTATGGGTAAGTTTAAGGGTAAAGTTAGGAACAGGTGAGGTGGTGTGGGTAAGTTTAAGGGTAAAGTTAGGGACAGGTGTGGTGGTATGGGTAAGTTTAAGGGTAAAGTTAGGGACCGGTGTGGTGGTGTGGGTAAGTTTAAGGGTAGGGTTAGGGACAGGTGTGGTGGTGGTATGGGTAAGTTTAAGGGTAAAGTTAGGGACAGGTGTGGTGGTATGGGTAAGTTTAAGGGTAAAGTTAGGGACAGGTGTGGTGGTGTGGGTAAGTTTAAGGGTAAAGTTAGGGACAGGTGTGGTGGTGTGGGTAAGTTTAAGGGTAAAGTTAGGGACAGGTGTGGTGGTATGGGTAAGTTTAAGGGTAGGGTTAAGGTGTAAGGGAAGGGTCAGCAGTGTAATTATAAATGTAACTATTAAAATTAATTACAGATGTAATTACATGCAGGTATTTTTTAAAATGTAAGTACAATGTAAAAACATGTATGTACACAATAAGTGCATTGTATCAAATTATTAATTTAAATGTAAGTACATAGTAGTTAAGGCCACCTAATATAAGGTGGGTCTGAAAGTAGCTAGTCAAATAATCTTCATCAATTACAAACTTTAACAGAAGGTTAAACCATAACGTATCACACACTAACGCATGTTGTAATGCATGGAGGTTTGGCGGTGGCTACTTTTCTCAAACAAGAATTTGTTCCAGTTGGTTAACATGTTTTGAAACTATTATGTGCTTTAAAAATATAAGTTGCTAAATAAGGCCTATAACTAAATCACACAAACCACATATATGTGAGTTTTACAGTGCACACTTGACAAATTGGACAGTCATTGTAGTCCTTATATCTTAGTTTGTTAGCAAATTACACAACCAATTTATTTTATAGAACAAAGCTCAGAAGTTGCACTACATCGTTTAAATAGCAAATGCATCCATTTGTTCGCCCATGGGCATGCTGGTCTGAAAACGAGGTGTGTTCAGGAACATTGTTGGCACGTTGCTATTTTGAGGCTACTGAAATAGACTGCACCATTGACCAACTAGAACCTGGTCTAAAGTCAATGCCACAATATTTGTTTTTTGTTATTTAAAGCGTGCAATGGTAATATGTGCCTATAGGCGGGTGCACAACACTTGTACACTCCGCTTATTACACACACAGGGACACCCAGTAGCACACAAACATTTTTAAATATGAAAAATTCAAGGATTAAAATGTAAAAGATTATTGTGTACATAAATATAAAAATGCCTACATGTCATAATGGATATCAGAATTAGCCTACCTACTTGCAGTAATGACGAGCAAGCAGGCGTCATTGGACGAGCAGATCCGTTTCCTTGCTAGAGAAGCATTTATTTTTCCTCTTGCAAATTTCGCTAAACTATAAATCGTTAAACTAGCAAAAGTGCACTTGGGCCGTGCGCTTTAGACCATGTGCTTAGATCGTTAAAATAGTGCCCATACTCACTTAATAGGGCACAAACACACATAAGCATTAGAATTTCCAATGGCCCACATTTTAGAAATAAAAACTGAACAGCTCTATTGACAAAGCCATTAAACCTCCCTGGTCTCATCAAAATAATACGACTTTACCAGTGGCGTGCGGTGGCCTTTATTTATTTTTTAAACATACAATGGCATGAAGGGCACAAGTATTATGACATTGTACTAATATGAAAAAAAAATAATTAAAATAGTGTTTGTGAAGAGGTTGCACTTGAGTACGGATGAGATCTCATCCACCTCTTAGATACTAAGGGATACGGCCGTTTGAGTTGTATTTGTAGATCACAGAGAACATGCTACAGTACAGAACTTCCTGTTCCTGGCCTTTTTACGGGTCTTATGTATTATTCAAGAAGAAATATGGAACTAGTGTGTGGGGAGGATTGGGGTTTAGTAGTCATGTCTGAAAATAACATAGCTGAGAGCTGAATAGAAATCATTAGACACAGGTCTAACTGCAGGTGAACATTGAGTCATGGGCAAACACCCAACAGTGATTGTGAGTTAAACATAAATGGACATTTTTACACAGTGCCTATTGTAGGCACATTTAGTCAAACATAAATGGACATTAGGTTGTGAGGTGGGGCCTCCATGGATCAGATTTGTTGGTCCAGCACATCCCATAGATTCTCAATCAGATTGATATCTGGGAAATTTAGAGGCCAAGGCAACACCTTTAACTCTTTCTCATGTTCATCAAACCATTCCTTAACTAATTAATTGTTTCTTCGATGCATCGCGATGCAGACGAGGACGATTCGGTATCGGTTCAGTAATAGACCATAACCGATTATGTACTGAATATTTTCAATACAATGGCAGAGGGAGGCGAGACGCGAGTGCGAGTAATTAAAATGCTCCAACTACTTTAAAAGCCGTCATCTGGGCACATTTCGGCTTTTATGAACAACCTGGTAATCACGACCTGGAGAACACACACGCTGTGTGTAAATCAAAGCTATCTGATTTATCAGAGCGATTTCATTTACACTTGGGCACATAAATGTATCTACGCAAAACGGATATAAATCCGATCTTCAATTCCCGCACTATATGCAGATTTAATGGCGGTCACATCACCGAAAACAACAGATATGAGCGGCATTTTATTGATCATCAGCTAATTTCAAAATCATAGACCGCAATAGGAGAGAGCACGGCAACAGCACTGGTAAGATCATTCAGTTTCTTTACTTTTAATGAAGATGATTGTATGTTGAGAACCTACGACTTTACTTTCGGTAGTTTGTGCGCTGGCTTGATGAAGATATACTCCGCTGCTCGTCTGCGGCGATGCGTGCTTCAGTAGCGCTGTCATATCGGGCTATAACATGACATGTAGCCCATAACACGCTCTCACGTGTTCATTTTTTTTTTTAGCATTGTTGCGAGGAGTAACATTTACATATGTAGTTTCAACAACTAGATGCATTTAGACTTCTGTTTTGACTGTAATGCGGCCCAGACCACCTCCTGAAGTGGCTTTTACTAGTCTTCTGTGCCCAGACTTGAGTTTTGTTTGATACATTCAAGAAGCGTGTTTTCTTTGAGCAGGTAAAATTAAAGGTTCAGTTCATATAACTGACTGACAAAATTGTATACATGAGGATCGATGGCATGATAATCGTAATCGAACTGAACCGATCCGTGAGACCATTGTAGGTTCACACCCTTAACACACAAATGCCAGGACCATTGTAGGTTCACACACTTAACACACGAATGCCAGGACCCAGTGTTTCCCAGCAGAACATTAGCCAGAGCCTTCTTACTAGTGCATCCTGCTGCCATCGCTTACCTAGGTAAACGACACACAAACACCTGATCTAAAAGAAAATGTGATTCGTCAGACCAGACAACCTTCTTCCGTTCTTCCATGGTCCAGTTCTGATGCTCAAGTTTTTCACCAATTTGAGCTACTGTAGCTCTTCTGTGTGAGCCTAAGGGGAAAAAAGCATTGCAATAAATCGTGATGATTAAATCTAACGATCGCTTATCATATTACATTAAACTGTGCAAATTATACTTTATTTTCAAATTGTTAATGTTAAAACAGCATTGCGTGACTACATTTAATGTGTATTAGGGCTAGCTGTAGTTCAGTTTCCATTTCTGTGCAGTCTAATTTCTAATCGTCAAATACCAACAAATGAATGTGGAGTAGAGGTGAACTGCTCCCTCTCATAGCTAGCACAAAATAATTGATATTTACCATAATGCACATAGCAAAACGAGAAAGGCACAGCAAAGAAAACTCTGTAACTGTAAGCGAGCAAGTGTGCTACCGTTACATAATTGAACCATTGAAATGTCTTAGGCCTACCTGTCCAGCAGAAAAAAAAAAGCTGTCTCTGCGACCATTTTGAACTCCATCAAAACACGGAGTTCACGGCACCTTCCAAAAGCCCTTTTTATCCTTGTTTTCGCATGGGCCCGGTTGCAGTCTCTTTTTTTTCCGTAGCCACTCCGAAGTCTTTTGCATTTTACAATGGATCGACTCTCCAGTTGTCACTGGTGATTGTAGTTTGAATCTTTCTGGATCCGCCATCAAATTGATAAGTTTAATTATATCAAGTTTTGTGAGAAAAGGCTATAAATCTCCAATTTAATTCAATTTAAATCTCAAATTTACCGCAGAAATCCACCAGTACCACTGGAATTAAAAATATGATTACAAGCTTATAAATAGTTAATAAGATAGTTTTAAACACCGGCTGGTTATGTACTTGTTAAAAAATGTACTTTGAATAATTTTTAACCCCAAAAAGTTACGGACTGCAGCTTTAAAATTAATTTTAAAATCAATTTATCATGAAACTATCATGCTTCTTATTAAACTATCATGGAAAGATTCAAATGTGACTATTTCTGTGAATTATACTTTTTTATACTCAGAACTGACATTTACTAAGGAACATTAATTTCCCATATTGATATGTCTCATCTTCAGCATAAGGTCTTTTTACACTCGGAGTCTGCTATATTAGGCAAAAAGTAGGAGGTTAATGTAAATACCAAACAGCAATAACTGCAACAATTCAAATATAAAAACTGTAAAGTGTAGTTTTGATTAAAAGGGCATAAAATAGGGAGAAAATCCTTGATATGAGTGACTAATTCTGATCTGATGGTTTCATTTTTATTTATTTTTTTCTGCAATAAAACTGTTGAAAACCTTGCTGGATGAAGTTCACCAGGTTTTTATTCCCCACAGTTGTTTTAAGACTCGTTTAAAGGCTAAAAGCCCATTATAAGAGGTAGAGACAGTCTAAAGCAGCATCCACCTTAACTAGACAGAGTGAGGTCACATTATGTAGGGTTTGAAATGAGATATTACTCTTTCTCTTTCAAAAAAAATGACTCTCCTAAAGGTCAAAAATGTAACTTCAGAGCTTCTTTCAACTAAAGCCCTTCTTATAATCTGTCTTCACAGTATTAGTGTTAAAAAGTTGAGATGTAGCATGGCTTGTCACATCATATAGCAAAAAATTTCATTGCAATCCCACCTAATATGCATATCTTGAAAACTACTACTAGAATATCTTGACTATCACATAATATAAAATATTTTGTGAAAACATCAGCAGATACAGACTTGAGCCATTCATTCTAGAAAAAGTTTAACCTTTTTTTTTTTTTTCATCAGCTGTTTTTTTTTTTTGGCCTTGCTTTGTATCTTTCGCCTTATTCTTTATTTATTAATGTAGCCTTGCTATGGTTTTACTTACTGATGTAGACTGTAGCAATGATGCTAGACTGAGGAATGGAGGTTGTGTTTAACAACAGCGTCAGTCACTTTAAAGCTGCAGTCCGTAACTTTTTGGGTTAAAAATGATCCAAAATAAATTTCTGAGCAAGTGCATAACCAGCCAGTGTTCAACACTGTCTGCTTACCTTAGCCCGATTCACAACGGTAAGCTTGTAATAATGTTTTTAATTCCAGTGGTACTGGTGGATTTCTGCAGGAAATTCGAGCATATCTTCGCGTCATTACGTCACATCCGTACACATAAAGAAGGAGTCCCGGCTAGTAGGCTATAATGCGTGTGAGGATGTTGGAGGTGGAGATTTATAGCCTTTTCTCAACACTTGATATAATTAAACTTATCAATTTGATGGCGGATCCAGAAAGGTTCAAACTACAATCACTTGTGACAACTGGAGATTCACCAGTTTTAAAATGCAAAAGACTTCAGACTTCAGAGTGGCTGTAGAAAAACAGAGACTGCAACCGGGCCCATGTGAAAACAAGGATACAAGGGGCTTTTGAAAGGTGGCGCTAAAGGTAGCCCTAATACACACATTAAATGTAGTCACGCAATGCTGTTAACGCTAACAATTTTGTTAACGCTAACAATTTGAAAATAAAGTATAATTTGCACGGTTTGACGTGATATGATAAGCGATTGTTAGATTTTTTTCATCGCGTTTCATAATATCCACACCAGCGCGGTGACTGACAGCCCTTCTCCTGACAGCCACACATCCTCCTCAAAACATTGGATTCATCCGCGCTGTGCCGTGCCAAGGCACAATTCACGTAAAGTTGATCATTCCACGAATAACTGCAGTTGCAGATTTCAAACAGAGATGGCGACAAAGAGGAAAAACTACGGACTGCAGCTTTAAGAATAAGTGTTTAGCAAAGATGAAATTTACCCTCTCATTTCTTTGAGAATGGAATTAAAACTGCAGAAGTTAACATGTTCACTCAGACCATGGTTGTGCTTATTATATCTCCTGTGTTTTACTGTTTCTTATAAAGTGTTATTAACGACATTATTATTAGTGTTATTATTTTGGATTCTCCTTTGTCATGTCATGCACTTCAATACAACCAACAACTGACAATGATATAAAATGAAGAAATAAATATTCAATTATAATATAATTTATCAATAAGAAAAAAAGGACACAAAGGTACAAAAGTCAGCTGTCTTGCTCGCTGTGTTCTTTAGATCATTCTGAAATGCTTGTGTAAAAAAATTAAAAATATGAATGAATGAATGAATCAATCAATCAATGACTCAATGAAACAATCAGTGAATGAATGAATGAATGAATGAATGAATGAATGAATGAATCAATCAATCAATCAATCAATCAATCAATGACTCTATGCATCTATGAATGAATCAATGAATCAATGAATGAATCAACAAATCAATAAATCAACCAATCAATGAATCAATCAATGAATCAATGACTCAATCAATTAATCAATCAATGAATCAATGAATCAATGAATATGACTCAATGAATGAATGAATAAATGAATCAACCAATGAATGAATGAATGGAATGAATGGAATGAATGAATCAATAAATCAACTGATGAATAAATGAATTAGTGAATCAATCAATCAATCAATCAATCAATCAATCAATCAATCAATCAATCAATCTGAATCAATCAATGACTGAATCAATCAATGACTCAATCAATTAATCAATCAATGAATCTGACTTAATCAATGAATGAATCAATGAATGAATCAATTAATCAACCAATCAATGAATGATTGAATGAACCAATCAATCAATCAATCAATCAATCAATCAATCAATCAATCAATCAATCAATCAACAAACAAACGAACAACGAATGAATGAATCAATCAATCAATCAAATCACATTTTTTTGTGAAATTTAAGTATAATCCTGGTTAACTATTACAAAAATTATAAACATTAATTGTCACTAATTATTTTAGTCCATTGTCTCCAAATTGAACACATTGAAAACAAGGCTAGAAATTATATATAAATTGATCTTGTCATTCTTACAACATTCATTCATTTTATCTCATTTATTTCTAAATGGGCAAAACTCTGTCCTTCCCTCCCTCCTCCCTTCACCCCTTCTCTCTGAATTAGCTTAGCCTTTTTAATTTTGCCCCCTGTTGATGGCAATTAGACCACTGAGACGTTCCAAAAAAGCAAACCAGCCATGTACACACTCACATGCACATCCTAAAAGTGCCATCAGAGAGAGAGATAGAGCGAGAGAAAGAGACAGAGCCAGCCGTAGAAATTACTGTACATTCTGGGTAGCCATTCCTCATCTAATTACAAGTGAGCACAATCATTTTCATATTTTACTCTTAAAAGGCTCTCTGCCACACGTAATTCACATCCATAATTGAGCCGATGGGTGCTAAGAGGATCTGCCAGGAAAAAGAAAAAAAAAGGTAAAGATGAAAGAGAAGGTAGGCAGGTATACTGAAAGAAAAGAGTAAAATAATGGGAGTTTAGGGAGAGAGTTGAATGGCGAATGAAAGGCAAGCTGATGTTTATTGGCAAATATTTCCCAGGTATTCCGACATAGGTATTTGTGCAGAGAGCTCTCTTAATCAGAATCTGTTTGCTCTGCTATTGATTAATCTTGCCTAGACATCATATTATTGTTTACTTTCTGAGTCTCTCCAGACAAAGTGAAAGAACAACCTGGCATTCATCTAACACATCCCCCCCAACCCTGACTGTCAATCAAATTCCTCTCATTTCTTCCCCCATCCCCTCTTTTCCAAAAATAAAAGAGTTATGAAGCCATGGCTCTGTACCCCTGTGGTTACTGTGAGTGACGCTCCTGACAGCTGCCCGTATGCGCCCCCTCTGAGCTCGGCATGCTGGGGGATGTAGGCTGTCAGGTCACATTATGAGATCGCTGACGGCACCAAAGGCACGTGGCGTGCACATTTACTAACACACACAGACCAACATGGAAAACAAAAAGCCACATTCATATACAGACACAGCTCACGCTCTTGAAAATTAAGGTTCTTTAGGTGCACTGAAGAACACCCTTCTCATCGAGAACCATTTTGGCTGTATAGGACTCTTGGGTTTGCTAAAATGGTTCCTTGAAGATTATAAATTAGTGCTGTCAATCAAAAAAAAAAAAAAAAAAAAAAAATATATATATAAATATATATATATATATATATATA